>CM059431.1:144847896-145320687 GCA_030390025.1 Squalus acanthias | reverse complement strand
GTCTCTCCCAGTGAGGAGTCAGACTCTGTAACAAGTGTCCTGTGTACAGTGTGTGTCTCTCCCAGTGAGGAGTCAGACTCTGTAACAAGTGTCCCTGTGTACAGTGTGTGTCTCTCCCAGTGAGGAGTCAGACTCTGTAACAAGTGTCCCTGTGTACAGTGTGTGTCTCTCCCAGTAAGGAGTCAGACTCTGTAACAAGTGCCCTGTGTACAGTGTGTGTCTCTCCCAGTGAGGAGTCAGACTCTGTAACAAGTGTCCCTGTGTACAGTGTGTGTATCTCCCAGTGAGGAGTCAGACTCTGTAACAAGTGTCCTGTGTACAGTGTGTGTCTCTCCCAGTGAGGAGTCAGACTCTGTAACAAGTGTCCCTGTGTACAGTGTGTGTCTCTCCAGTGAGGAGTCAGACTCTGTAACAAGTGTCCCTGTGTACAGTGTGTGTCTCTCCCAGTGAGGAGTCAGACTCTGTAACAAGTGTCCTGTGTACAGTGTGTGTCTCTCCCAGTGAGGAGTCAGACTCTGTAACAAGTGTCCCTGTGTACAGTGTGTCTCTCCCAGTGAGGAGTCAGACTCTGTAACAAGTGTCCCTGTGTACAGTGTGTGTCTCTCCCAGTGAGGAGTCAGACTCTGTAACAAGTGTCCCTGTGTACAGTGTGTCTCTCCCAGTGAGGAGTCAGACTCTGTAACAAGTGTCCCTGTGTACAGTGTGTGTCTCTCCCAGTGAGGAGTCAGACTCTGTAACAAGTGTCCCTGTGTACAGTGTGTGTCTCTCCCAGTGAGGAGTCAGACTCTGTAACAAGTGTCCCTGTGTACAGTGTGTGTCTCTCCCAGTGAGGAGTCAGACTCTGTAACAAGTGTCCCTGTGTACAGTGTGTGTCTCTCCCAGTGAGGAGTCAGACTCTGTAACAAGTGTCCCTGTGTACAGTGTGTGTCTCTCCCAGTGAGGAGTCAGACTCTGTAACAAGTGTCCCTGTGTACAGTGTGTGTCTCTCCCAGTGAGGAGTCAGACTCTGTAACAAGTGTCCCTGTGTACAGTGTGTGTCTCTCCCAGTGAGGAGTCAGACTCTGTAACAAGTGTCCCTGTGTACAGTGTGTGTCTCTCCCAGTGAGGAGTCAGACTCTGTAACAAGTGTCCCTGTGTACAGTGTGTGTCTCTCCCAGTGAGGAGTCAGACTCTGTAACAAGTGTCCCTGTGTACAGTGTGTGTCTCTCCCAGTGAGAGGTCAGACTCTGTAACAAGTGTCCCTGTGTACAGTGTGTGTCTCTCCCAGTGAGGAGTCAGACTCTGTAACAAGTGTCCCTGTGTACAGTGTGTGTCTCTCCCAGTGAGGAGTCAGACTCTGTAACAAGTGTCCCTGTGTACAGTGTGTGTCTCTCCCAGTGAGGAGTCAGACTCTGTAACAAGTGTCCCTGTGTACAGTGTGTGTCTCTCCCAGTGAGGAGTCAGACTCTGTAACAAGTGTCCCTGTGTACAGTGTGTGTCTCTCCCAGTGAGGAGTCAGACTCTGTAACAAGTGTCCCTGTGTACAGTGTGTGTCTCTCCCAGTGAGGAGTCAGACTCTGTAACAAGTGTCCCTGTGTACAGTGTGTGTCTCTCCCAGTGAGGAGTCAGACTCTGTAACAAGTGTCCCTGTGTACAGTGTGTGTCTCTCCCAGTGAGGAGTCAGACTCTGTAACAAGTGTCCCTGTGTACAGTGTGTGTCTCTCCCAGTGAGGAGTCAGACTCTGTAACAAGTGTCCCTGTGTACAGTGTGTGTCTCTCCCAGTGAGGAGTCAGACTCTGTAACAAGTGTCCCTGTGTACAGTGTGTGTCTCTCCCAGTGAGGAGTCGCACTCTGTAACAAGTGTCCCTGTGTACAGTGTGTGTCTCTCCCAGTGAGGAGTCAGACTCTGTAACAAGTGTCCCTGTGTACAGTGTGTGTCTCTCCCAGTGAGGAGTCAGACTCTGTAACAAGTGTCCCTGTGTACAGTGTGTGTCTCTCCCAGTGAGGAGTCAGACTCTGTAACAAGTGTCCCTGTGTACAGTGTGTGTCTCTCCCAGTGAGGAGTCTGACTCTGTAACAAGTGTCCCTGTGTACAGTGTGTGTCTCTCCCAGTGAGGAGTCAGACTCTGTAACAAGTGTCCCTGTGTACAGTGTGTGTCTCTCCCAGTGAGGAGTCAGACTCTGTAACAAGTGTCCCTGTGTACAGTGTGTCTCTCCCAGTGAGGAGTCAGACTCTGTAACAAGTGTCCTTGTGTACAGTGTGTGTCTCTCCCAGTGAGGAGTCAGACTCTGTAACAAGTGTCCCTGTGTACAGTGTGTATCTCCCAGTGAGGAGTCAGACTCTGTAACAAGTGTCCCTGTGTACAGTGTGTGTCTCTCCCAGTGAGGAGTCAGACTCTGTAACAAGTGTCCTGTGTACAGTGTGTGTCTCTCCCAGTGAGGAGTCAGACTCTGTAACAAGTGTCCTGTGTACAGTGTGTGTCTCTCCCAGTGAGGAGTCAGACTCTGTAACAAGTGTCCCTGTGTACAGTGTGTGTCTCTCCCAGTGAGGAGTCAGACTCTGTAACAAGTGTCCCTGTGTACAGTGTGTGTCTCTCCCAGTGAGGAGTCAGACTCTGTAACAAGTGTCCCTGTGTACAGTGTGTGTCTCTCCCAGTGAGGAGTCAGACTCTGTAACAAGTGTCCCTGTGTACAGTGTGTGTCTCTCCCAGTGAGGAGTCAGACTCTGTAACAAGTGTCCCTGTGTACAGTGTGTGTCTCCCAGTGAGGAGTCAGACTCTGTAACAAGTGTCCTTGTGTACAGTGTGTGTCTCTCCCAGTGAGGAGTCAGACTCTGTAACAAGTGTCCCTGTGTACAGTGTGTGTCTCTCCCAGTGAGGAGTCAGACTCTGTAACAAGTGTCCTGTGTACAGTGTGTGTCTCTCCCAGTGAGGAGTCAGACTCTGTAACAAGTGTCCCTGTGTACAGTGTGTGTCTCTCCCAGTGAGGAGTCAGACTCTGTAACAGGTGTCCCTGTGTACAGTGTGTGTCTCTCCCAGTGAGGAGTCGGATTCTGTAACAAGTGGCCCTGTGTACAGTGTGTGTCTCTCCCAGTGAGGAGTCAGACTCTGTAACAAGTGTCCCTGTGTACAGTGCGTGTCTCTCCCAGTGAGGAGTCTGACTCTGTAACTAGTGTCCCTGTGTACAGTGTGTGTCTCTCCCAGTGAGGAGTCAGACTCTGTAACAAGTGTCCCTCTGTACAGTGTGTGTCTCTCCCAGTGAGGAGTCAGACTCTGTAACAAGTGTCCCTGTGTACAGTGTGTGTCTCTCCCAGTGAGGAGTCAGACTCTGTAACAGTGTCCCTGTGTACAGTGTGTGTCTCTCCCAGTGAGGAGTCAGACTCTGTAACAAGTGTCCCTGTGTACAGTGTGTGTCTCTCCCAGTGAGGAGTCAGACTCTGTAACAAGTGTCCCTGTGTACAGTGCGTGTCTCTCCCAGTGAGGAGTCTGACTCTGTAACAAGTGTCCCTGTGTACAGTGTGTGTCTCTCCCAGTGAGGAGTCAGACTCTGTAACAAGTGTCGCTGTGTACAGTGTGTGTCTCTCCCAGTGAGGAGTCAGACTCTGTAACAAGTGTCCCTGTGTACAGTGTGTGTATCTCCCAGTGAGGAGTCAGACTCTGTAACAAGTGTCCCTGTGTACAGTGTGTCTCTCCCAGTGTGGAGTCAGACTCTGTAACAAGTGTCCTTGTGTACAGTGTGTGTCTCTCCCAGTGAGGAGTCAGACTCTGTAACAAGTGTCCCTGTGTACAGTGTGTATCTCCCAGTGAGGAGTCAGACTCTGTAACAAGTGTCCTTGTGTACAGTGTGTGTCTCTCCCAGTGAGGAGTCAGACTCTGTAACAAGTGTCCCTGTGTACAGTGTGTGTCTCTCCCAGTGAGGAGTCAGACTCTGTAACAAGTGTCCCTGTGTACAGTGTGTGTATCTCCCAGTGAGGAGTCAGACTCTGTAACAAGTGTCCCTGTGTACAGTGTGTCTCTCCCAGTGTGGAGTCAGACTCTGTAACAAGTGTCCTTGTGTACAGTGTGTGTCTCTCCCAGTGAGGAGTCAGACTCTGTAACAAGTGTCCCTGTGCACAGTGTGTATCTCCCAGTGAGGAGTCAGACTCTGTAACAAGTGTCCTTGTGTACAGTGTGTGTCTCTCCCAGTGAGGAGTCAGACTCTGTAACAAGTGTCCTGTGTACAGTGTGTGTCTCTCCCAGTGAGGAGTCAGACTCTGTAACAAGTGTCCCTGTGTACAGTGTGTGTCTCTCCCAGTGAGGAGTCAGACTCTGTAACAAGTGTCCTGTGTACAGTGTGTGTCTCTCCCAGTGAGGAGTCAGACTCTGTAACAAGTGTCCCTGTGTACAGTGTGTGTCTCTCCCAGTGAGGAGTCAGACTCTGTAACAAGTGTCCCTGTGTACAGTGTGTGTCTCTCCCAGTGAGGAGTCAGACTCTGTAACAAGTGTCCCTGTGTACAGTGTGTGTCTCTCCCAGTGAGGAGTCTGACTCTGTAACAAGTGTCCCTGTGTACAGTGTGTGTCTCTCCCAGTGAGGAGTCAGACTCTGTAACAAGTGTCCTGTGTACAGTGTGTGTCTCTCCCAGTGAGGAGTCAGACTCTGTAACAAGTGTCCCTGTGTACAGTGTGTGTCTCTCCCAGTGAGGAGTCAGACTCTGTAACAAGTGTCCCTGTGTACAGTGTGTGTCTCTCCAGTGAGGAGTCAGACTCTGTAACAAGTGTCCTGTGTACAGTGTGTGTCTCTCCCAGTGAGGAGTCAGACTCTGTAACAAGTGTCCTGTGTACAGTGTGTGTCTCTCCCAGTGAGGAGTCAGACTCTGTAACAAGTGTCCCTGTGTACAGTGTGTGTCTCTCCCAGTGAGGAGTCAGACTCTGTAACAAGTGTCCCTGTGTACAGTGTGTGTCTCTCCCAGTGAGGAGTCAGACTCTGTAACAAGTGTCCCTGTGTACAGTGTGTGTCTCTCCAGTGAGGAGTCAGACTCTGTAACAAGTGTCCCTGTGTACAGTGTGTGTCTCTCCCAGTGAGGAGTCAGACTCTGTAACAAGTGTCCCTGTGTACAGTGTGTGTCTCTCCCAGTGAGGAGTCAGACTCTGTAACAAGTGTCCCTGTGTACAGTGTGTGTCTCTCCCAGTGAGGAGTCAGACTCTGTAACAAGTGTCCCTGTGTACAGTGTGTGTCTCTCCCAGTGAGGAGTCAGACTCTGTAACAAGTGTCCCTGTGTACAGTGTGTGTCTCTCCCAGTGAGGAGTCAGACTCTGTAACAAGTGTCCCTGTGTACAGTGTGTGTCTCTCCCAGTGAGGAGTCAGACTCTGTAACAAGTGTCCCTGTGTACAGTGTGTGTCTCTCCCAGTGAGGAGTCAGACTCTGTAACAAGTGTCCCTGTGTACAGTGTGTGTCTCTCCCAGTGAGGAGTCAGACTCTGTAACAAGTGTCCCTGTGTACAGTGTGTGTCTCTCCCAGTGAGGAGTCAGACTCTGTAACAAGTGTCCCTGTGTACAGTGTGTGTCTCTCCCAGTGAGGAGTCAGACTCTGTAACAAGTGTCCCTGTGTACAGTGTGTGTCTCTCCCAGTGAGGAGTCAGACTCTGTAACAAGTGTCCCTGTGTACAGTGTGTGTCTCTCCCAGTGAGGAGTCAGACTCTGTAACAAGTGTCCCTGTGTACAGTGTGTGTCTCTCCCAGTGAGGAGTCAGACTCTGTAACAAGTGTCCCTGTGTACAGTGTGTGTCTCTCCCAGTGAGGAGTCAGACTCTGTAACAAGTGTCCCTGTGTACAGTGTGTGTCTCTCCCAGTGAGGAGTCAGACTCTGTAACAAGTGTCCCTGTGTACAGTGTGTGTCTCTCCCAGTGAGGAGTCAGACTCTGTAACAAGTGTCCCTGTGTACAGTGTGTGTCTCTCCCAGTGAGGAGTCAGACTCTGTAACAAGTGTCCCTGTGTACAGTGTGTGTCTCTCCCAGTGAGGAGTCAGACTCTGTAACAAGTGTCCCTGTGTACAGTGTGTGTCTCTCCCAGTGAGGAGTCAGACTCTGTAACAAGTGTCCCTGTGTACAGTGTGTGTCTCTCCCAGTGAGGAGTCAGACTCTGTAACAAGTGTCCCTGTGTACAGTGTGTGTCTCTCCCAGTGAGGAGTCAGACTCTGTAACAAGTGTCCTGTGTACAGTGTGTGTCTCTCCCAGTGAGGAGTCAGACTCTGTAACAAGTGTCCCTGTGTACAGTGTGTGTCTCTCCCAGTGAGGAGTCAGACTCTGTAACAAGTGTCCCTGTGTACAGTGTGTGTCTCTCCCAGTGAGGAGTCAGACTCTGTAACAAGTGTCCCTGTGTACAGTGTGTGTCTCTCCCAGTGAGGAGTCAGACTCTGTAACAAGTGTCCCTGTGTACAGTGTGTGTCTCTCCCAGTGAGGAGTCAGACTCTGTAACAAGTGTCCCTGTGTACAGTGTGTGTCTCTCCCAGTGAGGAGTCAGACTCTGTAACAAGTGTCCTGTGTACAGTGTGTGTCTCTCCCAGTGAGGAGTCAGACTCTGTAACAAGTGTCCTGTGTACAGTGTGTGTCTCTCCCAGTGAGGAGTCAGACTCTGTAACAAGTGTCCCTGTGTACAGTGTGTGTCTCTCCCAGTGAGGAGTCAGACTCTGTAACAAGTGTCCCTGTGTACAGTGTGTGTCTCTCCCAGTGAGGAGTCAGACTCTGTAACAAGTGTCCCTGTGTACAGTGTGTGTCTCTCCCAGTGAGGAGTCAGACTCTGTAACAAGTGTCCCTGTGTACAGTGTGTGTCTCTCCCAGTGAGGAGTCAGACTCTGTAACAAGTGTCCCTGTGTACAGTGTGTCTCTCCCAGTGAGGAGTCAGACTCTGTAACAAGTGTCCTGTGTACAGTGTGTGTCTCTCCCAGTGAGGAGTCAGACTCTGTAACAAGTGTCCCTGTGTACAGTGTGTGTCTCTCCCAGTGAGGAGTCAGACTCTGTAACAAGTGTCCCTGTGTACAGTGTGTGTCTCTCCCAGTGAGGAGTCAGACTCTGTAACAAGTGTCCCTGTGTACAGTGTGTGTCTCTCCCAGTGAGGAGTCAGACTCTGTAACAAGTGTCCCTGTGTACAGTGTGTGTCTCTCCCAGTGAGGAGTCAGACTCTGTAACAAGTGTCCCTGTGTACAGTGTGTGTCTCTCCCAGTGAGGAGTCAGACTCTGTAACAAGTGTCCCTTTGTACAGTGTGTGTCTCTCCCAGTGAGGAGTCAGACTCTGTAACAAGTGTCCCTGTGTACAGTGTGTGTCTCTCCCAGTGAGGAGTCAGACTCTGTAACAAGTGTCCCTGTGTACAGTGTGTGTCTCTCCCAGTGAGGAGTCAGACTCTGTAACAAGTGTCCCTGTGTACAGTGTGTGTCTCTCCCAGTGAGGAGTCAGACTCTGTAACAAGTGTCCCTGTGTACAGTGTGTGTCTCTCCCAGTGAGGAGTCAGACTCTGTAACAAGTGTCCCTGTGTACAGTGTGTGTCTCTCCCAGTGAGGAGTCAGACTCTGTAACAAGTGTCCCTGTGTACAGTGTGTGTCTCTCCCAGTGAGGAGTCAGACTCTGTAACAAGTGTCCCTGTGTACAGTGTGTGTCTCTCCCAGTGAGGAGTCAGACTCTGTAACAAGTGTCCCTGTGTACAGTGTGTGTCTCTCCCAGTGAGGAGTCAGACTCTGTAACAAGTGTCCCTGTGTACAGTGTGTGTCTCTCCCAGTGAGGAGTCAGACTCTGTAACAAGTGTCCTGTGTACAGTGTGTGTCTCTCCCAGTGAGGAGTCAGACTCTGTAACAAGTGTCCCTGTGTACAGTGTGTGTCTCTCCCAGTGAGGAGTCAGACTCTGTAACAAGTGTCCCTGTGTACAGTGTGTGTCTCTCCCAGTGAGGAGTCAGACTCTGTAACAAGTGTCCCTGTGTACAGTGTGTGTCTCTCCCAGTGAGGAGTCAGACTCTGTAACAAGTGTCCTGTGTACAGTGTGTGTCTCTCCCAGTGAGGAGTCAGACTCTGTAACAAGTGTCCCTGTGTACAGTGTGTGTCTCTCCCAGTGAGGAGTCAGACTCTGTAACAAGTGTCCCTGTGTACAGTGTGTGTCTCTCCCAGTGAGGAGTCAGACTCTGTAACAAGTGTCCCTGTGTACAGTGTGTGTCTCTCCCAGTGAGGAGTCAGACTCTGTAACAAGTGTCCCTGTGTACAGTGTGTGTCTCTCCCAGTGAGGAGTCAGACTCTGTAACAAGTGTCCCTGTGTACAGTGTGTGTCTCTCCCAGTGAGGAGTCAGACTCTGTAACAAGTGTCCTGTGTACAGTGTGTGTCTCTCCCAGTGAGGAGTCAGACTCTGTAACAAGTGTCCCTGTGTACAGTGTGTGTCTCTCCCAGTGAGGAGTCAGACTCTGTAACAAGTGTCCCTGTGTACAGTGTGTGTCTCTCCCAGTGAGGAGTCAGACTCTGTAACAAGTGTCCCTGTGTACAGTGTGTGTCTCTCCCAGTGAGGAGTCAGACTCTGTAACAAGTGTCCCTGTGTACAGTGTGTGTCTCTCCCAGTGAGGAGTCAGACTCTGTAACAAGTGTCCCTGTGTACAGTGTGTGTCTCTCCCAGTGAGGAGTCAGACTCTGTAACAAGTGTCCCTGTGTACAGTGTGTGTCTCTCCCAGTGAGGAGTCAGACTCTGTAACAAGTGTCCCTGTGTACAGTGTGTGTCTCTCCCAGTGAGGAGTCAGACTCTGTAACAAGTGTCCCTGTGTACAGTGTGTGTCTCTCCCAGTGAGGAGTCAGACTCTGTAACAAGTGTCCCTGTGTACAGTGTGTGTCTCTCCCAGTGAGGAGTCAGACTCTGTAACAAGTGTCCCTGTGTACAGTGTGTGTCTCTCCCAGTGAGGAGTCAGACTCTGTAACAAGTGTCCCTGTGTACAGTGTGTGTCTCTCCCAGTGAGGAGTCAGACTCTGTAACAAGTGTCCCTGTGTACAGTGTGTGTCTCTCCCAGTGAGGAGTCAGACTCTGTAACAAGTGTCCCTGTGTACAGCTGTGTCTCTCCCAGTGAGGAGTCAGATTCTGTAACAAGTGTCCCTGTGTACAGTGTGTGTCTCTCCCAGTGAGGAGTCAGACTCTGTAACAAGTGTCCCTGTGTACAGTGTGTGTCTCTCCCAGTGAGGAGTCAGACTCTGTAACAAGTGTCCCTGTGTACAGTGTGTGTCTCTCCCAGTGAGGAGTCAGACTCTGTAACAAGTGTCCCTGTGTACAGTGTGTGTCTCTCCCAGTGAGGAGTCAGACTCTGTAACAAGTGTCCCTGTGTACAGTGTGTGTCTCTCCCAGTGAGGAGTCAGACTCTGTAACAAGTGTCCCTGTGTACAGTGTGTGTCTCTCCCAGTGAGGAGTCAGACTCTGTAACAAGTGTCCCTGTGTACAGTGTGTGTCTCTCCCAGTGAGGAGTCAGACTCTGTAACAAGTGTCCCTGTGTACAGTGTGTGTCTCTCCCAGTGAGGAGTCAGACTCTGTAACAAGTGTCCCTGTGTACAGTGTGTGTCTCTCCCAGTGAGGAGTCAGACTCTGTAACAAGTGTCCCTGTGTACAGTGTGTGTCTCTCCCAGTGAGGAGTCAGACTCTGTAACAAGTGTCCCTGTGTACAGTGTGTCTCTCCCAGTGAGGAGTCAGACTCTGTAACAAGTGTCCTTGTGTACAGTGTGTGTCTCTCCCAGTGAGGAGTCAGACTCTGTAACAAGTGTCCCTGTGTACAGTGTGTGTCTCTCCCAGTGAGGAGTCAGACTCTGTAACAAGTGTCCCTGTGTACAGTGTGTGTCTCTCCCAGTGAGGAGTCAGACTCTGTAACAAGTGTCCCTGTGTACAGTGTGTGTCTCTCCCAGTGAGGAGTCAGACTCTGTAACAAGTGTCCTTGTGTACAGTGTGTGTCTCTCCCAGTGAGGAGTCAGACTCTGTAACAAGTGTCCCTGTGCACAGTGTGTATCTCCCAGTGAGGAGTCAGACTCTGTAACAAGTGTCCTTGTGTACAGTGTGTGTCTCTCCCAGTGAGGAGTCAGACTCTGTAACAAGTGTCCCTGTGTACAGTGTGTGTCTCTCCCAGTGAGAAGTCAGACTCTGTAACTAGTGTTCCTGTGTACAGTGTGTGCTCTCCCAGTGAGGAGTCAGACTCTGTAACAAGTGTCCATGTGTACAGTGTGTGTCTCTCCCAGTGAGGAGTCAGACTCTGTAACAAGTGTCCCTGTGTACAGTGTGTGTCTCTCCCAGTGAGGAGTCAGACTCTGTAACAAGTGTTCCTGTGTACAGTGTGTGTCTCTCCCAGTGAGGAGTCAGACTCTGTAACAAGTGTCCCTGTGTACAGTGTGTGTCTCTCCCAGTGAGGAGTCAGACTCTGTAACAAGTGTCCCTGTGTACAGTGTGTGTCTCTCCCAGTGAGGAGTCAGACTCTGTAACAAGTGTCCCTGTGTACAGTGTGTGTCTCTCCCAGTGAGGAGTCAGACTCTGTAACAAGTGTCCCTGTGTACAGTGTGTGTCTCTCCCAGTGAGGAGTCAGACTCTGTAACAAGTGTCCCTGTGCACAGTGTGTGTCTCTCCCAGTGAGGAGTCAGACTCTGTAACAAGTGTCCCTGTGTACAGTGTGTGTCTCTCCCAGTGAGGAGTCAGACTCTGTAACTGGTGTCCCTGTGTACAGTGTGTGTCTCTCCCAGTGAGGAGTCAGACTCTGTAACAAGTGTCCCTGTGTACAGTGTGTGTCTCTCCCAGTGAGGAGTCAGACTCTGTAACAAGTGTCCCTGTGTACAGTGTGTGTCTCTCCCAGTGAGGAGTCAGACTCTGTAACAAGTGTCCCTGTGTACAGTGTGTGTCTCTCCCAGTGAGGAGTCAGACTCTGTAACAAGTGTCCCTGTGTACAGTGTGTGTCTCTCCCAGTGAGGAGTCAGACTCTGTAACAAGTGTCCCTGTGTACAGTGTGTGTCTCTCCCAGTGAGGAGTCAGACTCTGTAACAAGTGTCCCTGTGTACAGTGTGTGTCTCTCCCAGTGAGGAGTCAGACTCTGTAACAAGTGTCCCTGTGTACAGTGTGTGTCTCTCCCAGTGAGGAGTCAGACTCTGTAACAAGTGTCCCTGTGTACAGTGTGTGTATCTCCCAGTGAGGAGTCAGACTCTGTAACAAGTGTCCCTGTGTACAGTGTGTCTCTCCCAGTGTGGAGTCAGACTCTGTAACAAGTGTCCTTGTGTACAGTGTGTGTCTCTCCCAGTGAGGAGTCAGACTCTGTAACAAGTGTCCCTGTGTACAGTGTGTATCTCCCAGTGAGGAGTCAGACTCTGTAACAAGTGTCCCTGTGTACAGTGTGTGTCTCTCCCAGTGAGGAGTCAGACTCTGTAACAAGTGTCCCTGTGTACAGTGTGTGTCTCTCCCAGTGAGGAGTCAGACTCTGTAACAAGTGTCCCTGTGTACAGTGTGTGTCTCTCCCAGTGAGGAGTCAGACTCTGTAACAAGTGTCCCTGTGTACAGTGTGTCTCTCCCAGTGAGGAGTCAGACTCTGTAACAAGTGTCCCTGTGTACAGTGTGTGTCTCTCCCAGTGAGAGTCAGACTCTGTAACAAGTGTCCCTGTGTACAGTGTGTGTCTCTCCCAGTGAGAAGTCAGACTCTGTAACTAGTGTCCCTGTGTACAGTGTGTGTCTCTCCCAGTGAGGAGTCAGACTCTGTAACAAGTGTCCATGTGTACAGTGTGTGTCTCTCCCAGTGAGGAGTCAGACTCTGTAACAAGTGTCCCTGTGTACAGTGTGTGTCTCTCCCAGTGAGGAGTCAGACTCTGTAACATGTGTCCTGTGTACAGTGTGTGTCTCTCCCAGTGAGGAGTCAGACTCTGTAACAAGTGTCCCTGTGTACAGTGTGTGTCTCTCCCAGTGAGGAGTCTGACTCTGTAACTAGTGTCCCTGTGTACAGTGTGTGTCTCTCCCAGTGAGGAGTCAGACTCTGTAACAAGTGTCGCTGTGTACAGTGTGTGTCTCTCCCAGTGAGGAGTCAGACTCTGTAACAAGTGTCCTTGTGTACAGTGTGTGTCTCTCCCAGTGAGGAGTCAGACTCTGTAACAAGAGTCCCTGTGCACAGTGTGTATCTCCCAGTGAGTAGTCAGACTCTGTAACAAGTGTCCTTGTGTACAGTGTGTGCCTCTCCCAGTGAGGAGTCCTGACTCTGTAACTGGTTTTCCTGTGTACAGTGTGTGTCTCTCCCAGTGAGGAGTCAGACTCTTAACTAGTGTCTCTATGTACAGTGTGTGCCTCTCCCAGTGAGGAGTCTGACTCTGTAACTGGTTTTCCTGTGTACAGTGCGTGTCTCTCCCAGTGAGGAGTCAGAGTCTGTAACAAGTGTCCCTGTGTACAGTGTGTGTCTCTCCCAGTGAGGAGTCAGACTCTGTAACAAGTGTCCCTCTGTACAGTGTGTGTCTCTCCCAGTGAGGAGTCAGACTCTGTAACAAGTGTCGCTGTGTACAGTGCGTGTCTCTCCCAGTGAGGAGTCAGACTCTGTAACAAGTGTCCCTGTGTACAGTGTGTGTCTCTCTCAGTGAGGAGTCAGACTCTGTAACAAGTGTCCCTGTGTACAGTGTGTGTCTCTCCCAGTGAGGAGTCAGACTCTGTAACAAGTGTCCCTGAGTACAGTGTGTGTATCTCCCAGTGAGGAGTCAGACTCTGTAACAATTGTCCCTGTGTACAGTGTGTCTCTCCCAGTGTGGAGTCAGACTCTGTAACAAGTGTCCTTGTGTACAGTGTGTGTCGCTCCCAGTGAGGAGTCAGACTCTGTAACAAGTGTCCCTGTGTACAGTGTGTAGCTCCCAGTGACGAGTCAGACTCTGTAACAAGTGTCCCTTTGTTCAGTGTGTGTCTCTCCCAGTGAGGAGTCAGACTCTGTAACAAGTGTCGCTGTGTACAGTGTGCGTCTCTCCCAGTGAGGAGTCAGACTCTGTAACAAGTGTCCTTGTGTACAGTGTGTGTCTCGCCCAGTGAGGAGTCAGACTCTGTAACAAGTGTCCCTGTGCACAGTGTGTATCTCCCAGTGAGGAGTCAGACTCTGTAACAAGTGTCCTTGTGTACAGTGTGTGTCTCTCCCAGTGAGGAGTCAGACTTTGTAACAAGTGTCCCTGTGTTCAGTGTGTGTCTCTCCCAGTGAGGAGTCTGACTCTGTAACTGGTTTTCCTGTGTACAGTGTGTGTCTCTCCCAGTGAGGAGTCAGACTCTTAACTAGTGTCTCTATGTACAGTGTGTGACTCTCCCAGTGAGGAGTCAGACTCTGTAACAAATGTCCCTGGGTACAGTGTGTGTCCCCAGTGAGGAGTCAGACTCTGTAACAAGTGTTCCTGTGTACAGTGTGTGGCTCTCCCAGTGAGGAGTCAGACTCTGTATCAAGTGTCCCTTTGTACAGTGTGTGTCTCTCCCAGTGTGGAGTCAGTCTCTGTAACAAGTGTCCCAGTGTACAGTGTGTGACTCTCCCAGTGAGGAGTCAGACTCTCTCACAAGTGTCCCCGTGTACAGTGTGTGTCTCTCCCAGTGAGGAGTCAGACTCTGTAACAGGTGTCCCTGTGTACAGTGTGTGTCTCTCCCAGTGATGAGTCGGATTCTGTAACAAGTGGCCCTGTGTACAGTGTGTGTCTCTCCCAGTGAGGAGTCAGACTCTGTAACAAGTGTCCCTGTGTACAGTGCGTGTCTCTCCCAGTGAGGAGTCTGACTCTGTAACTAGTGTCCCTGTGTACAGTGTGTGTCTCTCCCAGTGAGGAGTCAGACTCTGTAACAAGTGTCCCTCTGTACAGTGTGTGTCTCTCCCAGTGAGGAGTCAGACTCTGTAACAAGTGTCGCTGTGTACAGTGTGTGTCACTCCCAGTGAGGAGTCAGACTCTGTAACAAGTGTCCCTGTGTACAGTGTGTGTCTCTCCCAGTGAGGAGTCAGACTCTGTAACAAGTGTCCCTGTGTACAGTGTGTGTCTCTCCCAGTGAGGAGTCAGACTCTGTAACAAGGGTCCCTGTGTACAGTGTGTGTATCTCCCAGTGAGAAGTCAGACTCTGTAACAAGTGTCCCTATGTACAGTGTGTCTCTCCCAGTGTGGAGTCAGACTCTGTAACAAGTGTCCTTGTGTACAGTGTGTGTCTCTCCCAGTGAGGAGTCAGACTCTGTAACAAGTGTCCCTGTGTACAGTGTGTATCTCCCAGTGACGAGTCAGACTCTGTAACAAGTGTCCCTGTGTTCAGTGTGTGTCTCTCCCAGTGAGGAGTCAGACTCTGTAACAGGTGTCCCTGTGTACAGTGTGTGTCTCCCGCAGTGAGGAGTGAGACTCTGTAACAAATGTCCCTGTGTACAGTGTGTGTCTCTCCCAGTGAGGAGTGAGACTCTGTAACAAGTGTTCCTGTGTACAGTGTGTGTCTCTGCCAGTGAGGCGTCGGCCTCTGTAACAAGTGGCCCTGTGTACAGTGTCTGTCTCTCCCAGTGAGGAGTCAGACTCTGTAACAAGTGTCCCTGTGTACAGTGCGTGTCTCTCCCAGTGAGGAGTCTGAATCTGAAACTAGTGTCCCTGTGTACAGTGTGTGTCTCTCCCAGTGAGGAGTCAGACTCTGTAACAAGTGTCGCTGTGTACAGTGTGTGTCTCTCCCAGTGAGGAGTCAGACTCTGTAACAAGTGTCCCTGTGTACAGTGTGTGTCTCTCCCAGTGAGGAGTCAGACTCTGTAACAAGTGTCCCTGTGTACAGTGTATGTCTCTCCCAGTGAGGAGTCAGACTCTGTAACAAGTGTCCCTGTGTACAGTGTGTATCTCCCAGTGACGAGTCAGACTCTGTAACAAGTGTCCTTGTGTACACTGTGTGTCTCTCCCAGTGAGGAGTCAGAATCTGTAACAAGTGTCCCTGTGTACAGTGTGTGTCTCTCCCAGTGAGAAGTCAGACTCTGTAACAAGTGTCCCTGTGTACAGTGTGTGTCTCCCAGTGAGGAGTCAGACTCTGTAACAAGTGTCACTGTGTACAGTCTGTGTCTCTCCCAGTGAGGAGTGAGACTCTCTTACAAGTGTCCCTGTGTACAGTGTGTGTCTCTCCCAGTGAGGAGTCAGACTCTGTAGCAAGTGTCCCTACAGCCTCCGAGATCTTCCACTCCTCTGACCTTTTTGCACATCATCGAATTTCTTTGCTCCACATTGACTTCAGCTGCCAAGGCCCTAAACTCTGGTATTCCCTCCCTAAACCCTGTTCGCAGCTCTACCTCTCTCTCCTCCTCTTTTAAACGCTTTTTAAAACTTTCCTCTATTACTGAGCTTTTTGTTCATCTCTCCTAAAATCTCTCTATGTGGCTCAGTGTCAAACTTTGTCTGAGAATTGTTTGTGAATTTTCATTATATTAAAGCCGCTATATAAATGCAGGTTATTGTTGTTGTCCCTGTGTTGTGTTAATAAAACTCCACCGCTTACTTCAGCTCGCGCCTGGTCTCCCCGTCATTTTCATCACAACTGGCTTCATTGTTTGAATATATTAAATAAAGGTTCCTCAATAGTACATCCCACCTTCTCCAAACGACACTGTAGATGTGACCTGTCGGTCTATTGAAGCGGGTGGTCTTACTCGGGAGGCTGGATATACAATTTACACAAGATGGTGAGACTGAGTGTCAGTAAAAGAGCGCAGCTGGGACTCTAAAAATGGCCCCACAGGCAACGGGAAATGGCCGCCATGAACCAGTCACAAAATGGTCAACATCACCCTGCAGCAAAATGGCCCCCATCAATCTGCAACAAATCATAGAATCACACAGCCCATTCGGCCCATCCTGCCTGTGCCGGCTCTTTGAAAGAGCGATCCAATTAGTCCCTCTCTCTCCCGTAGCCCTGCAAACTGTGTCTTTACAAGTATACAAGTACAATCTGCCTCCACCACCCTTTCAGGCAGTGCATTCCAGATCAGAACAACTCGCTGCAGAAAACATCCTCCTCATCTCTGCTCTGTTTCTTTGCCAATTATTTTAAGCCTGTGTCCATTGGTTACCCAGCCTCCTGACACTGGAAATAGGTTCTCCCTGTTTACTCTGTCAAAACCCCTCAAATGGCCTCCATGTCCCCTCAAAGTTGTCGCATCGCTCCGAAACACAAACATTATATTGAAATCTCCATCCACGGGGTCACTTTACCGACTTTAATTGAGTCTCAGCCCCTGTTCATCACGCACCAAGTTAACATGTTTTCGTCACATTGCAGGCCGGGCTACTTTAACCCAGCCTTTAACCTTTTTAACACAGAACGGCACAATCGAACAGGAACTTCTTAACCTGACCAGGGCCCAGAGAGGAAATTGAACCCCAGGTAATAAAAAGACAGAACTCAGGTGGTCCCTACTGGGTACAACCTCTGGAGGAGTCCTCGGTCAGTCCCCTCTGGAGGAGGCCTCGGTCAGTCTCCTCTGCAGGAGGTCTCGGTCAGTCTCCTCTGGAGGAGGTATCGGTCAGTCCCCTCTGGAGGAGGTCTCGGTCAGTCCCCTCTGGAGGAGGTCTCGGTCAGTCCCCTGTGGAGGAGGTCTCGGTCAGTCCCCTCTGGAGGAGGTCTCGGCCAGTCCCCTCTGGAGGCGGTCTCGGTCAGTCTCCTCTGGAGGAGGTCTCGGTCAGTCCCCTCTGGAGGAGGTCTCGGTCAGTCCCCTCTGTAGAAGGTCTCGGTCTGTCCCCTCTGGAGGAGGTCTCGGTCAGTCCCCTCTGGAGGAGGTCTCGGTCAGTCTCCTCTGGAGGAGGTCTCTGTCAGTCCCCTCTGGAGGAGGTCTCGGTCAGTCCCCTCTGGCGGAGGTCTCGGTCAGTCCCCTCTGGAGAAGGTCTCGGTCAGTCCCCTCTGGAGAAGGTCTCGGTCAGTCCCCTCTGGAGGGGGTCTCGGTCAGTCCCCTCTGGAGAATGTCTCGGTCAGTCTCTGGAGGAGGTCTCGGTCAGTCACCTCTGCAGAAGGTCTCGGTCAGTCACCTCTGGAGAAGGTCTCGCTCAGTCCCCTGTGGAGAGGGCCACGGTCAGTCCCCTCTGGAGGATGTATCGTTCAGTCCCCTGTGGAGAGGGCCACGGTCAGTCCCCTCTGGATGATGTCTCGTTCAGTCACCTCTGGAGGAAGCTCTTGTCCAAGAATACTTTTCTCCAAACTGTCTTTTCCTGAATCTTCTCGTTGCAGTTTTCAATAAATATTCCTCAGAAGAGGGCGAAAATAAATTGAGTAAAACAAAGTACAATTAGTAAATACACAGCACCGGTCCAGGCCCCCTCTCCCTCACTCAGTTCTCCGGACAATCTCTCAGCAACACCATTTACCAACCAATCCCAGTTATAAACCAGCGAAACTAGACAGTAAAAGATTGAGAGACAAGAAAGACATTGAAGACACACAGGAGAAACAAGACAGAGGTTTTTCCTCCAGAGAAGGGAGGTGGTTTGGAGTGAGACTCACCCACCCTTGGGGCCCTCACCCTGGGACATACCCATCCTGACACCACTCCACACAGAAACCCACCCACCCAACCAGGGACCCACCAACCGAGACACACCCCACACTGGGAGAGACACACCCAGAGACCACCTCACCCAAAGACCCACCAACCGAGACACACCCCACACTGGGAGAGACCCACCCAGAGACCACCCCACACTGGTAGAGACACACACAGAGACCACCCCACACTGGGAGAGACACACCCAGAGGCCACCTCACCCAAAGACCCACCTACCCAAAGACACATCAACCGAGACACCACACCACACTGGGAGAGGACCCAGCCCATAGACCTCCCCACACTGGAGAGGACCCACCCAGAGACCACCTCAGCCCAAAGATCCACCTATCCAAAGACACATCAACCGAGACACATCCCACACTGGGAGGGACCCACCAACCGAGCCACACCCCACACTGGGAGAGCTCCACCAATCGAGAAACACCCTCACATTGGTAGAGACCCACCCAGAGACCTACCTCACCCAAAGACCCACCCAAATCAAAGACCCCACCAATCGAGAAACACCCCACACTGGGAGAGACCCACCCAGAGACCACCTCACCCAAAGACCCACCCACTCAAAGACCCACCAATCGAGAAACACCCCACACTGGGACACACCCACCCAGGTGAACAGGTTGTAAACTGCAGGTTGGAGCTCCTCCCCATAGCCCTTGACATGTTGGTTTATCGCTCTTGCAAGCCCTGTGCTTCTGCACATTCTCATGTTAATCCGGGCTAATGCTGTCCAGGACTGCTTTGTCCTGGAACATTCCAGGTTCCTGTTTGTTGATTTGAAACCTCAGTATTTGTCGTGAATATTACTGCAGTTTGAAATAGTCCTAAAGACCGATGCCACTACACAGGGCTGGGCCAAGAACAGCCCCCAGGGAAAAAGATCAAGTCTACCCACAGCTCACACCAGACCACACGGACAGGTCTAGAAGGAGCCAGTTTGACGTGGGACGGACTCCTTCCCCAACTTCTCCAGTCCCTCCCTCCCTCCCCTGCTCCAAACTCCCCTGCGTGTATTCCCTGTCTGGGAATATCCCATCTCCCTAGAAAGTGAAGAAATTTCCCTGTAAACTGATATTAAGATGTTGAACCTCAGAATCATCCAATCAAATAAAGGTTATAATACACTAGGAGGCCATTCAGCCCTTGGATCCCATGCTGGCTCTCTGCAAGAGCACTTCAGCTAGACCCACTCCCTTGCCCTTACACCCTGGCCCTGCAGATTTTTCCTTCAGATACTTATCTAATTCCGTTTTGAAAGTCACGATTGAATCTGCCTCGACCACCTTTCAGGCAGTGCATTCCAGATCCTAACCACTCACTGCGTAAAAAAGATTTTCCTCATGTGGCCGTTGGTTCTTCTACCGATCACCTTAAATCTGTGTCCTCTTGTTCTCGACCCATCCACAAATGAGAACAGTTACTCTCTATCTGCTGTGTCTAGACCGCTCATGATTTTGAACACCTCTATCAAATCTCCTCTCAACCTTCTCTGCTATAAGAAGAACAATCCCAGCTTCTCCAGTCTATCCACGTAACTGGAGTCCCTCATCCCAGGAACCATTCTTGTAAATCTTTTCTGCACCCTCTCTAAGGTCTTCACGTCCTTCCTAAAGTGTGGCGCCCAGAATTGGACACAATACTCCAGTTGAGGTCGGACCAGTGTTTAATAAATGTTCATCATGATTCCTTGCTTTTGTACTCTAACTGTATTTATGATCCCAGGATCCTGTAAGCTTTTTAATCGCTTTCTCAACCTGCCCTGCCACCTTCAACGAGTTGTGCCCATATACCCCCAGGATGATGCAGCCCCTTTAGAATTGTACCCTTCAGTTTATATTGCCTCTCCTCATTCTTCCTATCAAAATGTATCACTTGACACATTTCTGCATTAAATTTCCATCTGCTGCATGTCCGCCCATTCCAGCAGCTTGCCTGCTCTCCTCTTGAAGTCATTCACCATCCTCACTGTTCACTATACTTCCAGGTTTTGTGTCACCTTCCGATTTTGAAATTGTGCCCTGTATACCCAAATCCAAATCATTAATATATATCAAGAAAAACAGTGGTCCTAGTACTGACCCCTGGGGAACACCACTGTGTACCTTCCTCCAGTCCTAAAAGCAACCGTTCACCACTACTCTCTGTTTACTGTCACTTAGCCAATTTCGGATCCTTGCTGCCACTGCCCGTTTATTCCATGGGCTTCAACATTGCTGACAAGTCTATTATGTTGGACTGTATCAAACGCCTTTTGGAAGTCGATGTTCCCCACTACAACCGCATTGCTTTCATCAACCCTCTCTGTTACCTCATCAAAAAACTCAATCAATTTAGTTAAACACGATTTGCCTTTAACAAATCCGTGCTGGCTTTCCTTAATTAATCCACACTTGTCCTGTTGAGTTTGTCGTTTCTAAAATGTTCCCCACTACCGAGGTTAAACTGACTGGCCTGTAGTTGCTGGGTTTATCCTTACACCCTTTCTTGAACAAAGGTGTAACATTTGCAATTCTCCAGTCCTCTGGCACCACCCCCGTTTCTATGGAGGATTGGAAGATTATGGCCAGGACCTCCGCAATTTCCACCATTACTTCCCTCAGCATCCTAGGATGCATCCCATCCGGTCATGGTGACGTATCTACTTTAAGTACAGCCAGCCTTTCTAGCACCTCCACTTTATCAATTTTTATCCCATTCAGTATCTCAACTACCTCCTCTTTCACTATGACTTTGGCACCATCTTCTTTCTTTGTAAAGACAGATGCAAAGTTCTCATTTAGTACATCAGCCATGCCCTCTGCCTCCATGTGTGGTTCTTCTTTTTGATCCCTAATCGCACCCACCATTCAACTTACTACCCGTTTACTATTTATATGCCTACAGAAGACTTTTTGATTCCCTTTAATGTTAGCTGCCAGTGTTTCTCACACGCTCTCTTTGCCCCTCTTATTTCCTTTTTCACTTTCCCTCTGAACTTTCTATATTCAGCCTGATTATCACTTATATTCTCAACCAACATCTGTCATACGGGCTCTTTTTCTGCTTCATCTTACTCTCTATCTCTTTCATCATCCATGGAGCTCTGATTTTAGTTACCCTACCTCTCCCTCTCGTGGTATGTACCTCGACTATACCCGAACATTCTCCTGTTTAAAGGCAGCCCATTGTTCAATTACAGTTTGGCCTGCCGATCTTTGATTCCAATTTAACCGGGCCAGATCCATTCCCACCCCACAGAAATTGACCTTCCACCAATTTGCTATTTCACTTTAGCTTGCTCCCTGTCCTTTTCCATAGCTAATCTAAACTTTATGATTCTAAGTTCTCTGTTCCCTAAATATGCCCCTACTGTCAATTGTTCCACTTGACCCATCTCCTTCCCCAGGACCAGATCCAGCAATGCCTACTTCCTCCTTGAGACAGAATCGTACTGATCAAGAAAGAACACACTTCATCAATTCTTCCCCCTCTCTGACCTTTACACTATTACTATCCCAGTCTACATTAGCATAATTGAGGTCCCCATTATCACTATTCTATAGTTCTTGCACCTCTCTAAAATTTCCTGCTAATTTTCTGCTCTATATACTTCCCACCAGTTGGTGGCCTATAGAATACACCTAGTTATCCCATATTACAACAGTGACTACAATCCAAAAGTACTTCATTGGCTGTAAAGCGCTTTGAGACATCCAGTGGTCAGGAAAGGCATTATATATATGCAAGTCATTTTTTCTTTCTTTCTATTAGTGTAATGGCACCTCTACTGTTTTTTTTAACTCTAACCAAATAGATTCTTTCGGAGCGGATGCTCCTTCGTCAGGTGAAGTAAAGGAATACACATCGACAAAGTATATATAGATAGAGAACAATGCATGTGTAACGAACAATGGCTGACGACTACATTTAATCCTCCTGACTGCCTTTTGTCACACCTCGGCAGATAAACAATCAGGTCAGCCAGGAAGTCATCACATCAAAGACATAGCAAGATACAACTGAGACAATGAGGTGGGGTTACAGGGGGTCAAATGTGTCAAAAGCTGCAGTCGGTATGGAAAACGATAAACTTTAAAATTTTTACTTATTTTTACTGGAAATCACATCTGAACAAGCCAACGACGACTCGAGTCTGGATGACTCTACGTCATGTATCGTGACATGAACCCAAGATCCCGGTTGAGGCCGTCCTCATAACTGCGGAATTTGGCTATCAGTTTCTGCTCGATGATTGTGCGTTGTCGTGTGTCTCGAAGGCAGCCTTGGAGTCATCGTTGGCTTGTTCAGATGTGATTTCCAGTAAAAATAAGCAAACATTTTAAAGTTTATCGCTTTCCATACCGAATGCAGCTTTTGACACATTAGACCCCCTGTAACCCCACCTCATTGTCTCAGTTGTATCTTGCTATGTCTTTGATGCCTTCCTGGCTGACCTGATTGTTTATCTGCCGTGGTGTGACAAAAGGCAGTCAGGTGGATTAAATGTCGTCGTCTGCCATTGTACGCTTCACATGCATTGTTCTCTATCTATATAAGCTTTGTCGATTTGTATTCCTTTCCTTCACCTGACGAAGGAACAGCCGCTCCGAAAGCTTGTGATTTCAAATAAAACTGTTGGACTATAACCTGGTGTTGTGCGACTTCTCACTTTTGTCCACCCCAGTCCAACACCGGCATCTCCGCATCATAGCCACTATCGACACCACAAACTGCCGGCTCAAAGTGGAGAGAATCGCAAAGAAGATCGCGCATATCGACACCGACATCAAGTATCTACAGAGATGCAAGAAAGCAGACAAGATCCCGAAAGGACTACAGATCACGAACCCACTCAAGTCGACATACAACACAGACTACGCTGAGAGACTCTGCCATCGTACCTCTCGCACACTCCTCAACCATCTCGTACACAGGCTCTACACCAAACACCGCAACCTCGAAACCAATATAGAGTCCATGCTCTCAGCCTGTGCTCAGGACACAGCAGACCAGCTACGAGACACCGCCAAACAGACGAGGCAACGGAACTATGCTGCCTACATGCGCATCAAGAACAGGAAGCTTGAGAAACTTGGCATCACCACCAGTAGCAACCAAGCCTCCCCCGGTAACACGGTTGCAACCACAGGGAAGTCCATTGTCAACTTGTCCGACCACACCCTTCAACCAGACGAAATCGAAGTTCTCGCCCTACGGCTCAAGTTCTGCCCCACCACCAAAATGGACCCCATCGGTCTCGCGGCAGACACAGAGGAACTCATCAGGAGAATGAGGCTCCGGGAATACTTCCACAAATCCCAAGATGTCAGCAACAAACCCAATGAGACAATCAATGATCCAGAACAGCAGACAGAGGGACCCGCAGTGCAGCAACTGAAGAAAAACAGGTCAATTTGGACCCCTCCGGAGGGTCGCTGCCCTAAGTTTGACATGTATGCTCAAGCTGTCAGGAGATGCATCAACGCCAGATTCATCAGCCGCACTCACAAGACAGTCCAGAATGTCACCCGAGCACAACGCAACGCCATCCACGCTCTCAAGACCAACCGCAACATCGTCATCAAACCAGCGGACAAAGGAGGAGCCATCGTCATACAGAACAGAATGGACTATTGCAAAGAAGCATACCGACAACTGGACAACCTGGAACAATACAGACAGTTACCCGCAGATCCGACCAAAGAACACACCCGCCAACTCAATAGACTGATCAAGACCTTTGATCCAGACCTTCAAAGCATCCTACGCGCTCTCACCCCACGTACTCCCCGCGTGGGAGACTTCTACTGCCTCCCAAAGATACACAAAGCCAACACACCCGGACGTCCTATCGTATCAGGCAACGGAGACCTGTGTGAGAACCTCTCTGGATACGTCGAGGGCATCCTGAAACCCATTGTACAGGGAGCCCCCAGCTTCTGCCGCGACACCACAGACTTCTTACAGAAACTCAGCACCCACGAACCAGTTGAACCAGGAACACTCCTCGCCACGATGGACTTATCGGCACACTACACCAGTATCCCCCACGATGACGGCATCGGTGTGACAGCCTCAGTACTCAACACCAACAACAGCCAATCTCCAGACGCCATCCTACAACTCATCCGCTTCAACCTTGACCACAATGTCTTCACCTTCGACAACCATTTTTTTACCCAAACACACGGAACAGCCATGGGGACCAAATTCGCACCCCAATACGCCAACATCTTCATGCACAAGTTCGAGCAAGACTTCTTCGCTGCACAGGACCTCCAGCCAACGCTGTACACCAGATACATCGACGACATTTTCTTCCTTTGGAACCACGGCAAAGGATCACTGAAAAGACTACACGATAACATCAACAAGTTCCATCCCACCATCAAACTCACCATGGACTACTCCTCAGAATCGGTTTCATTCCTGGACACACGAATCTCCATCAAAGACGGACACCTCAGCACTTCACTCTACCGCAAGCCCACGGATAACCTCACGATGCTCCACTTCTCCAGCTTCCACCCTAACCACGTTAAAGAAGCCATCCCCTATGGACAAGCCCTGCGAATACACATGATCTGCTCAGACGAGGAGGAACGCGATGGACACCTACGGACGATGAAAAACGCCCTCGTAAGAACGGGATATGACGCTCGACTCATCGATCGACAGTTCCGACGGGCCACAGTGAAAAATCGCATAGACCTCCTCAGAAGGCAAACACGGGACACAACCAACAGGGTACCCTAAGTCGTCCAGTACTTCCCCGGAGCGGAGAAACTACGCCATGTTCTTCGCAGCCTTCAACATGTCATCGATGACGACGAACACCTCGCTAAGGCCATCCCCACGCCTCCACTACTTGCCTTCAAACAGCCGCCAAACCTCAGAAGTACCATCGTTTGCAGCAAATTACCCAGCTTTCAGGATAACTGCGACCACGACACCACACAACCCTGCCACGGCAACCTCTGCAAGACATGCCAGATCATCAACACAGATACCATCATCACACGTGAGGACACTACCCACCAGGTACATGGTACATACTCATGTGACTCGGCCAACGTTGTCTACCTGATACGTTGCAGGAAAGAATGCACCGCGGCATGGTACATCGGCGAGACCATGCAGACACTGAGGCAACGTATGAACGGACACCGCTCAACAATCGCCAGGCAGGATTGTTACATCCCAGTCGGGAAACACTTCAGCAGTCAACGACATTCAAACTCGGATCTGTGGGTAAACGTTCTCCAAGGCGGCCTTAGAGTCACACGACAACGCAAAATCATCGAGCAGAAACTGATAGCCAAGTTCCGCACTCATGAGGACGGCCTCAACCGGGATCTTGGGTTCATGTCACGATACATGACGTAGAGTCATCCAGACTCGAATCGTCGTTGGCTTGTTCAGATGTGATTTCCAGTAAAAATAAGTAAACATTTTTAAGTTTATCGTTTTCCATACCGACTGCAGCTTTTGACACATTAGACCCCTGTAACCCCACCTCATTGTTTCAGTTGTATCTTGCTATGTCTTTGATGTGGTGCCTTCCTGGCTGACCTGATTGTTTATCTGCCGAGGTGTGACAAAAGGCAGTCAGGAGGATTAAATGTAGTCGTCTGCCATTGTACGTTACACATGCATTGTTCTCTATCTATATATGCTTTGTCGATTTGTATTCCTTTACTTCACCTGACGAAGGAGCAGCCGCTCCGAAAGCTTGTGATTTCAAATAAAGCTGTTGGACTATAACCTGGTGTTGTGCGACTTCTCACTTTTGTCCACTCCAGTACAAGAGTGGCATCTCCGCATCATGGCAAATAGATTCTGTCCTTGACCCTTTCAGGACATCCTTTCTCTCCAGCACTGTAATATTCTTGTTAATCAATACTGCAACCCCACCTCCTTTGTTTCCTTCCCTGTCTTTCCTGAACACCAATGGTTAACTTTTTCATGCTTTTGCTTTCAATTTTACATGTTGATATTAGATGATGTGGTTGATTACACATCGCATTCTCACGATTGGAGCTGGGTTGAGATGCATCGCTGACTGATGGAATTAAAATCCCTGCTTGCTATCTGACTCGTGCCTTAAATAGAGTTGGTCAGCTCAATCCAGTGAAATGTGAACGTGCCTCTTAAACAGAATAGCCCAGAACTCACCATCACTTCCCACAGGAGCTGGATGACAGCTGATTAGTAGAGCTTGGGGTCCACGGGGACTGAAACCATGTGGCGTTTGGCTTTTGGAAAAACTCAGGATGATCCGGGACGTTCGAAAGTGACGGGTAAAGGGCGCCCTTCATCACAATTAATAAATGAAGCCCATTCACATTTAAAGCACTGAGGCTATTGTTAGAGTAAGGTTTTCAATAAGGTTGTAATTTGTAGTGAGGTGTCATCGGTTTATTGAGCACGCAGTACATGCAATAGCATTAAACACACACTTAAAAGGCACAAATTACAGCCACATTTGATGATGGTTGTTGGTGATGGAGTCAAAAGTTTACGGTTCTCAGCTCAGTATCTTAGGCTTTTAAAAATTCAAAGACTCATTACAAACAGCTCGTTTTATACATTGCTCTCACTCCCGCTACGTGGGAATCGATATAATTCTGTATTGCCTAATTTTATAAAAGTTAAAATACAAATAACAACTAACCACCATTGTAACACATTGTTTCGGCACTAAAGAAAACTTTAACTATTAATTAAACTGAGCGACTCATTCCAGTACCTGCGGTGTGAGGCAGTTAACGCTGATGCCCACATGTTCTACTCAACTGCTGAAACTTAGTCATGACTGTTCTTTCAGAGTATTACGTAGCATTTACAGCAGAGAAACAGGCCATTCGGCCCAACAGGTTCATGCTGGTGTTTATGCTCCCCACGAGCCTCCTTCCACCCCTCTTCCTTTAACCCCATCAACATATCCTTCCATCTCTTTCTCCCATATGTGCCTATCCAGCTTCCCATTAAATGCATCTGTTATTCGCGTAAACTACTCCATGTGGTAGCGAGTTCCTCATTCTCACCACTCTCTGGGTAAAGGAGTTTCTCCTGAACTCCCTATTGGATTTATTAGTGACTATCTTATATTTCTGGTCCCAAGTTCTGGTCTCCCCCGCAAGTGGAAACATCTTCCCTACGTCGACCAATGAAACCCTTTCATAATCTTAAAGGCATTTTTCAGATCACTACTCAGCCTTTCCTTTTCTAGGGAAAGCTTTCCTGATCGGTATACACTGTCAGTTCTGGTATCATCCCAGTAAATCTTTATTTAAACCTTCTCCATTGTCTTTATATCCGTGTTTATAATATGGAGACCGGTAATGTGCGCAGTTCTCCAAGTGTGGTCCAACCAAGATTCGATACAAGTTTAATACAACGCAGCTGTTTTGCAACTCTATTCCTCTAGAAATAAGCACTAGTGCTCGGTTTGCTTTTTCTGACCGTATTAACCTGCCTCATTAACATCTTGTTATTGTTGATAATGGATTTATTGACTGAGCTCAGCAAACAATCTCTGATCAATTACACTACAACAACTTGAGTTATTGACTGAGCTCAGCAAACAATCTCTGATCAATTACACTACAACAACAACTTGAGTTATTGACTGAGCTCAGCAAACAATCTCTGATCAATTACACTACAACAACAACTTGAGTTATTGACTGAGCTCAGCAAACAATCTCTGATCAATTACACTACAACAACAACTTGAGTTATTGACTGAGCTCAGCAAATAATCTCTGATCAATTAAACTACAACAACAACTTGAGTTAATGACTGAGCTCAGCAAACAATCTCTGATCAATCACTCTACAACAACAACTTGATTTAATGACTGAGCTCAGCAAACAATCTCTGATCAATTATACTACAACAACAACTTGGATTTACAGGAAATCTCTTTCAATATTGAGCGGGACGGGCGCTGTTTTAGCGGGAATCGATTATTTTCACCCGGGGAAAGCAGCAGACATCAAACACCCGGCACTAATTGGAAGAAATGTTTTCTGATTCCTGTTCATTTTCACAACAACAAATGGCTTCCATCCCAACAGAAAGACGGTCATTCCGAAACTGAACACGGGCTGTAATTGAACTTTAGCAAGGACAGGAAGCCTTGGCTTAATGTTACATTTATTTAACCAATATCAGAATCAATGTCCAAGGAGATTTCACCACCTTCTTCAGCTCTTCTCTGAATTTATTTTGTGTAGCTGCATAAATACACGTTATTTGAACAGGAGCTCATGAGCATATATCCGGTTTCAGTGGCGATGTGTGCAGGAGATGTATAATCGCCTCGGTAGTGCGCGGTGTTTGTCAGTCTGGTAGTTAAAAAACTAACGACAGCTATCAGCCTCAACACTATAAAACTGCCCGATACAATGAACAGTAAAATGAACGGATTTACTTCGGCTCTCCATCTCTGGATCGCTCTGATTCTCACTGCTGTGACCCCGGAGACCCCTGCGGGCTCTACTGGCCACTAAAATACGTCTGATTGTGAAACAGTTAAAGAGTAATATCAAACCAGAAGGAATCCACATCGTTAAAATACCTTGTAACCAGGAGAACCCGACACCTGCAGGCGATGAAAAATAGTCCAGTCCGGGGTAACAACCCAATTAATATTGTTAATTATTCGATCAGTTTTATAGACAAACAAATCTGGAATGCTTTGTAAATAGATTAGGACAGAGACCATTGTTATGGCCACAGCCGCAGTTCTCACTCTGCAATAATTTGTTTTAAACTTCTGACAACATCAGGCTAGAAATCGGTCAAAGGTGAACAAAATTGTAAACGACAGCGATATATCCAGGCTGGTAGAATTGATGTAAATAATGATCTTACAAACGGCAGTGTAGGACAGGAAGGACCGAGGAAAGTGATTTGTACAAATCTGATACACTAAACATTGCAGATCATGACCAGTAGATCTGCTGTTGCTATGGTCACCATGCAGACAGAGATACTTTTGCAAAGGCCACAATTTCCTCTGGAGAGAATCACCATTCTCAGTAGGTTCGCTGTGAGAAAAAGGGGCAGAATGTCAGTAACGGTGACACTCAGATAAATCTCACAGCTTATTGTGGGGAAATGTTGAGATGTGTTCCCAGTATTTGTAATACAGGAGAGCGTTGTCGACATTTTGTTCAAAAGACATGTTAGATTCTACACTCACTATAGAAGGACTGAGAGTGACCATCCTTCCAGCATACTTCAGTCAGGCGTTGTCAAGGCGCCGCGGGGAGGAGGGTCGCTCGGATTCAGTATCGGGAATGGACACGGAGAGCGATCCCCACCACTACAGACACCCAGGCACTGATATAGGAGGATATTAACTTTGTGCGATAATGTAAAACCGGCGACATTGGATCAGCCGTCCATCATACATCTCTCCCGATTGTCATTTCAATCACTATCGCCCCTGACACTAGACTGAGCCTCCATTCACAGTCTAACTGTGCGGTCCAGGCCAAGCCGGAGTACCTCGCAGGGACGGTGCAGTTACAGATAAAAGTCCCTTAAAGCGAATCCTTGGCTGGTTCTGTAACTTGTTCATATTCGAGAGACAATAAAGAAGCGGATTGCCTTACATACATCCTAACACACATTCCATTGCAGTGTGGAGCGCTGAAACCATCCCGCCATGAGGCTAGGACCATGTGATGCACCGAGCCAATTTGATGAGTTACTACAGCGGCCCCAGGGAGCAATCGATGGAATTTTACATTTAATCTCATCGGGTTAATTGGCGAGGGGGATCTCGGGAGCGGAATCAGATGTCAGCTGTATTCAATATAATTTACAAACAATTACTGGAAATATATAAATTCAAACGTAATATTCAGCTGGAACACAAAGCATTATAACCACAAACCGCGACCGCTGCTGCAGACCAGGCGATCACAGGATGGTGGAAATAACAACCATCGCAAAGAAATGAAGGGACATCTGATCAGTGAACTCCTGGTAAACTAGGGGAGTGAGTAGGAGCTGGAACTCCAAATAGAGAAATACTACTGATTAACAAGGATTAGATTCCTGAACTTACTGTTCATAGAGTTAATCCCATGGGGCTGAGGGCTCAGGAGTAAAACTGTGAGAAAGGCCTTGATGGTTGTGACTGCTCCCGTGAGACGACGCACTGGATCCCAGCAGAGGATCGGGCTGTAGATCCCACAGACCACGGAGGGAGTGCAAGGTAATGAAGGATTCTTTCCCGGCTCTTTAAAGAGAGGCAACATTCCGGACAGACCATTCCGGACAAAAGGCGATAGTCCCAGAAATCCCCGACCCATGGGCACAGCTCTTGGAGTCTGTCCACAGCTGAATGGGACCTTGAGGTCCAGTGTCGATTGATGGAAATTCAGCCCCAGCATCAATGGGTCTCAGATCCTCTTCGCCGAATTCACTGATCTCCGGCCACTCTGAGCAAAGCCGAGCCGCTCCCGCCATGGCCAGTGATTGCGAGAGGGGAATGTTGGCTTTTACAGCCCGGAGCAAAGGGCTTTCACCCACTGGTGGACTTTCTGAGTTCACTTGGTTCCAGTCATTCTGCAATAAACTGAATCTACCCAGCATTTCCCGGGGTGTCATTTTCAAACTCTAACACTGTGCTGGGACGGCATTGCAGTATCGGCCAAAGGCAGCACATGGGCCTCAGCAACAGACTCCGAGAGACTCCCAGTACAACATGGTTTCATTCCCCACACCAGCCCCATTGTAATATCGGCCAAAGGCAGCACATGGACCTCAGCAACAGACTCAGAGAGACTCCCAGTACAACATGGTTTCATTCCCCACACCAGCCCCATTGTAGTGTCGGCCAAAGGCAGCACATGGGCCTCAGCAACAGACTCCGAGAGACTCCCAGTACAACATGGTTTCATTCCCCACACCAGCCCCATTGTAATATCGGCCAAAGGCAGCACATGGACCTCAGCAACAGACTCAGAGAGACTCCCAGTACAACATGGTTTCATTCCCCACACCAGCCCCATTGTAGTGTCGGCCAAAGGCAGCACATGGGCCTCAGCAACAGACTCAGAGAGACACCCAGTACAACATGGATTGATTCCCCACACCAGCCCCATTGTAGTATCGGCCAAAGGCAGCACATCGACATCAGCAGCAGACTCAGAGAGACTCCCAGTACAACATGGTTTCATTCCCCACAGCAGCAACATTGTAGTATCGGCCAAAGGTAGCACATGGACCTCAGCAACAGACTCAGAGAGACTCCCAGTACAACATGGTTTCATTCCCCACACCAGCCCCATTGTAGTATCGGCCAAAGGCAGCACATGGACCTCAGCAACAGACTCAGAGAGACTCCCAGTACAACATGGTTTCATTCCCCACACCAGCCCCATTGTAGTATCGGCCAAAGGCAGCATATGGGCCTCAGTAACAGGCGCAAAGAGCCTCCCATTGCAACAGGGATTTAATCCCCACACCCATGCCATTGTGGTCTCTCCAAGGGAATTTCCTGCCACTTTTGCGGGGTCAGGAGTGTTTTCTGTGGTCCGGGCCGATAATATAAACGACTGTCGCTGATTTTATAAACTAACTGGGACTAGAGAAAGGTCTCTGGTTTCACAGAACAGACCTGGTGTGACCAACACTCACATTGGACAAGACGGCATAAAACAGGAAGCTTCATCGATGATTGGAAAGGCTGAAAATCCCATCAGTACAGGATTTTTTCAAGGTGAGATTCTAATAAGCTATTGGGCGCCGTTTAATGTTTTGCAGAAGGCTCGGTATTTGATGCGATAATTTGACTCTGGATTCACTGGTATGTAAAGCTCGCCCATACCTCACCTGGGAATGCGTGATGCTTACATGTACAGGGATTTCTGGCCTGTATTCTGTACGTGAGATGGTGAGGTCCATTGGGTAGCTTTATCTAATGCTGTATCTGAGTTCACTTTGCTTGATGAACGATAATAAAGTGAAATTTGCAATGTTTCCAACTCCTGTCTGCCCTGTGAGTGTTTGATGGAACAGTGTCGAGGGGACTTTTTGTATGCGACCCGTGCTGTACCTCACCTTGGAGTCTTTGATGGGATAGTATGGAGGGAGCTTTACTCTGTATGTAACCCATGCTATTCCTGACCTGCGAGTCTTTGATGGGATAGTGTGGAGGGAGCTTTACTCTATATTTACCCCGTGCTAGACATATTGTGGGAGTATTTGATGGGATAATGTGAAGGGAGATTTACTCTGTTTGTGACCCGTGCTGGACATGTCGTGGGAGTATTTTATCGGCAGTTTAAATATGCTTTACACTGTATGTAACCCATGCTGTACCTGACCTGGGAGTGTTTGATGGGACGGTGTAGAGGTAGTTTAAATCTGCATGTATATGTTGCCTTTCAGCAGCAGCAGCAGCAGTAACCCTGTCACGAGCCAGTTGCTGAAGGGCCAGAGATTGTCCACAGGGGCCTTTCACTTGGTCTGAGAGGGCTCCGGTCACGGGGAAGGGGAAAGCGCAGGAGACAGTAGGTGCCACCTTTTGCACAATTCACCTCTTTCGATGCTCAGGCACAGTTGCGAGGGGGATATCTGTCAATGTTTTAATGTTTGCTGTTATTTAAATGCTGGCGTTGTGTTATTGCGTGTAATTTATATTTGTGACTCATAGTGTATTTAACCATTTCGTTTTATGTGTAAAGCCTCCAGTCACTTTATTTCTTTTTACAACTTTTTTGATTAACAACTAATTGAACATTACAACTGTTTAAAAAAATAGAAAATAGCTAGATTTCATCTTTAATGTAAAGTCTTTATTGCACTAAGAATCCCAAACAGTCACATTAAACGGTTTACATTTTTTATCAACCAATTTATCTTTGCAAATGTTTACAAAGTAGAAAATAGCTAGCTAACAATTTGTATTTAAAGACGAAGAACATCAACACAGTATAACAAAAGTCTTTCATGGTGCAATAAACGTTCACTGTTTCACTTTAAATTGTATCTGTTCTTCTCTGTGCCTTGCTGGGGGAGGGGGAGGTAGGAGGCGACACTATCATCACCTCATAAACGTGTTGGCTACCAGCAGTTCCCTGGCAGCTTTGGTTTCGGCAGAACTTGGTTCCTCCCCATCAGGCCTGGCCACAAAGATATTGGCATCCTCCATGTCCTCCATTTCAGCAGGGAGCTCATCTGCAGGGTTAAGGGTCAGTCCTTCCGCAGGGCAAAGTTATGCAAAGCACAAAAGGACACCACAATCCTTGCCACTTACAGAGGAGAATACTGCAAACTCCGCCCCCCCCACCGTCCTGTCCAGGCACCGGAAGCATGATTTCAGAACTCCGATTGTCCTCTACACCACTTGCCGTGTGGACACGTGGCCACGGTTGTATCTCTCCTGATCCTCATTATTGGTCCTGCGGTATGGTGTCATCAACCATGGTTTTATCGGGTAGCTCTTGTCGCCCAATATCCATGCAGATCCTGGAGGCAATGCACTGCGGGTGCGATATAAGTCCTAGTGACGGAGGGCAAAGTAGTCATGAGCACTTCCCCGGTGAACTGCATTCATGTTTAGGATCCTGAGTTGCGCATCACAGACGATTATTACATTTAAAGAATTAAACCCCTTCCTGTTGTTGTATGTCACAGGTGCATCAATTGGTGCCTTTACTGCAACATGGGTTCCACCGACGGCCCCAATCACTTTGGGAAGCCAGCAATCCTATAAAATAAAAGGGCCTCCCCTTTTGCTGCTGAGTGGACAAGTCGAAGTCTATGAACTCAGAAGCCCTGCGGAATATGGCATCTGTGACCTGGTGAAAGCAGGTCCTCGAGCACTCTGGAAGATGTTTGAAATGTCACAGGTGCTTGACTGAACTGACCCGCAAGCAAAGAAGTTCAGTGCTGTGGTTACCTTCATGGACACTGACAAGCAAGTGAGGGTCTTCGAGCGTGTTTGAAGGCCGTCATTCAACATGTAACATAATAGGGCAAATGTCTCTTTACAAAACTGCAGCCTCCTCACACACAAATCCTCCCACATCATCTGAAAAGACAGCCTCTCCCTGTGCCCTCTCTGGTTGGGTAGTAGTTCCTCCTGATTAGGTGGCAGTCATGGTTCCTCAATCTTCTTTGTTGTTCCCTGGCGTTTTCGATTGTATGAGTCAGAATCACACAAAAGATCAGGGCAAACTCCTCATGAAGCATGATTCTGCCTCACAGGCATCCTCTTTAAATAGATGCAGTAACTGTTGGGAAGAAATGGAAAGAGTTGTAAACGTCATGTTAATAAAGTGAGTTATTAGAAATTCACGGCGGGCGGTGATGTGAAACGGGCGGTATCGGCTCGGCCGCCCGTCAGTCCCGCCTGATCAATATCACCGCCTGAGAACAATTTCTAAGACTTTTAAAACATTTTATAAAGTCATACATTAATTTGTAAACAGCATAAAAAAGTTAACATTTAAAACATTCATATATTTTGGCATAATTTTAAACATGAGTTAATGTGAACAAAATCATTTTTAAACAGTCATTTTCAAGTTTAAAAAAGATAACTATTTGAATGGAATGCTTACCTTGTCCACAGCGAAAGTTTCTCTCTAATCACCAACACTCTCAGAACTAGATCCAAAACCAATGAAATATTTAACAAACTAAAGTTGTTACAAACTTAAATCAGGCTTGGTACCAAGAACTTTGTTAAATTTAAACGTTAAAACAGTCCGGTTTCCAGCCCCCTGACTTCCACGTCTTCCTCCTGCTTCTGCTTTAGATAGAATGCCGGCTGTCCGCCTGCTTTTTTTCTGTCGTTGCAGATTCGTCAGTAACTGCTGGCCAGTAGTTGGACAAATAGCGCAAATCTGCGCCAGATTGCAATTTCAAATGTTTTAGCGTATACGCTTCGCATGCCTAAACCTGGAACTTGCGCGGCCCCTACGGATGCGGGCGCAAGTCATACGCACCCATAGGTCCGCAAAATGCGGCCCCGTGTAAACCACATAAATTGTTGAATTGTAGCTGGCCTCAGCACCAGAAGTTCCATTACCCTTTTCATGTTAACAATCCTATGACAAACATAAAAAGGGCACAGGAATACCGGGCACCTGAATATGTGCGAGACACTGCTCTTTATCCACTAGGTAATGTGGATCATGACGAGCTGTTTCACCTTGTCCAGGACTGTAAAACCAGAGGACATGGCCTGAGATTGGTGGGGGTAAATTCAAAACAAATTTCTGGAACCGTTATTTCAATGAGCGACGGTCTCTCTATGGAACAGACTTGCTCCTAATCTTTAGAATGAAAACTAGAGGACAGGGGAATTCAGCGGAACACGTGAAGCAACATTAGAAATAGAATTAAGGGAAATTTAGGGGAACACTGTAAATGTTTAATTAGAAATGGAGAACAGGAACATTAAGTGGAACCAACGAACTGCTAATTAGAAATATAATAAAGGAATATAGGGGAACACATTAATGGCTTATTTAGAAATAGAGGGCAGGGGATTGTTGGCAGAAGAAGTGTTGGGTTTACATCATTTGGGCTGTGTGGGCAGTTCTGGTAAGCTAATAATGGAAAGGATATTTTTGCACTTTATAGGTCACACCGCTCAGTACCAGAAATTCCAGGGATTCACAATTCCACGTTTGAAGAAATTATAGAAAATCCTGCTTTCTATCTTTAGAAAAGAGGAAACCTCCAGCTGATCTAATGTCAGTTTTAATGTTACGAGGAGAATGCAGAAATTACCCAAATGCTTCACTGTATCAAGGAGTTCAATCATAAAGATCTTTAAGTTAAAAATGTGAAATGAGGGGTAAGCAGGGGCGCCGGGTGGAACATTTCAGCTCAGTGGGTAACTGTATCCTGTATTTACTGAATTACCAGGAGGGTCATTCAGCACAAACCTATCTGGCTCTGAGGTTGACAACTATATTAGCGAAAGTTTATCACATGCCAAACATAACCTTCTGTAAACAAACTGCAACATCCATGTGCTGCATGACACAGGCAAAGGTAAACTGATGAATTTCGATCTGAGGAGTTAAACTGTCAAGATATACAACGAAGCAGGCCAGAAAATTATCCTGAAAGAAGGGAGGATTATCAAAAAGTACACATTTAAGTGGAAACTCCTGTCAATCCATATACTGCAGTTTAGGAGGCAATAACACGAACTCTATAATTTAACATTATTTTGTTAAATTGCCAATTTATCCTAATCATACGCGCACTTGTTAATGGGATAGTCTGTGGTGCCAGTCCCTACGTTAAGAAATCAAAAGCTGGCAACGCAGTTATAGCTACTTCACTGAAGTACAAACAGAGGAATTCGGTTGTGTTGTGTTGAAGGGGCCCTACACAGCATCAAATACACGGAATCTCCTGTGTTGCTAATCCAAGTATTTTCCCACGTCGTGGAGATCCCATTGTTGAAATGCTGGATTGCATTATCCTGAAGCATAAATGCTGAGGAAGAAGATGAATCCTTCATTCACTCCTTTACCTCCTTACTAAAGAATTGGTCGAAAGAGAAGATGGGGCGGGGCTATGCTGCATTGCAAAATTGAGAGTTACACGAACTGACGTGCACTGATACCCTGCTGGATTCTGGGAATTGTAGTCCACCCGTGACAGAGACTCCAACTGAACTGATGCATTATGGGAGACCGGTACTGGGCTGAGCTTCTTTTTAAAAATTTAACAAAATATAAGGATCCGGGTCCAGAAAGAGATGCACGTTTGGGGTGAAACTACAGGAGGTATTTTTCACAGATAATTGCTAAACTCCCAATGTTTAGTTTCAATTCAAATTTTAAATGATTTTTTATGAATTTAATAGCTTCACTAATGTATTGTAATGATTGGATATAGTGTGTGATACGCTTCAATTGAACCACTAGCAATAGTTCAAACAATGCTATACTTTTCTGATTGATTCAAATTTCTCTTGAAGGAAATAACCCTTACTTAACTGTTAGCGTTAAATGGTGAGAAAGGCCTCGCAAAGGGTTCACTGAATTTGTGTCTTTCTCTGAAGTCTGAGCTCCTCACTGTGAGCCCACATCTCCCAAAATACTTCAAGACCCCATATCCGCTCCCAACAATCAGTATCTCCGCTTTCTTTGTGAAGAATTTGTTAAATTTACACTCTAGACTGCGACTCACTACGAACAATGGCACGGAAGATCATACAATCATAGCATCCTCGAATTATACAGTACAGAAGGAGATCATTTGGCCGACTGTGCCTGTGCCGGCTCTTTCAAAGAGATAACCAATTCGTCCCACTCCTCTGCTACTAATATTTTTCACTTATTTTTCCTCATGTCCCCACTGGGTTTTGTGCCAATTACCTTAAATCGGTTTCCTCTGGTTACCGAGCAGTCTGTCACTGAAAATAATTTCTCCTTATTGACTTTATGAAAATCCTTCCTAATTTGCATTCATCCAGGTGCTCCACTGATTTATTTACCTAACATTTATCTTAAGCTTCCAGCTTTCTGTTTTCAATTTTGATTTAAATTCTGACTTCAATTTTGCTTACAGTTCTATAATGTAGTACTTTATCAAACGTCGTTTTAAAGTCGATATAAACAACATCAACTGCACTGTCGTCATCAACCCACTCAGTTACTTCATAAAAGAACTCGATCAAGTTAGTAAAATAATCCGTGCTGGCTTTCATTGATTAACCCACGTTGTGAAAGTGCTATATAAATTTATGTCGGATTATTGTCTCCAAATGTTTCCGCGGACGTTAGGCTGACTGGCCTATATTTGTCGGGTTTATCCCTCTCCCGTTTTTTGAAAGGGTGTAATATTTGCAATCCTTTACTACTGTGACAGCACTCCCATATCTAAGGAGGATTTGAAGATTTTGTACAGAGTCTCTGCAATTTTAACCCTTACTTCCATCAGCTACCTAGGATACAGCCCATTTGGGCCGGGCGACTTTGTTACATTGAGTGCTGCCAACCTTTTGTATGTCTCCTCTTATTTATGTTTTTCCTATCCAATTTCTCACCTATCGCTTATTTTACTGTGACATGGGCCGCATCCTTTTCTTTAGTGAAGACACATGCAAAGTACTCATTTAGTACTTAAGTCTTGCCCCCTGCTTGCACAAGCAGATCTCCTTTTTGGCCCATAATAGGCCCTATTCTTGAGAGTGCCAGACTCCCGGAGGATCCCAGCACCACCTACCTCTTCGCAAACTGCCAACTTACTATCCTCCTGAACTCACTGTTGCTGCGGGTTGACCACCTCCTGGAACATGTGGTCGAGCAAATTATCAGTCCTGCAATGCCGCCTGCCGCTCCTCAAGTTCAGAAACTCTGAGCTAAAGTTCGAGCAGATGGAGGCACTTCATGGACACGTGATTATCATGGACACGTGAAGCGCCCTAGAGTTCCAACATGTCTCAGGAATATCCACTGTTGTTATCTTTGGAAGTTGCAGCATTTAAATACAACAGTGACAGAAATCACAATGGCAGCTTAAAGAGAGTTTGAAAATAAAATAACATGAAATTAAATTAAACGAGAGTACATTCAATTAAATTGAAATAAATTAAATTAAACGATATTAAATTAATTACATTAAATGAAATCTACTTTGTTATATGGCACTTTAGGCATTATAGAATTACTGTCCGATTTGCATTGCCCAATGACAATTGATTCAATTCTCCTGTTCTTTGCTTGTAGAGTTGCAGAGTGAACTGATATCCTGGGGCTGACGGACTTGGTGTTGAGTTTTACTCCCCTCAATTGGTTCTCCGGCGGAATTCCGGGACTGGGAAAACTGACATCCGGTCACTGAGAAAGCCGACGCATTCTGACACAGACACTGATCGGCGGCGGCATTTCCTGTTCTAAGACAATCAGGCTGTGACCTCATTTCCTGCAGCCCATTGTGAAGAGCGCCACAGTCTGGGGTAGGGGCTCATGATGACATAGGGGGACTTTCAAAGTTGAATCTGGTTCGCCACACTTCTGACACTAACAGCCAATGGGTGCAACGCTCAGGCGATTCTGTGACGTGTCACGAATTATATTCAGGACCTCCTAAATCTTTCACTCCCTGCAGTTTGTTTGTTTTATTTTATTTTTTGTATTTCAAGGATAAAAATACATCGCTAATATTTCTGCGTACTATTTTTTCGAGATCATTTGATTGTGGACATCGGCTCTGTGCATTGATTTGTACCTTTAATCTAACGTAAAATGTATTAATTCCGGCCAAGGTTAAGATCTCTTTAGATTCCTCTAACATTGAATGGAACAAGCAGATTCCAACGCTAAGTGCGGCCGTCAGATGCAGGACGGAGCTCTATAATCCTCCACTAACAGTCTACAACCACAGAACTCTCTGCACTGTTATACAAACACATCCAACGTGATCATCGTGTTGCGACTTATAGATACACAACGGAGAACCTCGCGCCAGTTACACCCCCACTATTCCAGTCTTTCTTTCTACCTCATTATGCAATAGATTTACAGCAAACATTTAAATCTGTTGCTGTGTCTAAGAATTTATGAGAGTCGGTTTCATCTACAGGAACTCAAATCAGAACCACAATCGAAATGTTGCCACTGCCCAGCTGACTCTGATAGCAGAATTTTGAAACATCGAGGGCTTCTTCACCAGTGTCGGCACTTTATCAATTAGTATTCGGAACAAATGGAATAAGATAATAACTCCGTATCTACTGAACTTCCCTCCGTTTCAGTTAATTCTGCCGAATAAGCCACAGGTTCATGTGAACATTCCAACCTCGATGGGTGTAAAATGCCGGTGGGATATTTTGTACACCGCCCAATTGTCTTTTTCATCAGAGTCAATCGAAGGGAAATTCGGTGGCGTGTATGACTGGCGGACAGTCCGCTCCAGATAGATTTCCGCCCAGACCGAAATTGAAAATAAGTTTAGCTTCAAGATATTCAGTTTCCATTAAACCCAAATCGATCGATATGTAACTTCACAACTAATGTTTAAAACAGCTTAAATTGGGGTCGCTAAAATGTTCCTTACAACTAATCCTGGAGGATTGGATGAAAATGAAGAACTTGGGGTGAAATTAACCATGGGAGGAGTGGCCAAACCGGCGGCGTCATATCGCTCGACTGTTACACGCTGCTATGGAAAGGAATATTGGACGGTGCCTATAACAGGAAGCGATGTGATTTTGCTTCTCCCCAAGTTGAGTTTCCACCCCTTGTATTTATATAACGCCTTTCAAGGCCTCAAGACATCCTTATGCGCCTCAAAGCGAATAAAATACTTTTAAAGTATAGTCACTGCAGTAATGTCAGGAAATTCCTAAGCCAATTTGCGAACAGCAAGATCCCACAAAAACAATAAGATAAATCACCAAATAGGACAACATTGGGCATGGGCGGGGGACACGAAACGATCGGTCTCGCATCGATCGCCTGTTATACACTGAGCCCAATATTCAGGTACATTGACGTCACGAGAGCTGAATATCGGGCATGTTGTATAACCATCTGCAAATGCCCAACTGGGCGCAAAACAACGCCATGCAGAGATTTGCAGGCATCAGTAGATGGGAGAAAGCGCACAAACCTTTTATGAAAAATAAAACACATTCCAGCAAATATATTTTGAAAGAAATTTGAAACAACAGAATAACCTATATATGTGATGCCCATCAATCACAGAAGGCGTTTAAACATCGAGTGGACACTATATACCCGGTTACACATATTCTATGTGTAACCGGATATATTGAAGGAGAGTGGAAGCAGTCCGCGGCATCACCTCTGCTGATCTTACACATCCTGCAGTGTGAACGTTGGATTTGACCAATCCCAGGGGCAGCCTCTCATCCACATCTTCCAATCACTAACCCAAACACCGCTGCTTATGTTGGAAAAAAAATTCAGGTGAGTCATTACAGGAGGGCGGAAAAAATGTTAGTTAATTGGCTCAAGTATTCATCTGGTGTCTTTGCACTGAGCAACGCTCTCAAACCCAGGTCCCCAGTGGGCCCGGGCGGAGCTCCCAATACACCGCCTTTCACTGGGGATACCCGGTCAACACCAGTTGGTAAAAGGCAGGGGTATTACATATTATTGTCTTTGTGCAAACACAGGCAGAGTATTGTTCCATCTCAATACCTGACTATTACATTGTGCAGATAGTTGAATTAACTGCCCCTATTATTTAAGATATTATGAATTCTTACACAGCGTTACATGTGTAACCAGGTCGCTGATTCAGATTAACTGCAATCAGGTTCCCTGTGACAAAATTAGTAAAAGCAAATATCAGCTTTACTTTAATGTAGCTGCAAAGCATTCAACTAATTCTCAGTAGAGAGACATCAGAAAAAACAGGTAAAACGACGCAACGCCAGTTAACATTCAAAGAAATGTAGAACCATCGCAACACTGTGAATGAGACAGCGGCACAGCTCCTTATTCCCAGGAGACGGGATGAGGCGGTCGGTGCAGCTTCAATCAGTCCAATCAGCATTTTCAGCAAACCTGTGAGAAAAAGTAAGGTCACCAGGAGTTCAAAAAAAACGAATCTTATCCTAAATCTGGCGGATATTCCTGTCAATTACACGGTAGAATTAAATTAATGTCCTCGCTCTGTCACATATTAAACACGTTGATCAAATATTCTGCTTCATTATTAAAATTCATTCATCACTGACACTTATCATACGAAAGGCGGAATGTCCTCATTGGGCAGGGGTCATCAGTTAACGAACTGTTGAAACGCAGGGTCAATGTTGGGTTAAGTGCCACAGGGGGCACATATATAGTCCCGTACCTGAGAGACTTAACAAGAACCATCTTGATGTATATGTATGGAGAGTGAACCCCAAATCTAAGTTGCAATAGGAACTAACAGTGAATTCTAATGTTCCACAGCGAGCTCTAGTTCGTATTTCTTTCATTGTTAACCAGTCTTAGAATCAGTGTCCAGGGAGATTTCAGCAATTTCTTCAGCTCTTCTCTGAATTTCCTCTGGGTAGCTGCAAAAATACACGGGTTTATACAGGAGCTCAAAAGCTTCAGCATGGCTCCGGTTTCAGTGGCGATATAGGCTGGGTTTGTGCGGTCACCTTGGTAATAATTGATGTTTGTCAGTCCGGTAGTTGCAAAACTCACTACAGCTGTCAACCACAACAGTATAAAACTGCCCGATATAGCGAAGAGTAAAATGATGGATTTCCTTCTGCTCTCCATCTCTGGATCACACTGATTCTCACTCCTCTGAGCACGGAGTCCTTGGCGGGCTCTGCTGGCCACTAAAATACGTCTGACTGTCAAAGAATTACACAAAGCGATTAAAGTAAAAGGAAGCCAAACTAGCCAGACTGTGTGAAACGAGAAGTACGCTGCACCTGGAGGTGAGGTAAAGAAGGCCACACTTGGCCGGCAGCCCCACTGCACCTTGTTAATTATTTGCTGAGGTTTATATGCAAACATCAAGGGAATGTTATTTAACAAGATCAGAACAGAGAACGTAGTTATAATCGCGGCCGCGGTTTTCTTGGTGCAATACTTTGTTTTAAACTTCTGGCTGCAGATAACTACAAATCGGTCAAATGTGAAGGAGACGGTGAACCAGACAGACAATTCGAGGTTGACAGTGGTGATGTATAGAATGAACTTACAGACGGGAGTGTGGAACAGGAATGAAAGTGGAAAGTGATAACTGAAGATATAATACACCATTACATTGAAGATCATGACCAGTAGATCTGCTGTTGCCATGGCCACCATGTAGACAGAGATACACTTGGAAAGGCCGCAGTTTCCTCGGGAGATAATCACCATTGTCACCAAGTTCGCTGTAATAAAGAGAGAGGAGATAAATAATGTTCCAATGTCTGATTGAAATATATATGGAGATACCTGTGGAGAGCATTTCACTCCATTCAGTGTGATTATCCACACGGAGCAGTGTGAGAAGAGAGTTAGTTTTGGAGCCATTACCTGGGAAACCCACCCACACATGTTAATGAGCTGCTGCAGCGCTCACTCTGCACGGGGTGACAAGACGGTCTGAAAGTCCGCTAAAATCCTTGTGTTGGAGCTTCAAAGAGCTTTATAACATCATTAACTTGATCATATTAAGGAGAACACGGAAGTGCGGACAGGCGGTTCACTAGTAGGTCCAGTCACTACTGACTGTGTAATGCTGACATCCAGAAAACGAGTTACGTTAACCAACAGGCAGTAAGAACAAGGAGATAATTAACACCGATTAACAACAAACAGGTTACAATGGCTCACCGGGGATACCGACTGCTGCGAGAATCGGGTAGTAAATCTCTTTGATCAGAAGAATAGTTGGTCGCCCCATTTTCTGTGAGAATGGATGAATAGTGTCGGAGCTAAAAGACTCTGACTGGCGCACGGCTGAGGCAATGGAAGTGAACCTATATTTATCCACAAACCAATCCTCCAGCGAGTCAATGAGGTTAAGTCATAATTAGCATTAGTTACGGTCATTTAACAAATAGAATCAGGCAAGTTTTCTTTTATGTCATACGTCAGATTAAGAGAAATGTTTGAAATTGTTATTGGAAATGTTTAAAAAACGTTATTTGCAAGTAGAAATTGTAATCTCGAAATACTCGTGCTGGAGGCGGACAGTCACCTCTCCGGTAAATGTGCTGACCCTCTTCCCACTGGAGTAGTGATGGCAGGTCCCCTTGCACTTCAAACCCTGACCCTGCGCTTGACTCAGTCCCAGTGCTCCAACTCCTCCAGAACAGGCGGGGAAACAAGTCTTGCAATATTGTTGATGACCCCAATTCTGCAGCATTAAAAGTAACGGTGTTACTCCTGTAGTTGTAGTAAACCTACACTTAGAGTTGAGGTGAGCGTGCTGTTCCTGCAGTATTGAAACCCTACACTTAAACTGGAGTTGACCGTACTACTCCTTTACTAGTGGGAGCACTGCACTTACACTAGTGGAGAAAGAGCTTCTACGGTGCTAGAGGCAATCTACATTTATAGGAGAGGTGACTGTCTTCCTCCAGCACTAGTGGTGGCCCTGCACTTAAACTATTGGTGAACGTAGTCGTCCGGTACTAGTCGTTCCATAATCGTACACCAGTGGTGACCCTGCTCCTATGGTACAAGTGTTACTCCTCCACATATACTAGACGTGACCACGTTCCTCTGGTAATAGGGTGTCTACAGTTATACCAGAGGTGACAATGCTCTTCCGCTGCTATCAGGGAATGTATTCCTGTTCGAGGCCCCACTATTGTTGCACTATTGGGGACACAACTACTGCATTACTGGTGATGACCCAACCTTTGCAGCACTGGTGGAAAACCTACTGCTGGAACACGAGTACTGACCAGTTTTGTAGCAATGAAAGATAGAAAGACTTGCAATTATTTAGTGCCTTTGACGACCACCGGACATCCCGAAGCACTTTAGAGAGGTATTTATGAAGTGTAGTCACAGTGTTGTAATAGAGGAAACGTGGCAGCCAATTGGCACAGAGCAAGCTCCAACAAACAGCAATGTGATAATAAACATAGTTTCTGTTTCTTTTAGTAATGTTGATTGAGGGATAAATATTGGATAGGAAACTCCCCCGCTCTTCTTCGAAATAGTGCCATAAGATCTTTTACCTCCACCTGAGAGGGCAGACGGGGCCGGGGTTTAACGTCTCATCCGAAAGGAAGCACCTCCAACAGTGCAGCATTCCCTCAATACTGCACTGGAGTGTTAACCTGGATTTTTTGTGCTCAAGCGGAGTGGGAATATGAACTCACAACCTTCTGACTCAGAGGCGAGGGTGCTACCAGCTGAGCCACAGCTGACACTGTATTTGTGGTATATGTAATGCTGCGACACAAGTACTGACTAGTCTCGCAGCAATGGTGGTATACGTACTGCTGGGACACAAGTACTAACCAGTTTTGCAGTGCCAGTGATATACGTACAGGGGGACACAATTAAGATCATAAGAACATAAGTAATAGGAGCAGGGGTATGCCATCCTGCCCTTCAAGCCTGATCTGCCATTCAATAAGATCATTGCTGATCTACCTCAACACCGGCTTCCCGCCCTATCTCCATATCCCTTGATTCAATAGTACCAAAAATATATCAATCGCTGTCTTGAATACGCTCAATGACTGAACATCCATAGGCCTCTGTGGTGAAGAATTGCAAAGCTTCACCACACTTTGAGTGAAAAAATGTCTCCTACTCTCAGTTCTAAATGGCCGACCACTTATTCTGAGACTGTGATGCCTAGTTCTAGACTCCCCAGCCAGGGGAAACAACCTCCCAGCATCTACCCTGTCAAGCGCCTTAAGAATTATATACGTTTCAATGAGATCACCTCTGATTCTTCTAAACTCTAGTGAATATAGGCCTGGTCTACTCAATATCTCCTCATAGGACAATCTCCCATCCCAGGACTCAGACGAGTGAACCTTCGTTGTACTACCTCTGAGACCAGTATATCATTACTTAGATAAGGAGACCAAAGCTGTACACAGTACTCCAGGTGTGGTCTCACCATGGCCCTACATAATTGCAGTAAGTCTTCTCTAATCTTATACTGCAATCGTTTTTGTCATAACGGCTGACATACCATTTGCTTTCCTAATCAATTCATGTAACTGCAGGTTAATTTTCTGTGATTCTTGTACAAGGACACCCAGGTCCCGGTGAATGCCAATATTTCCCAATCTCTCACCATTTAAAAATATTCCACTTTGTATTTTTCCTACCAAAGTGGTTAACATCACTGTACAGCACATTTCTCAAAAAAGACGCTTACTGTTTGCCTCCCACAGGCTTCACTTAAGATACAGTCTCCATTCCACGTACGACACGCTCTTTATCAGCGGCATCAGATGTCAGCACTGCTGTTCCCCAGATATCTCTATTGGATACTCAACTTTTCACCATGTTTATTAATGATTTGGATGGAGCAACAGGGTGCTGTAGATCCAAGTTTGAAGATGAAACTAAGTTCGGATGCATTGTATTAGTGCAAATGGGAGCTGGACCTAACCAAATGAATAGAGACAGATGAAATAACAACAGAAAACGCTGGAAAAACTCAGCAGGTCAGGCAGCATCCGTGGAGAGAGAAACAGAGACAGATGAAATGTGTGGCAAAATTATGGCAAATCGTGTTCATTGTTAAAAAGTGTGACATCATGCACTTTGGAAACAAGTAAGATAATTCGGAGTAATTTAGAAATCATGGGAATCTATTAACTGTTGAGGAACCAAAAGGTTTGTGAGCCCCAGTTCACAAATCATTAAAAACTAGCATACATGTACAAAAAGGCATTCAGTAAAGTCCCGCATAAGAGACTGTTCGATAAGATTGACGCTCAAGGAATTGAAGGCAAATTACTCTCTTGGTTAGGAAATTGGTTGAGCGATAGGTTACAGAGTGTACGGATAATGGGCAGGTACCATAATTGGCAGGATATGACTCGTGTTGTCCCTGGGGGATCTGTAATGAGCCTGAACTATTCTTCCTAGTTATTAGATGATGGGATTGAGAGCCACGTATCCAAGTATGACGATGACACAGAGATAGGCAGCATTGCATGCAGTGCAGATGAACGTATAACATTACAAATATATTGATAGATTAATTGAATTTGCAAAACTGTGGCAAATGAATTTCAATATAGGCAAGTGTGAGGTATCAAGTTAGGACCTAAAAACAGTAGATCAGAATATATTCTAAATGGTGAAAAGCTGGAATTAGTGAAGGTCGAAAGAGACTTAAGGGTCCTTGCAAATATATCATTAAATTATCGTGGACAGGTACAGAAAATAATCAAAAAAGACTTAGGTAATGCTGGTATTTATATCTAGAGGACTACACTAAAAGGGGTAGAAGTTATGCTACAGCTATACAACCCCTGGTTAGACTGTTCAGTTCTCTCCACCACACCTTCGGAAGTATGTATTAGCCTTTTAGACTGAAGCGTAGATTTACTCGAATGATATATCGACTCCAAGGGTTACATTTCTAGGAGAGATTACACAAACTACGGTTGCATTCCCTAGAAGTTAGAAGGTTAATGGGCGATTTGATAGAAGTTTTCAAGATATTAAGGGGAACAGATAGAGTAGAAAAAGATAAACTATTTCGGATGGTTGGCGAGTCTAGGACTGGGCAGGGCCAATAAAGTCAGGGCTCCCGAGATGACGAAAGAGATAGAGAATTTAATGATGCAGAAAAAGATCTCGTATGGCAGATATCAGGTTGCAAAGACATAAGCGAATCTGGCTATATACATAGATACATAGATACATAGAAGATAGGAGCAGGAGTCGGCCATCCGGCCCTTCGAGCCTGCTCCGCCATTTAATGAGATCATGGCTGATCCTCCAATTCAGTATCCCGTCCCCGCCTTCTCTCCGTAACCCTTAACCCCTTTTGCCTTTAGAAATATATCTAATTCCCTCTTAAATATATTTAATGAGCTGGCGTACACTATATATAGAATGTTAAGAGGAGAAGGGAAAAGGAAAATTAGAGGGGCAAAGAGACGACATGAGAATAGAATGGCAACTAACATAATAGGTAATCCAAAAGTCTTCTATAGGCATATAGATAGTAAAAGGGTAGTAAGAGGAGGGGTGGGGCCAATTAGGGACCTAAAAGGAGACCGAGGCATGGAGACAAAGCGTATGGCTGAGGTAATAAACGAGTACTTTGTCTCTGTCTTCACCAAGGAAGAGTTTGCTGACATAGACATAGTGAAGGTGGAGGTAGTGGAATATTTGCGATTATAAAAAATGATAAAGACGAGGAATTAGAAAGGCTGGCTCTATTAAAGTAGATAAATCACCAGGTGCGGATGGGATGCATCCCACGAGATTGAGGGAATTGAGTGCAGAAATCGCGGAAGGTACTGGCCACCATATTCCTAACCTCCATAGATACGGGGGTGGTGCCAGAGGATTTGAGAATTGCAAATGTTACACTATTTTAAAAAAGTGTGTAAGGATAAACCCAGCAACAATAGGCCAGTCCGTTTAACCTCGGTAGTGGGAAGCATTTAGAAACAGTAATCAGGCACAAAATTAGCATTAACTTCGATAGGAGTCGATTAATTAAAGAAAGCCAGCACGGATTTGTTAATGGCAAATCGTGTTTAACCAACTTAATGGAGTTATTTGATGAGGTATCAGTACGTGTTGATGAGGGTAATGCGGTTGACGTCGGGTACATGGATTTCGAAAATGCGTTTGTGAAAGTGCCACATAATAGAATCATAGAAACATAGAAGATAGGAGCAGGAGTAGGCCATTCGGCCCCTCGAGCCTGTTCCGCCATTTAATGAGATCATGGCAGATCATCCAAAATCAGTACCCTGTACCTGCCTTCTCCCCATATCCCTTAATACCTTTAGCTTTATGAAATATATCTAACTCATTCTTGAATATATTTAATGACTTAGCCTCAGCTAACTTCTGTGGTAGAGAATTCCACAGGTTCACCACTCTTTGGGTGAAGAAATTCACCCTCATTTCTGTCCTAAATGGCTTGTCCCTTATGCTTAGATTATGACACCTGGTTCTGGACTCTCCGACCATCGGGAACATTCTTTCTGCATCTAGTTTGTCCAGATCTGTCAGAAATGTATATGTTTCGATGAGATCCACTCTCATTCTTCTATACTCCAGCAAGTACAAGCCCAATCGACCCAATCTCTCCTCATATGTCATTCCTGCCATCCCAGGTATCAGCCTTGTGAATCTTCGCTGAACTGCTTCCATGGCAAGATCATCCTTCCTCAGACAATGCGACCAAAACTGCACACAGTACTCAAGGTGTGGTCTCACCAAGGCCCTGTACAACTGCAGCAGGACGTCCCTGTTCCTATACTCAAACCCTTTCGCTACGAAGGCCAACATACCATTTGCCTTCTTCACCGCCTGCTACATCTGCATGCTTACCTTCAGCGACTGGTGCACAAGGACCCCCAGGTCTCGTTGCACTTCCCCTTCTCCCAATGTATTGACATTCAGATAATAGTCTGCACTCTGTTTTTGACACCAAAGTGGATAACCTCGCATTTATCCACGTTATATTCCATCTGCCACGCTTCTGCCCACTCACCTAATCTGTCCAAATCATCCTGGAGTTTTTCGGTATCCTCCTCGCAACACACACGTTCACCCAGCTTTATGTCATCTGCAAACTTGGAGATATTACATTTAGTTCCCTTATCTAGATCATTAATGTATATTGTGAATAGCTGAAGTCCAAGGACCGATCCCTGCGGTACCCCACTAGTCACTGCCTGCCACTCGGAAAAAGACCCATTAATTCATGCTCTCTGCTTTCTGTCCGCCAACCAGTTCTCTATCCAAGTCAATACCTTTGCCCCCAATCCCATGTGCCTTAACTTTACACACTAATCTCTTATGCGGGATCTTATCGAAAGCCTTTTGAAAGTCCAAATACACCACATCTACTGGTTCTCCCTTATCTATTTTCCCAGTTACATCCTCAAAAAATTCCAGTAGCTGTGTCAAGCACGATTTACCTTTTGTAAATCCATGTTGACTTTGTCCGATCCTGTCACTGTTTTTCAAGCGCTCAGCTATTACATCCTTATAATGGACTCTAGTATTTTCGCCACTACCGATGTCAGGCTTACAGTAATTCCCCACTTTCTCTCTAACACCCTTTTTTGAATAGTGGGGTAACATTAGCTACGCTCGAATCCATGGGTACAGTTCCAGATTCCATCGAATGCTGGAAGATGATCAGCAATGCATCTAATATTTCTAGGGACACTTTCTTAAGTACCCTAGGATGTAGATTATCTGGCCCTGGGGATTTAGCGGCCTTCAATCCCGTCAATTTCCCTAACACCATTTCCCTGCAAATACTGATTTCTTTCAGTTCCTCCCTTTCATTGTACCCTATGTTCTCCAACATCTCTGGGAGGTTATTTGTGTCCTCCTTTGTGAAGACAGAACCAAAATATGCATTTAATTGGTCTGCCATTGCTTTGTTACCCATTATAACTTCCCCCGCTTCTGACTGCAAGGGACCTACACTTGATTTCACTAATCTTTTTCTCTTCACTGTCAGTTTTTATGTTCCCTACAGGCTTACTTTCATATTCTATTTTCCCCTTCTTAATTAATCCATTTGTCCTCCTTTGTTGAATGCTGAACTGCTCCCAATCCTCAGGTTTACCACTTTATCTGGCCAATTTATATGCCCTCTCCTTGGATCTTATGCTATCCCTAATTTCCCTTGTGAGCCACGGTTGAGTCACCCTTTTTGATTTATTCTTATGCCACACTGGGATGAACAAATTTTGTAGTTCATCCATGCAGTCTTTGAATGTTTGCCATTGCCTATCCACCGTCAACCCTTTGAGTGACATTCCCCAATCAATCCTACCCAATTCGCGCCTCATACCATCGTAGTTTCCTTTATTTAAATTCAGGACCAGAGTCTCTGATTCAACTACTTCACTCTCCATCGTAATGATGAATTCTAACATATTATGATCACTCTGACCCAAGGGGCCCCGTACAACAAGATTGTTAATTAATCCTTTATCGTTACATAATACCCAGTCTAAGATGGCCTGATTTCTGGTTGGTTCCTCGAAATATTGTTCCAGAAAATCATACCGTAAACACTCTAGGAATTCCTCTTCCACAGTATGTTTTACCTGCCATCCCAGGTATCAGTCTGGTGAATATTGGCTGCACTCTCTCCATGGCAAGAACAGCCTTCCTCAGATAAAGTGACCAAAACTGCACACAATACTCAAGGTGTGATCTCACCAAGGCCCTGTACAACTGCAGGGTCATTGCTCCTGTACTCGAATCCTCTCGCTATGATGGCCAACATACCATTTACCTTCTTAACTGTCTGATGCACTTGCATGCTTACTTTCAGCGACTGGTGCACAAGGACACCCAGGTCTCGTTGCACTTCCCCTTTCCCAATCTATTGGCGTTCAGATAATAATCTGCCTTCCTGTTTTTGCCACCGAAGTGCATAACCTCGCATGTATCCACATTATACTGCATTTGGCATGTATCTGCCCAATCACCCATACCGTCCAAATCATACTGGAGTTTATCTGCATCCTCCTCACAGCACACACGGCCAACCAGCATTGTTTCATCTGCAAACTTGGAGATATTACATCTACTTCCCTCGTCTAGATCATTTATATATATTGTGAATAGCTGGGGTCTTAGCGACGATCCCTGCGGTACCCCACTAGTCACTGCCTGTCACTCGGAAAAAGACCCGTTTATTCCAACTCTTTGCTTCATGTCTGCCAATCAGTTCTCTATCCAAGACAGTACCTTACTACCAATCCCGTATGCTTTAAACTTTGCACGCTAATCTATTTTGCGGGACTTTATCGAAAGCCTTCTGAAAGTCCAAATACACCACATCCACTGGTTCTCCCTCATCTATTCTACCAGTTACATCCTCAAAAATTCCAGTAGATTAGTCAAGCATGATTTACCTTTTGTATATCCATGTTTACTTTGTCCGATCCTGTCACTGTTTTCCAAGCGCTCTGCTATTACATCTTTTATAATGGACTCTAGCATTTTCCCCACTTCTGATGTCAGACTTACCGGTCGAAAATTCCCCGTTTTCTCTCGACCACCTTTTTTAAATAGTGGGGTTACATTAGCTATCCTCCAATCCATGGGAACTGTTCCAGAGACCATAGAATTTTGGAAGATGACCAGCAATGCATCTACTATTTCGAGGGCCACGTCATTAAGTGCCCTAGGATGTAGATTATCAGGCCCTGGGGATTTATCGGCCTTCAATCCCGTCAATTTCCCTAACAGCATTTCCCTACAAATACTGAAAATCATTCAATTCCTCCCTCTCATTAGACCCTATGTTCCCCGACATCTCTGGGAGGTTATTTGAATCCTCCTTTGTGCAGACAGAACCAAAGTATGTATTTAATTGATCTGCCATTTCTTTGTTCCCCATTATAAATTCCCCTGATTCTGACTGCAAGGGACCTACACTTGACATCACCAATCTTTTTCTCTTCACATATTTATAGAAGCCTTTACAGTCAGCTGTTATGTTCCCTGAAGCTTACTCTCATAATCTATTTTTCCCCTTTTAATTAATCCCTTTGTCCTCCTTTGCTGAATCCTAAATTGCTCCCAGTCCTCAGGTTTGCTGCTTTTTCTGGGCAAATTATATATCCTCTCATTGGATTTTATGCTATCCTTAATTTCCCTTGTTAGCCACGTTTGAGTCACCCTTTTTGTTTTATTTTTATGCTAAACAGGGATGAACAAATTCTGTAGTTCAACCATGCGATCTTTAAATGTTTGCCATTGCCTACCCACCGTCGACCCTTTAAGTAACGTTTCGCAATCCATCCTAGCCAAATCGTGCCTCATACCATCGTAGTTTCCTTTATTTAAATTCAGGACCCTAGTCTCTGAGTTAACTACTTCACTCTCCATTTTAACGAAGAATTCTATCATATTACGATCGCCTCTCCCCAAGGGGCCTCGCACAACAAGATTGCTAATTAATCCTTTCTCATTACATAATATGCTTTGTAAAAAGTTGAAGCTAATGGAATAAAATGGATAGTGGCAGCATGGATACTAAATTGGCTAGGTGAAAGGAAACTGAGAGTAGTCATGAACGGTTGTTTTTCGGACCAGAGGAAGCTATATAGTGGTGTTCCCCAGGGGTCCGTTCTCGGACCACTGATTTTCTTGATATATATTAATGACTTGGACGGGTGTGTTCAGGGCACTATTTCAAACTTTGTAGATGACACAAAACTTGGAACAATAATGAACAATGCGGAGGATAGTGATAGACTTCAGGAAGACAGGCTGGTGAAATGGCCGGTAACGTGTCAGATGAAATTCAATGCAGAAAAGTGTGAAGTAATATATTTCGGTAGAAAGAATGAGGAGAGAACATATAAACTAAAGGGTACGATGCCAAAGTGGTTGCACGAATAGAGGGACCTGGGGCTATGTTTGCACAAATCGTTGAAGGTGGCAGGGCAGCTTGAGAAATCAGTTACAAAAGGATTACGGGATCGTGGGCTTCATAAATAGAGGTATAGAGTTAGAAATCAAGGACGTTATGATGAACCTATATAAAACACTGGTTCGGCACCAACTGGAGTACTGTGTCCAATTCTGGGCACCACACTTTAGGAAGGATGTGAAGGCCTTCGAGAAGGTACAGAAAATATATACGATAATGATTCCAGCAATGAGGGACATCAGTTACTTGAATAGACTGGAGAAGCTGTGGTTATTCTCCTTGGAGCAGAGAAGATTGAAAGGAGATTTAATAGAGGTGTTCAAAATCATGAGTGACCGGACAGATTAGTTAGAAAGAATCTGTTCCCATTGACAGAATGGTCGAGAACCAGAGGACACAGATTTAAGGTGATTGGCAAAAGAACCAAAGGCAACATGAGAAAAAACTTTTTTACGTGGCGAGTGGTTAACATCTGGAATACACTGCCTGAAAGGATGGTGGAGGCAGACTTACTCTTATCCTTCAAAATGGAGTTGGAGGAGTATCTGAGGGGGGGAAATGCAGAGCTACGGGGAAGCGGCAGGGGAGTGGGACTAGCTGAGAGTCGGTACTGGCTTGATGTGCCGAATGGCCTGCTTGCGTGCTGTAACCATTCTATGGTTCTATGTAACTGACCAGATGCGCTGCTTCACTTTCTCCTGTTCCTGTGTAACAGGCCCAAGAGGCTGTCACAATAAGTCGGTGGCGTGTCTCCTGACCATGAGCTTCACCCACATCGGAATTTCCACTTTCCTTCCTGTTCCACACTGCACTTTGCAGCTTCATTTTCTCCAGGTACCCAGAGTCAATGCCTACGTGAATCGTATGCTACATAAAGGGGATATTTTCGTGCTCCTGATATTGTTTACAAGAACCATCCTATTGTGTTCTTGAACAGTGAACTAATCAAAGCTGCATCAAGAACTGACACTGAGCTTTAATGTTGGATTGCATTTTTGTTTTGACTTAATTTATGTGTTTATCTTTAAACCAGGCTGAGAAATATCAGCAAAGTCTTCACCTCTTCTCTGTATTTGGTCTGAGTAGATCCATAAATGCGCGTGTTCGTGCAGGAATTCAGATACATGAGCCTGAACCCGGATTGAGGTTTTCCGGGTTGGTGTAATCACCTTGGTAATGAGCGCTTGCCGTCATTCTGACAAGTAAAACACTCACAGCAGCCGTCAACCACCAGAAGATAAAACTATGCGATAGAGTGAAGAGCGAAATGATCGATCTGTTTCGGTTCTCCATCTCATGATCCCTCTCCTTCTCGCTGCTATGACCCGGAGTTACCTGCGGACTCGATTGGACGGCAACATGAGTCTCACGGTCAGATAATTAAACAGTGAAATCAAAAGAAATGGCAGCAAGGGGAAAACATGGATTTCCCCTGGAATATTCTGCCCATGACGGGAATGTTAGGAATTCCACACGTGTGCTGCACATTGTCAATTGTTTCTTCCGGTTCAAGGTATCAGAGGCTGTCACTTAAACAGCCCAGATCGGTGATCACTGTTAGTCCGCGGCTGCAGTCCTCTCCCTGCAATACGACCTTGTAAACTTCGAGCAGCATATCGCCTCATTGCGTTCAATGATAAAGGAGAGGGTGAATTGCACGGACCTTTCCAGTCTTGTGGAGCTTCTGCACATTGTTACGAAGAATGTGTGTAACACTGATAAATTATTTTACTCAGATTCCCTGATCAGTACGGTGAGCTGAAAGGACATAATCTAGTCCGATGTTTGATAATAATCCTGAATATTTATACGATTTAACCACACATTGCATTCCAAAACTCGTTGATGACTCACTATAACTAGATTTACAACACACTGCCACCAGGACAGGTCAATATAAACAGGCACACAGTGTGAAATAATGCTTTAATCAATATGATAATAATATCGGTAGATGTAGAGGGAAGCTGCCTGTTCTATAGATGCAAATATGTGTTGAATCTGAGTCTAATTTCCTAGAGTTCACTGCGGCCAAGGAAAGCCTAGAAAACTGCGTCTTATTATCATTTTTACTATTGTTCCAAATAGTAATTGTTAAAAAGCAACAACGTTGTTTGGTCACCAAATGTTAGTTACGAACCTCCTCCACAGTATTGTTACTAATTTGGTTAGCCCAATCTACATGTAGATTAAAGTCACCCATGATAACTGCTGTGCCCTTACTGCACGCGTCTCTAATTTCCCATTTAATGCCATCCCCAACCTCAACATTACTGTTTGGTGTTCTGTATACAACTCCCACTAACGTTTTCTGCCCTTTGGTATTTCTCAGCTCTACCCATACAGATTCCAAATCATCAGAGCTAATATCCTTCCTTACTATTGTGTTAATCTCTTCTTTAACCAGCAATGCTACCCCACCTCCTTTTCCTTTTTGCCTGTCTTTCCTGAATATTGAATACCCCTGGATGTTGAATTCCCAGCCTTGGTCACCTTGGAGCCATGTCTCCGTAATCCCAATTATATCATATCCGTTTACATCTATTTGCGCAGCTAATTCATCCACCTTATTACGAATGGTCCTTGCATTAAGACACAAAGCCTTCAGGCTTGTTTTTTTAACACTCTTAGACCTTTTAGAATTATTATTTACTGTGGCCATGTTTGATTTACACACTTGATTTCTCTGACTTCCACGTTTGCTTTTCTCCTTCCTGTCTTTTGCTTCTATCCTTGCTTCCCTTTCCTCTGTCTCCCTGCACAGGTTCCTCAAGATGCAAGCACTTACTGCAAACGTGGTTGTCCAAAATCACAATGCTCTCCACAAACTCTACACCTGCTGCATTTGCGGCACACCACCTGCACTGCCATCCCTATATGACTTTGTTTTATTGAATTAAATATAATAACATTTGTATTTAGGTAACTTTGTTTACAGTGCAGTTCTTGTCTACTTACTTCCTCGTGATTAAGTTAAGAGGACTGAAATTAACTATCTACCTTTAAGACAAAGCACTGCAAGTAGTGTAGGCAAAAATCAACAAGTCCCTCCCCCTCTTCTCATAATTCCCACTTTTTCCAATCTCCCAAATAAAACACTCTGTCCAAAAATCCACACCATTTAATCCCGTTCTGTGCAGATCGCTCTGTGCTCTGCAGAAATGTTTACTTTTATTCCCTAGGAGCCTCACCAAATTTACAAGTGTTGACTGAGCTCCCCTGCTCCTCAATACAAACACTTACAGCTGACTGACAGTTAACTGCCACAGGTAGGCAGCTTCTGTTATCTACAGTTATTAAAGTTCTAGGTTAGAATCAAAATCTTCAATTAAATGTAACTTTTACAGCTTCTACTTACACAATACTTACCAGAAATTCCCTAATAAGTCATAGCTAAAGGCACTATATCTGAATGCGCAAAGCATTCCCACTCTTTGACTACGTTAAAGGCGCGATATAAATGCGAGTTGTTGTTGTACGATAGTGTTCAACTGGTGATTGCGAGTCGGCAGCCGGCATAACATTTTACCCGATTTTGATTATCATTGAATTCAAGGAGAGAAGTAAATCGTTCGGCTGACTCGCTAACGCCCGTTTTATACCATCGCAAAATCTGAACATCTACCCCATTGTGAATGAACAATGCAGGTTGGTGGAAAGGACCAGCGCACAGGGAAACGATGTGAAAGTGATTTCCAATGGCTGAGGAAAGCACCACCTGAAACGCATCGCCCGATTTCCCCTTAATTGAAATCAACGGCAAGGAAAAACGGGAGTGAAGTATAACGGGCGGCCGATCCGATATCGTGAACTGCAAACCTTCGCCAGAAGTTAAAATCCCCCTCGCTGTTGTATCGCAATGATGGCACCAATTCTGCCCTGTCTCTCAGTGGTGATGTTCACCAAGTTCATTTTAAACAATCTGTTGTCTGCGAGAGTAATGTGCCACCCAGTGGAATATATTCAGCTCAGTCAGTGCCTTGTTTCTCCTCCCTTACAGGATTACTTGGCCACCTTCCATTGGCTGATACTCGTGTTCGTTGCCCTGCAATTATTTCTCTCTATCTGGAACATCGGTGTCATCAGCTACTGGTTGAACAAGGAAAACAAAGCTCGAAGTTCTCCGCACTAAAGGTGATCCAGGAAAATAAGCTGCAGTGAATGTGCTTCAAGCTTGACCCGGTTCTGACGACAGGTCTTCGAGCTGAAAGGTTATCTATGTTTCTCTCTCCACAGAGGCTACCAGACCTGCTGAGTATTTTCCAGATATTTCTGTTTGTATTTCAGATTTGCAGCGTCACAGTATTTGGCTTTTGATACAGTGAAGTACCTCATTGATTAGCAGATGACATTCAACTGCGCTGATAACTCAGAGTTAACTCCTGCTCCCGTGAGCCATGCATATCTGCTGTCCGCTCTTTTATTGAAACCAGGGACTCTACCTTTTGTACTATAACAGCCCCAGTCTAGCCAATTATTCCTTTTATCCAGATATCCATGCTCGACTATTCCAATGCCCTTCTGGCTGAAAAAAGAAAGACTTGCATTTATATGGCGCCTTTCACGTCCGCCGGACGTCGCAAAGTACTTTACAATCAATTAAGTATTTTTGAAGTGGAGTCATTGTTGTAATGTGGTAAACGCGGCAGCCAATATGCGCACAGCAAGCTCCCACAAACAGCAATGTGATAATAAACAAATTAACTGTTTTGTTATGTTGATTGAGGGATAAATATTGGCCAGGACACCGGGAATAACTCCCCTGCTCTTCTTCGAAATATTGCCATGGGATCTTTTCCGTCCAGCTGAGAAAGCAGGTTGGCCTTCTATTCCCACCCTGTGTAAACTTCAGCTCATCCAAACCTCTGTTGCACGTGTCCTAACTCGCTCCCGTTTTACCCTCTCCCCTGTGCTCGCTGACGTGCATTGGCGCCTGATCCGGCAACACGTCGATTTTAAATTCTAATTCGTGTTTTCAAATCCCTCCGTGGCCTCACCCCTCCATAACTCTGTAATTTCCTTCAGCCCCACAACCCCCCGAAATATCTGCCTCTTATACATCCCCGAATTTAATCGCTCCACAATTGGTGGCCGTGCCTTCAGCTGCAAAGGCCCTAAACCCTGGAATTCCCTCCTAAACCAACGCCTCCCTACCTCTCTCTCCTACTTTAAGACGCTCCTTAAAACCTGCTTATTTGACCGATCTTTTGATCACCTGTATTAGTATCTCCTTACGTGTCTCGATGTCAAAACATTGTTTGATAATGCTCACGTGAAGCACCTTGGGACGTTTAACTACGTTACATGAGCCATATAAATACAAGTTTTATTGATGTTGTAGAGGTTCACGCATTTAATCTGCGATCAATGACAATTTACCTGATCTTCACTGTATTGATGTCCGTGCAACGCAACTTTAGTAGTTACCTAAATGTTTATGTCCCGTGGCAGGGGGATCAGAAACCAGAGACAGGGATTTAAGATAATTTGCAAAACATCCAGAGAGGAGAATTATGTTTAGGCAGCGAGTTGTTAGAATCCGGAATGCACTGCCCTAAAGGTGATGGAAGCAGATTCAAAGTTAACTCTTTGTGAATCTGATTCAGCACATGGAATGGTACAGACCCGAAGGAGGCCATTCAGCCCATCCTGACTGTGCCAGCTCTCTGAAAGAGCTCAGAATTCGCCCCATTCTCCTGCTCTTTCCCCAGAGCCTGGCAATTCTTCCTTTTTAATTAGAGGACCAATTCCTTTTTTAAGTTACTATTGAATCTGCTTCCAACATCTTTTCAGTCAGTGCATTCCAGATCACAAAAACTCACTGCTTAACAAAAAATTCTGCTCGCCAGCCCTCTGGTTCTTTTGCTAATCACCTTGTCCTCTGGTTACGGGTCCTCCGGCCAGTGGAAACATTTTCCCCTTGTTTACTCTAGCAAAATCCCTCATAATATTGAACACCTCCGTCCAATCTCGCTTTAACCATCACTGCTCTGAGGCGCAGACGCAATAGTTAATGCAACTGATTGCTTTCCAGATCAGTTGTTCTCTGAAGTTTTTGTTGCTCTGATTTATTACAGCATTAAATTTACACATAAACTTTCCTAAGCCTGTTATCATTTCATTTTTTTTCAAATCAGTGTCTCTACCTCCTGCACTGTAACATTCCCTGTCTACCCAATTAAACCAGGGTCTCTCCCTCCTGCACTGTAACATTCCCTGTCTACCCAATTAAACCAGGGTCTCTACCTCCTGCACTGTAACATTCCCTATTTACCCAATTAAACCAGGGTCTCTCCCTCCTGCACTGTAACATTCCCTGTCTACCCAATTAAACGAGGGTCTCTCCCTTCTGCACTGTAACATTCCCTGTCTACCCAATTAAATTGCTAGCACATTTTTTCATCGTGTTCCACACTGTCTCTCGGTCAATTGGTTTAAATCTCTTCCTGAATTGCGCTTAGTAAACCATGCACCATATCTCTGAGCACTGTAGGATTACAATCTACACACCTTCGATTGCATAATTCGGACGGCAAGTATACAGAAGAAAAATTGAACAATGTAGGAAATATCTCGATTCACAATTCATTATACAGAGCTTCATGGGGACGGGTGACGACAAGTCCGTTTACAAATCCTTCCATGAGATGGAAGCATTGCTTCTGCTTTTCTCTCAGTCTCCCAGCTCGCAGTTTTATTTGAGTCGATGTCTGTCACTAGCGCTATAATCCACCTCAAGTGAATTTGCACAATAACTACTGTTAGTGAAGTAAAAGCTACACAGCGGCGAGTAGGAATAGCTTCGACCTCGTATAATGGGCAAGCCAGACACTGCGGGACAAGGTACTCAGTGTACACCTGCACCACCGCTCCGGAAACCAAGTTCAACTGTAATAAAGGGCAGAAATTCCATGGTTTCTCTTCTGGATAGGTCAATCTGCATCGCAGGATTCATCAATATTCATCGTACATATCACATAGAATGACATTCAATTTACAGCGTAGAAATAGTCAATTCGGCCCAACTGGTCTATGCCGGTGTTTATGTTCCACACGAGTCGCCTCACGTCCTGCTTCATCTAACTCTATCAGCATAACCTTCTATTCCTTTCTCTCTCATGTACTTATCTAGATTTCCCCTTAACTGCTATTCACCACAAATTGTACTTAGGGTAGCGAGTTCCACATTGTCACAATTCTCAGGTAAAAGAAGTTTCTCCTGAATTCCCCATTGAATTTATTGGTGACAATCGTGTAATTAACGTCCCTAGTTTTAGTCAAATTAAGTCTTGACGCTTAAATAAAAACAATTACAGTAATTTAGCAAATGGGTTGGGAGTAATGAGTTAATTGAATTTCGGCTGTGAAAATACTCTAGGTGGGGAGGGGGGGAAGTGTTCAGTTTAAATTCCCTGAACGCAAATTGGACAAAAAACCCGACATCATCTGATCATCTCCTGACGGCTTGGCTCGGTGGCTAGAACACATCATGTCTGTTCTTGCAGGTTATAAGTTCATTAGTGACTGTTCTACGTTACTAATCTCGTCCTAAATGTGACCGCTTCCAACCTTTTCATACATGTGAGTGTCAATAATATTGAGAAATGTTTAATTACATTGTTTGGATAGTTAGGTTCTTCCCACCTGGTTACTTCTGTCTGCAGCGGCCAGCACTGAGGGAGCGCTACACTGTCAGAGGAGGTAATACTGAGGGAGCGCTGCATTGTCGGAGGGGCACTACTGAAGGAGAGCTGCACTGTCGGATGGGCATTACTGAGGGAGCGCTGCAGTACTGAAGGATAGCTGCACTGTCGGAGGGGCATTACTAAGGGAGCACTGCACTGTCGGAGGGGCAGTACTGAGGGAGGACTGCACTGTCCAAGAGAGCACTGAAGGAGCGCTGCAATGCCAGAGAGGCAGTACTGAGGGAGCACTACCCTGTTAGAGGAACAGTACTGAGGGAAGACTGCAATGTCGGGAGGGCAGTACTGATGAGCGCTGCACTGTCGGAGGGACAGTACAGAAGGAGCGCTGCACTGCCGGAGGGACAGTACTGAGGGAGTACTGCATTTTGGAGGGACAGTACTGAGGGTGCGCTGCACTGTCGGAGGGACAGTAAGGAGGGACTTCTTCTCTGTCGGCGGGACAGTACATCGGGAGTGCTGCACGATCGGTGGGCATTACTGAGGGAGCGCTGCACTGTCGGAGGGGCAGCACAGAGTGAGTTCTGCACTGTCAGAGGGGCAATACAGAGAGTTCTGCAATGTTTTAGGGACAGTACTGAGGGAGCGCTGCACTGTCGGAGGAGCTGTACTGAGGGAGCTCTGCACTGTCGGAGGGGTAGTACTGAGCGAGTGCTGCACTGTTGGAGGTGCAGTACTGAAGGAGTGTCACACTGTCGGAGGTGCAGTACTGAGGGAGCGCTGAACTGTTGGAGGTGCAGCACTGAGGGAGCGCTGCACTATCAGAGGGCCAATGCACGGGAAATGCTGTAGTTTCGGAGGGGCAGTACTGAGGGAATGCTGCACTCTCAGAAATGCAGCACTGAGGGAGCGCTGCACTGTCAGAGAGGCAGTACTGAGGGAGCGCTGCACTGTTGGAGTGACTGTAGGATGGGAGCGCTGCACTGTCAGAGAGGCAGTACTGGGGGAGCGCTACACTGTCAGAGGGGCAGTACTGAGGGAGGGCTGCACTGTCGGAGGGACTGTACGATGGGAGCGCTGCACTTTCCGAGAGGCAGTACTGGGGGAGCGCTACACTGTCGGAGGGGCAGTGCTGAAGGAGTGCTACACTGTCGGAGGGGTAGCACTGAGTGAGTTCTGCATTGTCAGACGGGCAATGCACAAGGTGTTCTGCACTGTGAGATAGAAAGTACTGAGTGAGTGCAAGACTATCGTAAGGGCAGTACTGCGGGAGTTTGGCACTGCCGGAGGGAAGGTACTGAGGGAGAGCTGCACTGCAGGAGGGGCAGTACTGAGGGAGTGTTGCACTGCCGGAGGGGCAGTACTGAGGGAGTGCCGCGCTATCGGAGGGGAGGTACTGAGGGCGTGCTGCACTGTAGGAGGGACGGTACGATGGGAGCGCTGCACTGTCGGAGAGGCAGTACTGGGGGAGCGCTACACTTTCGGAGGGGCAGTACTGAGGGAGAGCTGCGCTGTCGGAGGGACATTTCTGAGGGAATGGTGCACTGTCGGAGGGACAGTACTGAGGGTGCGCTGCTCTGTCGGAGGGACAGTATTGAGGTATCTCTGCACTGTCTGACGGGCTGTTTTGAGGGATTGCTGCACTGTCGAAGGGACATTACTGAGGGAGCGCTGCACTGTCCGACGGGCAGTACTGAAGGAGCACTGCACGATCGGAGAGGGAGTACTGAGGGAGCGTTGCACTGTCGGAGGGGCAGTCATCAAGGATTGCTGCTCTGTCGGACAGGCAGCACCGAGTGAGTTCTGCACTGTCAGTGGGGCAATACACAAGGAGTTCTGCAATGTCAGAGGGGCAGCTCTGAGGGAGTGCTGCACTGTCGGAGGGGCAGTAATGAGGGAGTGCCGCACTGTCGGAGGGGCAGTACTGAGGGAGCGCTGAACTGTTGGAGTAGCAGCACTGAGGGAGCGCTGCACTCACTGTTGGAGGAGCAGTACTGAAGGAGTGCTACACTGTCGGAGGGGTAACAATGAGTGAGTTCTGCATTGACAGACGAGCAATACACAAGGTGTTCTGCACTGTCAGATAGACAGTACTGAGGGTGTGCAAGACTATCGTAAGGGCAGTACTGCGGGAGTGTTGCACTGTCGGAGGGAAGGTACTGAGGGATTGCTGCACTGTAGGAGGGGCAGTACTGAGGCAACGCTGCGCTGTCGGAGGGTCAGTACTGATGGCATTTTGCTAATCATCGAAATTCAAATTAAGCAGTTCACCCGTTTTTGAATCCATGCAGAGTAACATATTTTGCTGAATTAGACCAAAACATGACCGAGATTCATGTAACTATGATTGTTTGATAATGCAAGTAACAACTGCAAAGATAATTTCAGATATTCGAGATTAAATTGTGATGTTGCTGAATAGTCAGAATTGTGGAGCTTCTGCAGATTGTTACAAAGATTGAGTGTAGCACTGAAGACTTATTTTACTCAGATTCTCTTATCATTACGCTGAGCTGCAAGGACAACAATATTGTTCGGGTTTTGATTACATTCTGGAATTGTTATAGAATTTAACAACACATTGCATTCGAAAGTTCCCTGATGACAAACTATCACTAGATTTTTTAAATTTTGTTTATTTGTTCATGGGATGTGGGCGTCGCTGGGAAGGCCAGCATTTATTGCTTATCCCTAATTGCCCTTGAAAAAGTGGTGTTGAGCCGCCTTCTTGAACCGCTGCAGTCCGTATGGTAATGGTACTCCCACAATGCTGTTAGGTAGGGAGTTAAAGGATTTTGACCCAGCGACGATGACGATGAAGGAACGGCGATATACTTCCAAGTCAGGATGGTGTGCGACTTAGAGGGAAAATTGGAGGTGGTGGTGTTCCCATGCGCCTGATATCGTTGTCTTTCTAGGTTGTAGAGGGCGTGAGTTTGGGAGGTGCTGCCGAAGAAGCCTTGGCGAGTTACTGCAGTGCATCTTGTAGATGGTACACACTGCAACCAGGGGACGGCGGTGGTGGAGGGAGTGAATGTTTAATTTGGTGGATGGGTGCCAATCAAGCGGGCTGCTTTGTATTATATGGTGTCGAGCTTTTTGAGTGTTGTTGGAGCTGCACTCATCCAGGCTAGTGGAGAGTATTACATCACACTCCCTACTTGTACCTTGTAGATGGTGGAAAGGATTTGGGGAGTCAGGAGGTGAGACTCTCGCCGCAGAATACCCAGCCTCTGACCTGCTCTTGTTGCCAGAGTAATTATGTGGCTGGTCCATTTAAGTTTCTGGTCAATGGTGACCCCCAGGATGTTGATGGTGTGGGATTCGGCGATGGTAATGCTGTTGAATGCCAAAGGGCGGTGGTTGGACTCTCGCTTGTTGCAGATAGTCATTGCCTGGCACTTCTTTGTCGCGAATATTACCTGCCACTTATCAGCCCAAGTCTGAACGTCGTCCAGGTCTTGTTGCATGCGGGCATGGACTGTTTCATTATCTGAGGACTTGTGCATTCGACCTTATGTTTGTGGTCATTGATGAAGCAGCTGAAGATGGTTGGTCCTAGTACACTGCCCTGAGGAACTCCTGCAGCGATGCCGTGGGGCTGTGATGATTTTGACCTCCAACCAATACAACCATCTTCATTTGGGCAGCCAGTGGAGCGTTTACTTGCCCCCCTCCCCCCCCCCCCCACCCCGATTCCCATTGACTTCAGTTTTACTAGGGTTCCTTGATGCCACACTCGGTCAAAAGCTGCCTTGATATCAATGGGCAGTCACTCTCACCTCAACTCTGGAATTCAGCTCCTTTGTCCATGTATGGACCAAGGCTGTAATGAGGTCTGGAGCGGAGTGGTCCTGGCGGAACCCAAAGTAAGCATCAGTGAGCAGGTTATTAGTGAATAAGTGCCACTTGATCGCACTGTCGATGACTCCTTCCATCACTTTGCTGATGATTGTGCGTAGACTGATTGGGAGTTAATTGGTCGGATTGGATTTTACCTGCTTTTTGTGGACAGGACATACCTGGGCAGTTGTCCACATTGCGTCTGGTAGATGCCAGTAGTTGTACTGGTACAGCTTGGCTAGAGGCGCGGCTAATTCTGGAGCACAAGTCTTCAGCACAACAGCCAGGTTGTTTTCGGGGCCCAAACTCTTTGCTGTATCCAGTGCGCTCAACCGTTTCTTGCTATCCCTTAGAGTGAATCGAATTGGCTGAAGATTGGCTTCTGTGATGGTGGGGACCTCAGGAGTGTAGGCTTCGCAAAATCCCCCAGAAACTCGAACAGGACCCTAAGTGAAGTGATTTGAGGTAAACCCCCCAGTTTTGGACATTTTTAAAGATCAGGGAAGAAAACCCTGAGGAAAATGACTTTTCGAATCTTACTGTTGGGAAAGACACCTTGTCACAGACACCGACAGGCTGCAGAAGGGCGTGGCCAGGCAGTGTATTAAGCTGTCTGGGAATGTGTTTACACTGTATTCCTATCAAGGAGGAAGAGACAAAACTCAAAGTCCTCAAACACACATCGATATATGAATAATCCAAGAGCTCTTTTGAAATCAATAAAACATTAAGCAATCCGATTTACTTCATCAAGAACCAATCAACCAGGTATCCACAGGACAGATTTAAAGCCCGCCAATAGACCTAGGACAATAGGGATGAGATTCGGCGCGTAGGTAAGGCCTTGCCTAAATCGGAAAACGATCAGGACATGTTGAACAACAAGTTAAAGCCATCGGAACTGGCAAGCCCGCCAAAACTAGACAATGGACTGAGCAGGGCTCATTTGAAACCTAAAGGGGTTTTGGGCGCGTTTTAGTAAGGGGTTTTGGGCGTGAAAAGGACAATATATTTGAGCCTGTCCCAGGGCTCGCTCTCTTTTGGACTCGCTGACAAAGCTGGAACAGCTCTCTCTCTCTCTCTCTCTCTCTCTCAGCCCTGCTCCAGCAAAATAAACCACAAGCCACAAGGATGAGGAGCAAGGAACGCCAACAACTCCACAAACGGACCATCACACAATAAGAAACCAGCGCGACTGCCTCATTGACCATCGGACACCGCGCAGCAACAAGGGCCTTACGAAATCTTTTAATCAAAAGACTCTAAAATTCTGTCAAGGATTCGTTGGTGAGCATTATCCCTGATATCCTGAAACCAAAAACCTAGCTAGATAGTGGGATCATTGGGAGGGATAAGGTTTTTGTTTGGTGTATTGTCACTCTCCCTCGCCTGTACCGTGTGTTTCCCGAACCTGTGTTTAAGTATTTAAGTGTGTTTTAAGTTTGTTACCCTGCATTTTCTGTTCACAACCCCTAAATGAGTCCAAAGTCTAGGAACCAGTGGCGTGGGAGCGACTCGAACCGCTCACTGAGTCAGAAGGCAGAGGCTGACCCCATTCCCACCCCCTACAGGAGAAGGCCGATGTGAATCATCCACTCGGCAATTCTGACTGAAGATGGTTGCGAACGCTTCAGCCTTGTCTTTTGCACTCACGTGCTGAGCTCCACCAACATTGAGGATGGGGATATTCATGGAGCCTCCTCCGCCCGTTAGTTGTTTAATGGTCCACCACTATTCACGATTGATGTGGCAGGACTGCAGAGCTTTGATCTGATCCGTTGATTGTGGGATCGCTCAGCAATTTGTATAGCATGCTGCTTCCGCTTTTAAGCATGCATGCAGTCCTGTGTTGCAGTTTCCCCAGGTTGGTACCTCATTTTGAGGTACGCCTGGTGCTGCTCCTGGCATGCCCTTCTACACACCCTTTTGAACCAGGGTTGCCAGAGTGATGGATATGCCTGGCCATGAGGTTACTGATTGTTGTGGAATACAATTCAGCTGCTGCTGATTGCCCACAGCGCCTCATGGATGCCCAGTTTTGCGCTGCTCGATCAGTTGTGAATCTATCCCATTTAGCACGGTGGTAGTGCCACACTTCTCGATGGAGGGTGTCCTCATTGTGAAGACGGGACTTCGTCTCCACATTGACTGTGCGGTAGTCACTGCTACCAATGCTGTCATGGACAGATGAATCAGCGCCAGGTAGATTGTTGAGGACGAGTTCTAATAGGTTTTTCCATCGTGTTGGTTCTCTCACCACCTGTTGCAGGCCCAGACTGGCAGTTATGTCCTTCAGGACTCTACCAGCTCAGTCAGTAGTGATGCTACCGAGTCACTCTTGATGCTTGACATAAAGTCCCCTACCCAAAGTACATTATGTGCCCTTGCTACTCTCAGTGCTTCCTCCAAGTGGTGTTTAACATGGGGGAGTACTGATTCATCAGCTGAGGGAGGGCGGTAGTTCAAAATCAGCAGCAGGTTTCCTTGCGCATGCTTAACCTGAGGACATGAGAATTCATGGGGTACGGAATCAATGTTGAAGACTCCCAGGGCCACTCCTTCCCGAATTTTTACCACTGTGCCACCAACCCTGGTGGGTCTGTCCTGCCGGTGGGACAGGACATACCCAGGGATGCTGATGGAGGATTTTGGGAGATTGGCTGAAAGGTATGATTCTGCAATTATGACTATGTCAGGCTGTTACTTGAATAGTCTGTGGGACAGCTCCACCAATTGTGTCAAAGTCCCAAGATGTTGGGGAGGAGCATTTTGCAAGTTTGACTGGGCTGGGTGTGCCGTTGTCGTGTCCGTAGCCGATGCCGAATGGTCCGTCCGTTTATATTCTTCATATATTTTCTTGTAGCGAGCTGTTGCAACTGAGTTGCTTCCCATTGTTTTGGGCCTGGAGTCACATACAGGCCAGAGCACGTAAGCATAGCACATTTCCTAAAGGACATCAGTGAACCAGATGGGTTTTTACAACACAATAGCAAAATACTGCGGATGCTGCAAATCTGAAATAACAACAGAAAATGCTGGAAATACTCAGCAGGCCAGGAAGCATCCGTGGAGAGAGAAACAGAGTTAACGTTTCAGGTCTGGGACCCTTCATCAGAACTGGAAAAAGCTGGAGATGTAACAGTTGGAGATATTAAGCAGGTGCCTAGACAGGGAGGGGGGAGGTGTGTGAGAGGGGAGGAAGGAATTGAAGGAATGTACTGTGCTAATAAAGAGGCAGGAAATATAAAATGTTGCAAAGGGGTTGGCAAAATCATATAGCACGAAAAATGGGAACTGGGGTGAAAGTTTGAAATTGTTGAACTCGATGTTGAGTCCAGAAGGGTGTAAAGTGCCTAATCGAAAGATGAGCTGCTGTTCCTCGAGCTTACGTTGAGCTTCATTGAAACAGTGTAAGAGACCGAGAACAGAGAGGTTAGAAAGCTCAGGGGTCACCCTTACGGACTGAACGGAGGTGTTCCGCAATTTTTTTACAACAATCCGATATTTAATGATCACCATTATTGATACTAGCATTTTATTCCAGATGTATTTCATCAACTGAATTTAAATTTATGCATTAGTGGTATTTGAATCCACATACGCTGAGATCACTAGTCCAGACCTCTGGATTATTAGTCCAGTAACATAACTACCATGGCAACACGGTGGCATAGTGGTTAGCACTGCTGCCTCATAGCGCCAGCGACCCTGGTTCGAATCCGGCCTCGGGTGACTGTCTGTGTGGAGTTTGCACATTCTCCCCGTGTTTGCGTGGGTTTGCTCCGGTTTCCTCCCACAGTCTAAAGATGTGCGGGTTAGGTTGATTTGGCTATGATAAATGGGCCCTTAGTGTTAGGGGGATTAAATGCGTGGGAATAGGGTGGGATATGTGTCGGTGCAGGCTCGATGGGCCGAAATGGCCTCTATCTGCACTGTGATGATTCTGTGATTGCGACTATAATGTACACTGGCGCCTGCACAGGTGAATAGAAACAGGCGCACTGTGTCAAATACTGTTGTGAGCAACATAGTGATAACATCGTTAGATGTAAAGGGAATCTGCCTGCTCTATGGAGCAAACTCGTCTTAAATCCGATAATTATTTCATAGAGGTAACTGCGCTAAGAAAAGCCTAGAAAACTTTGTCTTATTTTCATTTTTAATATTTTTCCAAATAATAAAGGCTAAAAAGCAGCAGCTTTGTTCAGTCACTAAGTATTTGTAGCCGCTGTTTCTTCACTGAGGCCTTTACCAAGATACGAACAATGACGGACAGGTAAAGACCCTTTGGTCCATCCAGCCTGTCTCACGCAGTTGTGATCCCCTGGTCCTTCCTAATCTATTTAATTGGAACAAATTGGAAGCTAGAACACAAACTATTCGCTTCACCTTTTATAAACCGCAATCAAATCACCCCTAAATCTACGCTTTTCTAAACTGTAGAGTCCGAGCTCTTTTAGCCTAACTTGATAACTAAGATGCTTTATTCTGGGAATTAGGCTAGTGACCCTCTTCTGCACCCTTTCCAATGCCTCATTATTAACCAAAATGTGAGGAGGCCAAACTGGACACAGTATTCAAAGTGAAGCCTTTACCAAGGTCTTGTACAAGGACAAATAGGATGTCGTGTCTTGTAATCATTTGTTCAATGAATGCACCCCAACACCCTATTCTCTCTAGCTATCGATGCACGGTATTGCACGTGTACCTTTAGAGATGTATGCACTAGAATGCCAGGATCTTCCTTTCTCCATCTTCATTAATGCTTTTCCCTGAATGGTATCTGAATGTTGAGCATCCCTCTGCCCCTTTACATGGAACAGCACTTTTCCAAATTAATCTTCATTTGCCGATCACGAGCCTAATATCCCAACGCATTAAGATCCGCCTAAAGCCGTCGAGCATCGTCTACAGACCAAACCCTCGCAAAGATGTCAGAATCTTCTTCAGATCTGCAGAACGTGCCACCAACGCCTACAACTAGATCATTAAAAAGAATAATTAATAGCAACGGTCCCAACACCGATCCCTGCGGGACGCCGCTGGTGTCCGTGCTCCAAACAGATTAAAATCCATCCATAACAATTTTTTTCATTTCGTCCTTCCAGGCACTTCGCAATCCAGCTCAACATTTACCACCAGAACCAGCGGCATCGATATTGTAGAGAAGCCACTTGTACGTTACATTATCAACAGCTTTTTGGAAGTCTAAGAAGACAATGAAAATTTACTATTTTTCCGATCAGATTTGTAAGACATGACCTTTTTTTGAAGCCATGTACGACGTTCCTAATATGTCTATCCAAATAATCATTGATTGCATTGCTAATGATTCCCACAAGCATATTTTCTGTTACTGATGACAAACTAATGGGGCTACAGTTACCCAGGACCCTCTTGTCACTTTTTTTTAAAGATTGGGACTGCATTACCCTCTTCCAGTCTACAGGAACCATCACAGAGTGCAGTGAGTTACAAAAATATGGCTCTCACAGCACGTGCCCCATCTCCCTGAGGGCCCTCGGGTAAATATCATCCGGCCAGGCTGCCCTGTCAACTTTCAACTTATTAAATCTCTATAAAGCCAAATGTTCATTTATTTTATTACTAGTTTTATTATTAAAATCATTCAATTCTAATAGTCGAGCATCGTCTTCAAGTGTGAGGACCGCTGCAAAGTGATCATTTATTATTTCTCCAGACCCAGTGAGTCCGTTGTAAGGTGACCTTGACCATTCTTTAATGGCCAATAAAGATTTTCACAGTTCACAGACTCTTTACATCACTTCCCCCTAACTTCCACAATTATCTATTGTCATCTTTTTCATAAGCGTATTAGATTATCTAATAGGAGCTTTCGTTTTCTTTAGCTGTTTCTTACACTCAACACTGATTAGTTGAGTATTAGATGCCTTTAATTTTACAAACTTGTTTGATTGCACCCTATTTGTGTTTCAACCTGACACAATGCAGAAGTGCAATACACAGAGTTCAGAGAACACAGAAGCTGTTGAAGCTGACCTGGGATAGACTGCATTGGAGATGGAGGGGAAAGGATATCCTTAGCGCTGTATAACACACTGAGGAACAAAACAACAAAAGTAATATTATCAAACAATTTGAATATGTTAGAACCACAATAATAAAACACAAATGCAGCAAGTAAGGAAAAGGTTCTAACTCATAGTCGTCAGTATGAGAACTGTAACGACAAAAAACCTTTTGAAGCACCTCGAGGCTAAAATAGTCCTACATGAGCCACGTCGTACAGGCGGATGCAGTCGATACAATGGAGCAGTGGGACGTGGTCTTTGTTTGTATGGCCGACCAGCTTTATAAAACTAAACAGATCTTCCAGCTAAACAATTTGTGGTAGAATCCTTAGGTTATATAAGTGAACACGTGCTCCTATTCATAAATAATGTAGGTTCACCAGTAGCAGTGTTGTCGAATTAACGCCAAATTCCACTCCTTAAAGGTTATTTTTTTCTCGGAGAGCTAGGGGAGGTGAAGAAAGAAAAGGTGTTGCGATATTTGAAAAGGAAACTAACTACTGCAGAAAACGCCGACTTTAGAACATCGAGTACAGACGAAACTATTTGGATCCAGTCAGTTCAAGGTTACAGTCACAAATTAATCCCTCACACCTGGTAAAGTCCCCCAGGAGAAGGAGCCCTTTGTGACGAGGCACTTTGACCACAAATTATTAAATACACTGGATGAGACTATGGGGAGGTTGGCCAGTAGACTGTCACTGTGCCAGCCCAAGGCGGTATTTGCCCAACGGGATAAAATGCAGCAAGCTTCACAGCCATCGCAGACCCACAGGCGAATCCGGGACAGGAATCCGTCTCTGCACCGCACAATAGATCAGAAGCGCAACAGCTTAACCACTTGGCAACTGTTAGCAAACTGGGGTGAATTTGAGGTGGACCAGTGGAGAGACTCCGGACTCGCCCAATGTTACCAGAACGAAAGCATCGCTTCAGCTATCCCCTCCCTCAGGAGGAGGGCGTCACTCCTGTACGGCTTGCGAGATCATCCACTCAAATAGATATGTGAACATGCAGAATTAAATCATAATCAGGCTTTTATTATCTCGAATGCAATTAATGACCTGCTATAGACATGAGTCCTGGAAAGGCCATTGGATTGGGAAATGTCTGTATTATGGGCAATTTTAGTTTCCTGACATTTATTGGTGAAACATTAGGTGTGGAGGCCACATCAGCAGAAATGTTTTTTGAAGTTATTAAAGATTGTGTCCCAACACAGCGATTTAGTGAGGAAACTAGAGAGAGTCCAAACGAAACAGTCGCTCAGCACAGCAGGTGAGGATATGGTGGCGGTCACAGGAAATCAAGGCCAGCAAAGAGCAGAAATTCCTGGGTATACATTCTCAGCGAGATGTGGCCTGGACCCAGCTATTACATCACGATCAAGTCTTCAGCAAGACGGCAACAATTATTAGTCTGCTGCAAAAAGAACAGTCAACCTTTGAACAATCCTCAGATTGCAGAAACCCTACTTCCGTCCAATCCTGCCCAGACTTCATCGAGCCTGGTGCGCCCTGAGTCAGATACACATCAAAGGGCCGCAAATTATCGAACACTGAGCTAAAAGGACAATGTGTTGTGTCCCATGCTATATTTACTCAAACAGTCTGCACATCTATGGAATCCAAACCCTGGAAATAAAGGGCATTAAACTCCACCAGAGATACTTGCAGAGAGAAAAAAGACAGGATTATTTTGTATATTTGCAACTCTGCACTGTGGGCGTGAAGCAGGCCGGGGCGATTTGCCAATATTCAGTCAAAGAGATGATCCTGTTAGACAGAATCAGTCGCACTTAATCCAAACAACCATGAAACCAGATTGACACATTCCAGTGTATCTGATATAAAAACATGTTGTTTAAAAATGGGAACAAACAATAGACGTGACTGTAAATCTCTCAAAATTGCTAATAAAGCTGTCTCTCCATCGTCTCACTTTCCATTGCCAACTGGCATCATCCCTGCCAAAGACAACACGGGCCTTGGGAAAGTATATTCACTGAAAAAGGACCTGCAGTTGTGCTGACAAACAAAGGGATATTCAGAGCACGTGATTGAAACAATAAATAAGGGAACTATAATATCGACCAATCAACAACACTGCAGCATCAACTCAGGACAAGACTCAGGCAATTCCAGGCCAGCCCAACCACAAAATCCTTCCTGACTACCATCTGGGGACTGGTGCTAATTTGGAAGAGCTCCCCTACAGATTACTCAAGCAACAGACTGATACAGATTATATTTACAAAGGCAATCTCCCAGACTACTGCATGAGTTGTGAGAGTGCTGCCAGGGTGTAGTGACCTACTTTATCACATCTTCAATAATGCACCAGTCGGAGACACGTCTGTAGACGATTGCTTGCATCGATGTAACCACCACACAATCCTTCTATTGACAAGGCCTGGACTCCACAATGAGAACATTCCCTATTGTGCAGTTCTACCAGTGAGGCAATAGCTAGTAGCCAGATACTGGGCGTACATAAGGTGTTCTGGGCCCTTCAAATTCGCAGAATTATATCCCTCGACAATGTCTGACGCCTGACCTATACAATTCTACAATCTACCGGCACTATAATGTAAAAGTTCCAACTATGGGTTTAATTGGGGACAATTAAATAACGTGAAAGGAACAAGAGCATTGAAACTGAGAATGAGGCACTAACTTAGTGAAACTACAATTAAACCATAAACGGCAAAAGCAGCGTGTTGCAGATCAAGTTAATGCGTTCCACGGCCAAATAATAAGAACTAAGCTTGCACTGCCTGCCACATCCATTTATTAATGGGAGTGGCAACAGGAGATTATCAGGCAGCGGTGGGTCCAAGACACCCCGGTGATCGAGACAAGGCTGCAGTGTTCGAAGCAGATTCAGCCAAAAGTGAAATTTTAAAGAGCAAACGTGGCTCCCATTAGCATTCAACCCAGCGTCAAGCCAATGGAGATCTCCCCACGTGACATTAGGAAGCACTGGAACAAACTGACCACAGAGATAATGGGTACTAACAGAACCCTAGTTAAGAACATAAGAACATAAGAAATAGGAGCTGGAGTCTGCCATTCGGCCCTTCAATAACATCATGGCTCATCTTCTACCTCAAGTCCACCTTTCACAATAGTCCCATATTATTTGGTTCCCTTAGTATCCAAAAATCCATCTCTGTTCTGAAAATATACTCAAAGAATGAGCATCCACAGCCCTCTGGGGTAGATAATTGCAAGGATTCACAACCCTCTGAGTGAAGACATTTCTCCTCATCTCGAACCTAAATGACTGACCCCTTATTCTGAGAGAGTGACACCTATTTCTAGACTCCCCAGCCAGGGGAAACATCCTCCAAACATTTATCCTGTCAAGCTCCTTAAGAATTGTATACGTTTCAATGAGATTACCTCTGGGGAATATGTGGATAGTCTCCTCAATATCTCCTCATAGGACAATCCCACCCCCTGCCCATCCCAGGAATAAGTCTGGCAGGCCATCGTTCCACTCCCTCTAAGGCAAGTATATGCTTCCTCAGGTAAGGACACAAAAACTGTACACAGTACTCCAGGTGTGGTCTCACCAAGGCCCTATATATTTACCATAATTTTTCTTTATCCGACACTCCAATCCATTTGTAATAAAGGCAAACATATCATTTGTTTCCTAATTGCTTGATCTATCTGTCTGTAGTTACTAAGACATGCCTAAAACAATTAACCACCACCACCCCCACAGCCAGTCTATTCCAGTACAGCTGTGTTACTAGTATACCTGTTAACATAAGAAATTGCCGACTTCTATTCAATTCATTGGAAAATGACACAATTTACAGAGCCGATTTTTGCCCTATTAATATCTTAATAATCATCAATACAGTGATATAATTAGTCAATTGCAGAACTATCGAGGGTCATCAACAAAACAATATTCGACTCGCCAACAGTCAGTTCCTGCTCAGCCTGGACCGCTCAGCTCCAAACTTCATCACAGCCTTGATCCAGACCTGAATACAAGAAAAATGCGACACGAGATGTGAGATTAACTTCCGTAGACATGAGTGCAGATCCGATCGAGGACAACATCAAGAAGCCCTGTTAAACCGTAGGTAATAGTTATTGGGGGTATAAGGGAATCATTTTCAGTAAAATGGGCATGGCTGTTAGAGGGCAAGCATCACAATTGGACTTTCTCAGGGCTACACCCTTGGTTAGGTACAATCATAAATAACAATTGCTCTGTCATAAGTTCAGGAATCAATCCGTTCTCTGTTAATTCAACAGTGCCCTGCTCCATTTCCAAAATAATGAAGCAGCCCATGAGAGCCTATATCAGGACAAGAACATTTCCCAGGCGTGTGCTAACAAGAGGCAGGTATTTTTTGTGCCATGTCAGTGTCGGGCAATTACCAGATCCAACAGGAAAAGTCACAACAAAACCCCCCAACTTTTTGCGGCAACAAAATCACCTACTGCTGCACCATCAACATCCTGGATATGCCCATTGACCAGAAGATTAACGGCACCTGCTGTGTCAACACTGCAGGTGAACGGCAGAGGCTGTGTTCTCCACTATATGTGTCTCTCTTCCTGATCTCTGAATGTCTCTTCACTAGGACTCAAGTTAGGAATGTGATGGAATAATCACCAATCGTCTTAAATAGTTACACCCACAACACCAGTCATAAAGCTTGGCGTCATCCAGGGCAAAACATTCTGCTTGATTCAAATCCACAATATCCACACCGTTCACCATCAGTGCACTAATGCTGCAGTCTGCATTATCCACAGCAAATCACCAAGCTAAAATTAACATCACCGTTCAGACCAGCTCTCTCTATCATTGATAAGGGTAAGAGCAGCAAAGTCTTGAGATAACCGCTGCTCCAATGTTTGCTGTAAGTCACAGGCTATCCTGACCTGAACACATATCATGGTTCCTTCATCATTGCTGACTCAAAAATCCTGCAATTGGATTGTTCACACAATCCTAGCAGCAACGTCACCACAGGATTGCAGCGGTTCAAAAAGGCCAAACCATAAGCTATTTGGGACAGCGAGACTGAAAAGATAAAACCATCGGACAAATCAAATTGGGCAGGGCTGCCTTGAAGATTAGTTCATTGAGTGTATTAGGGATGGGTTTCTTGAGCAGTATGTAAGTGAACCGACCAGGGGGCAAGCAACCTTAGATCTGGTCCTGTGTAACAAGACAGGATTAATTAAAAATGTCCTAGTAAAGGATCCCCTTGGAATGAGTGACCATAACATGGTTGAATTCCATATTCAATTAGAGGGTGAGAAGGTTGGATCTCAAACAAGCGTGCTAAGCTTGAATAAAGGAGACTATGAAGGTATGCGAGCAGAATTGAGTAGAGTGGTATGGGGAAATAGATTAAAGGGTAAGACGATACATGATCAGTGGTGTACGTTTAAGGAGTTATTTTACAACTTCCAAAAAATATATATTCCACTGAGAAGAAAAGGGTGTAAAAGAAAAGACAGTCATCCATGGCTAAGTAAAGAAATTAAGGATAGTATTCGACTAAAAACAAGGGCTTATAAGGTAGCAAAATCTAGTGGGAGGATAGAGGATATGGAAAACTTTAAAAGACAGCAAAAAATAACAAAAAGATTGATTAAGAAAGGGAAGATAGATTATGAAAGTAAATTAGCAAAAAATATAAAAACAGATAGTAAGAGTTTTTATAGTTATATAAAAAGAAAAACGGTGGCTAAAGTAAATGTTGGTCCCTTAGAGGATGAGACCGGGAAATTAATGGTGGGAAATATGGAGATGGCAAATACACTGAATGAATATTTTGTATCAGTCTTTACAGTAGAGGACACTAAGAATATCCCAACACTGGACAAACAGGGGGCTATAGGGGGGAGGAGCTAAACATGATCAAAATCACTAAGGAAGTGGTACTCGGTAAAATAATGGGACTCAAGGCGGATAAATCACCTGGACCTGATGGCTTACATCCTAGGGTCTTGAGGGAAGTGGCGGTAGGGATTGTGGATGCATTGGTAATAATTTTCCAAAACTCCCTGGACTCAGCAAAGATCCCGGCAGACTGGAAAACTGCTAATGTAACACCCTTATTTAAAAAGGGCAGTAGACAGAAGGCTGGAAACTATAGACCGGTTAGCCTAACATCTGTGGTAGGTAAAATTTTGGAGACCATTATTAAGGAGACAGTAACGGGACATTTGGATAATCATAATTTAATAGGACAAAGTCAGCATGGTTTTATGAAGGGGAAGTCATGTTTGACAAATTTGCTGGAGTTCTTTGAGGAAGTAACACACAGGGTGGATAAAGGGGAACCAGTGGATGTGGTGTATTTAGACTTCCAAAAGGCATTTGACAAGGTGCCACACAAAAGATTATTGCTTAAGGTAAAAAATCATGGGATTGGGGGTGATATTCTGGCATGGATAGAGGATTGGTTATCTAACAGAAGGCAGAGAGTTGGGATAAATGGTTCATTCTCAGACTGGCAATCAGTAACTAGTGGTGTTCCGCAGGGGTCAGTGCTGGGTCCCCAACTCTTTACAATCTATATTAACGATTTGGAGGAGGGGACCGAGTGTAACATATCAAAGTTTGCAGATGATACTAAGATGGGAGGGAAAGTAGTGATTGAGGAGGACATAAAAAATCTGCAAGGGGACATAGAGAGGCTAAGTAAGTGGGCAGAGATTTGGCAGATGGAATACAATATTGGAAAGTGTGAGGTTATGCACTTTGGCAGGAAAAATAGTAGAGCAAGTTATTATCTAAATGGCAAGAAACTGGAAAGTACTGAAGTACAAAGGGATCTGGGGGTCCTGGTGCACGAAAATCAAAAGGTTAGTATGCAGGTGCAGCAAGAGATTAAGAAGGCCATTGGAATGTTGGCTTTCATTGCTAAGGGGATAGAATATAAAAATAGGGAGATATTGCTTCAGCTGTACAAGGTGAGACCGCACCTGCAATACTGCATACAGTTTTGGTGTCCATACTTAAGAAAAGACATACTTGCTCTCGCGTCAGTACAAAGAAGGTTCACTCGGTTAATCCCGGGGATGAGGGGATGGACATATGAGGAGAGGTTGGGTAGATTGGGACTCTACTCATTCGAGTTCAGAAGAATGAGAGGCGATCTTATTGAAACATATAAGATTGTGAAGGGGTTGGATCGGGTGGATGCGGGGAGGATGTTCCCGATGATGGGTGAAACTAGAACTAGGGGGCATAGTCTTAGAATAAGGGGCTGCTCTTTCAAAACTGAGATGAGAAGGAACTATTTCACTCAGAGGGTGGTAGGTCCATGGAATATGTTGCCCCAAAAAGCTGTAGAAGCTACATCATTACATAAATTTAAAACAGAAATAGACAGTTTCCTAGAAGTAAAGGGAATTAAGGATTACGGGGAGCGGGCAGGAATTTGGACATGAGTCTAGGTTCGGATCGGTCATGGCCCTGTGGGTAGCGTAGCGGGCCCAGGGGCCGTGTAGCCTGATTCTGCTCCCATTTCGTGTGTCCAATTCTGTTAGGTTCAGGAGATGGTTCTGCGATAGTAGATTGGCGGTTAGGATCAGATCAGCCATGATCTTATTGAATGGCGGAGCAGGCTCGAGGGGCCAATTGGCCTACTCCTGCTCCTATTTCTTATGTTCTTATGTTCTTATGTAGAATGAGAATCAATGGAAGTTTTTAATATGGGATTTGTGAGCAAAACGAAAGGATTATTGAAGAAAATATGAGGCGGCTGCTAGCCTGGTATTGTAGGAACAGTTTTCCCAATCGGTAACTGCATTCGCTGAAGTTAATAGGATAGGGTCTCTGTAGGTTATGGGGGATTATGTGGACACTTAGTGTGACATGGAGTACTTTGAATAGCTTTGATGTGTACTTTGTGGTGAGTGGGGAACCAGACATGTTGCAGGATGGAGAGGGAAGCAGGGAAGATAATCAGTTGTAGAAGAGATGGAAAGGGAAGGATAGGGAACATCAGATATAGAGTCGGAGGGTGAACGGAAGCAGGGACTGAATCAGGAACCGTGCAGGAGAAAAGGAAGGTAAAGGCGGGAATTAGGATTGTAGCAGGTGGGGAGGGAAGGAAACATCAGGAACACAACAGGTGGGGAACCAGACATGAAGCACTGGAACGAGCGGCACGGAGAAGGAGGAAGGGGAATCAGACACAGAGGAGTCGGCAGATATATTAGAACGTTTTATATTTATGTTAAATGCATATTCTTATTCTGAAATTCATTAATTTTGCAGCGTGTCTCAGTCTCATAATGAATTGAATCCGCTGACAGATACTTATACAATGAAATGTAAAGATAAATTTACAACACCACTAATAAAAATTAACTGGTAATGTTACAAACCATTTTCTTGTGATCCGCAATCAGATCACTCCTGAGTTTAGGCTGCTCTGTCAAATGTATCCTTATTAAATCTCTATAAAGCTATATGTTCATTTATTTTATTACTAGTTTTATTATTCAAATCATTCAATTCTTACAGTCGAGTATAGTCTTCAAAGAGTGAGGACCGATGCAAAGTGATCATTTATTATTTATCCAGACCCAGTGAGTCCGTTGTAAGGTGACCTTGACCAACCTTCAATGGCCCAATACAGATTTTCATCGTTCACAGACTCATCACATCACTGAAAAAACTTCACCATAACTTCCACAATTATCTACCATCATCTTTTCCATAATCCTTTTAGCTGATCTAGTGGCAGCCTTCGTTTCCTTTAGCTGTTTCTTACACTCAACTTTGTTTAGCTCAGTATTAGATGCCTTTAATTTTTGCAAACATGTTTGATTACATCCTATATGTCTTTTTACCTGACACAATGCAGAAGTGCAATACACAGAGTTCAGAGAATACAGAAGCTGCCGCAGCTGACCTGGGCTTAACTGTATTGAAGGTGTGGGGAAATGATATAATTAGCGCTATATAACTCCCTGAGGAACACAACATAATAAAAGTAATATTATCAATACATTTGAATATGTTAGAATCAAAATAATGAAACAAAAATGCAACACTTACGGAAAAGATTCTATCTCACAGTTGTCAGTGTGAGAACTAACGAGGGAAAAACCCTTTGAATCACCTCGAGGCTGATATAGTCCAAATTGAACCACGTGGTACAGGCAGATGCAGTCGATACGGTCGAGCAGTGGGAGGGGGCCGTTGTTTGTAAGGCCGACCAGCTATATAAAAATAAACAGTACTTCCAGCTAAACAGTCTGTGGTAGAGTACTCAGGTATATAAGTGAACACCTGTTACTGTTTATCAATAACTTAGGTTCTTCAGTGCCAGTGTTGTAGGATTGAAGCCAATCTCCCCTCCATAAAGGTTATATTTGTTTCCGGATGGAGAGCGGTGGAAAGAATGGGAAAGGTGTCGCTATATTTGTAAAGGAAACTAACTGCTCTAGAAAACGCCGACGTCAGAAAATCAGTTAAAGACTGAACTATTTGGATCCAGTCAATTCAACGAAACATTCCCAAATTAATCCCTCACACCTGTTACAGTCCCCAGGACAAGGAGTCCTTTCTGACGAGGCACTCTGAACACAAATGAATAAATACACTGGATGGGACTAGGTGCAGTTGGACCAGTAGACTGTCACTGGACTAACCCAAGGCGGGCTTTGCCCAATGTGATACAATGCAGCAAGCTTCACAACCGTCACTGACCCAGAGGCGAAACCGGGACAGGAATCCGTACCTGCACCGCCTAATGGATCTGGAGCGCAGCAGCTTAACCACTTGGCCACCGTAAGTAAACTGGGGTAAATTTGAAGTGGATGAGTGGAATGAATCCGGACTCGTCCAATGGGACCAGCACGAAATAATCTCTTCAACTGTTTCCTCCCTTATGAGAGCACAACTCCTATACGGCTATAGAGATCATCCCCTCAAATAGAGATGTGTACAAAGTAGATTTAAATCATAAACCGGCCTTTTATTATCTCTAAAGCAATCAATGGCCTTCTATGGCCAGGAGTCCTGGGATGGCCATTGGATTGGGAAATGTCTGTATTATGGACGATTTAATTTCCTAACATTCTTTGTGAATCATCGGGTGTAGAGGCCACATCAGGCGAAAGGTTTTTTGACGTTATTAAAGATTGTGCCTTAACACAGCGATTTAGTGTCGAAACTAGAGATAGTCCAAAAAAATAAATCACACAGCAGGCGAGGATATAGTAACTTTCAAAACAAATCAAAGCCAGCAAAGAGCAGAAGTTCCGGGTATAAATTCTCAGCGAGATGTGGTCTGGACCCAGCTATTACATCACGATCAATTCACCAGCAAGAACGGAACACGTGTGCGTGCTCTGCGAAAAAAAACAATCAACCCTTGAACATCCCTCAGGCTGTAGAAAGCCTACTTCCGTCCAATCCTGCCCAGCGTCCATCGAGCCTGGCGAGCCCTGATTCAGACATACAACGAAGTGCCGCAAATTATCGAAAACCGAGCTAAAAAAGTCTCCCTTGCTATATTTGCTGAAACTGTCTGCAAATCTGTGAAATCCAAACACCGGAAATAAAGCTCCTTAGATACTTGCAGAGCGAAAAAGACAGGATTATTTAGTATATTAGCAACTCTGCTCTGTGGGCGTGCAGCAGGCCAGGGAAAGTTGCCACTATTCAATCTAAGAGATGATCCTGTTAGACAGTGTCAATCGCACTTTATCCAAACAAACATGAAACCAGATTTTCACATTAGAGAGTATCTTATGCAAAAAAAAAGTTGAAAAATGGGAACCATCCATGGACGTTATTATAAATCTGCCAACATTACTAATAAATCTGTCTCTCCTTCGTTACAAGTTTGCTGATGATACAAAGCTAGGTGGGAGAGTAAGCTGTGAGGAGAACACTAAGAGTCTGCAAAGGGATTTAGATAGACTAAGTGAGTTGGCAGTATTGTGGCAGATGGTGTATAATGTAGCGAAATGTGACGTTATTCACTTTGGTAGGAAGAATAGGAAAACATATTTTTTTTTAATGGTGAGAAACTTCCAAATTTTAGTGTTCAGAGATTTGGGTGTCCTCGTGCAAGAAACACAGAAAGCTAGCATGCAGGTACAGCAAGCAATAAGGAAGGCAAATGGCATGTTAAACTTTTTTGCAAGGGGGTTGGAGTATAAGAGTAAGGAAATCTTGTAACAATTGTACAGGGCCTTGGTGAGACCACACCTGGAGTACTGTGCACAGTTTTTATCTCCTTATCTAATATACTTGCCTTGGAGGCGGTGCAGCGAAGGTTCACTAGATTGATTCCTGGGATGAGAGGACTGTCCTATGATGAGAGATTTTGTAGAATGGGCCTATACTCTCTGGAGACTAGAAGAATGAGAGGTGACCTCATTGAAACATACAAGATTGTGAAGGGGTTTTACAGGGTGGATGCTGAGAGGTTGTTTCCCCTGGCTGGAGTGTCTAGAGCTAAGCGGCATAGTCTCAGGATAAGGTGTAGGCCTTTTAAGACTGAGATGAGGAAGAATTTCTTCACTCAAAGGGTTGTGAATTTTTGGTATTCCCTGCCCCAGAGGCCTGTGAAAGCTGATTCTTTGAGTATATTCAAGGATGAGATAGATAGTTTTTTGGGCTCTAAGGGAATCAAGGGATATGGAGAGAGGTCGGGAAAGTGGAGTTGAGGTCGATGATCAGCCACGATCTTATTGGCCCACTACTGCTCTTACTTCTTATGTTCGTATGTTCTCACTTTCCATTGCCAAGTGGTCACATTCGTGCCAAAGAGAACACGGGCCTGGGAAATAATGTTCATTGAAAAAGATCATGCAGGTCTTCTAACAAACAAAAGGGATATTCAGATCACCTGATTTAAAATATAAATAAGGGAATTATAATATCGACCAATCAACAAAACTTCAGCATCAACTCAGTACAAGACTCAGGCAATTCCAGTCCAGCCGACCCAGAAAATGCTTTGTGACTATCATCTGGGGACTGGCGCTAATTTGGAAGAGCTCCCCCCACAGATTGTCAAGCAACAGCCTTATACAGATTATATTTACAAAAGTAATCTGCCAGCCTACTGCATGAGATGTGAGAGTGCTGACAGGATGGAGTAACCTACTTGATCACATCTTCAATAACTCACCTGTCAGAGATACTTCTGTAGATGATTGCGTTGATCGGTGTAACCACCACAGAATCCTTCTATTGATAAGGCCTGCATTCCAAAATGCGTACACCCTCTATTGTGCAGTGGTACAAGTGAAGCAATAACTAGTAGCCAGATACTGGGCGTCCATAAGGTGCTGTGGGCCCTTCGCATTCGCAGAATTGTACCGCATGACAATATCTGATCTCCTGACCTATTAAGATCCTATAACCTGAAGCCAAAATGCCAACTATGGGTTTAATTGGGGAAAATGAAATAACGTGACACCAACAAGAGCATTGAAACTGAGAATGAGTCACCAACTTAGTGAAACTACAAATAAGACCAAAACGCAAAAAGCAACGTGTTGCAGATCGAGTTGAAGCGTTCCACAGCCAAAGGATAAGAATTAAGATTGCATTGTCTGCCACATCCGTTTATTAATGGGGGTGGCAACAGGAGATTATCAGGCAGGAGCGGGTCCAAGAGCACCCCAGTGATGGAGACAGTGTTCGAAGCAGATTCAGCCAAAAGTGAAATCTTAATGATCAAACGTGGCCTTCATTAGCATTCAGCCCAACGTCAAGCCAATGGAGATCTTTCCACGTGCTATTAGGAAGCGGTGGAACAAAACGGCCTCAACGAAGATGTTGGGTCCTAACAACATCCTAGCAAAGATTCAAAGAACATAAGAATTAGAAGCAGGAATATGCCATTCGCCCCGTCAATAACATCATGGCTTAACTTACACACCATGTCCACCTTCTACACTATTCCCATATCCTTTGGTTCCCTTCGTATCCAAAAATCTATCGCTGTTTTGAATATACTCAAAGACTGAGCATCCACAGCCCTCTGGGGTAGATAATTCCAAAGATTCACAACCCTTTGAGAGAAGAAATTTCTCCTCATCTGAATCCTAAATGGCCGACCACTTATTCTGAGACAGTGACATTTACTCTAGTCTCCCCAGCCAGGGGAAACATCCTCCAAACATTTCCTCTATCAAGCCTTTACAGAACTTTATACATTTCAATGAGATCACCTCGCATTCTTATAAATTCTAGGGAATATAGGCCTAGTTTCCTTAATATATCCTCATAGGAGAATGCCCTCATCACAGGAATAAGTCTGGCGGATCTTCGTTTCATTCCCTCTAAGGCAAGTGTACCCTTCCTCAGGTAAGGAGAAAAAAATTGTACACAATACTCCAGGTGTGCTCTCAACAAGGCCGTATATATTTGCAGTAACTCTTCTTTACTGCTATGCTCTAATCCTTTTGTAATAAAGGCTAACATACCATTTGCTTTCCTAATTGCTTTATGTACCTGTCTGTAGTTGCGAAGACCTGCGTAACACAATTAACCGCCCCCACCAAAGCCAGCTGTGTGACTAGAATAACTGATAACGTAGGAAATTGCCCACGTATGTTCTACCCATTGGAAAATGACACAATTTACGGAGCCAATTATTGCCCTATTAATACCTAATAATCATTAAACAGTGATGGAATTAGTCAATTGTAGAGCCATGAGGGTCACCTACATAACAATATTCGACTCACCAACATGCAGTTCCTGCTCAGCCGGGACCGCTAAGCTCCAAACTTCATCACAGCCTTGATCCAGACCTGGATACAACAGACAATGGCCCAGAAATTAAGCAGTGAGGGTTCCCGCGGGGGTAAGGCTTCCCCGTGGTATCTCACTCCGCGCCTACCTTTTTCCTCCAACCCACACGAACTTTAATTTCAAGGCCTCTCCCACATGCAACTGTGCAGTGTGTGCGTTTCCCAGAGGCGCAATTAGTTCGTGCGAGCTCTGGGATCACGTGATTCTGTTAGAGCCAATGGCAGCACACCATCTTTCATTCATAGTTTTGACAGGAAGACCTGTCAAAGCTATGAATCCTACACACCCCCAAAAGAACAGCTAAACCTCAATTAAATTAAAAAAAAAGCCATCACATTAATAAAATAAGTATAGTTAAATAAATTAACCACTTTAAACAAAACATTTTATTTTTGAAAACATTTAAAATCTTTTTAAAAGTTATAAAAATAAACTTACCTTTCTTTAAAGTCTCTAAAAAAGATAAACCTGTTGAAGAAAATTTAAAATAACACTTAATTAACTACATACCTTGATAATAGGGGGTCCTACGTCTGCTTTCTTTATGTGTAAAATCTTTAACACTTACCTGCGCGTTCAAAGCTGAAAAAATAACTAAGTCCACTGCGTGCGCGCAGCCTGTAGCGCGCAAGCGGTTCACTTAGGAACCGCCCCCTTTTGAATCCACGAAGTGCCGGTTTCCCGCGCATGCGCAGTGCATGCAGGAAACCGGCAATTGGACACCTAATACGCGAGAGTACACAGTGCGTACTCTCGCGTATTAGGTCTAATTTTCGGGCCATTGTGACACCAGATGTGGGAGTAACTTCCGTAGGCACGAGTGCTGAATTCGACAGAGGACGACATCAAGAAGCCCTGTTACAACGCAGATCATAGTTAACGGGGGTCTAAGGGGATCCTTTTGAGTAAAATGGTCATGGCTGTTGGAAGCTAAGCATCACAATTGTCGCTGCCGGAATTTCACAGGAATGCAGCCTTGTTTAGGTATATTCATAAATTACATTCGCTCTGTCATACGTTCAGGAATCAATCCGTTCTCTATTAATTCAACAGTGCCCTGCTCCATTTACAACTCCATAAATAAAATGTAGCAGACAATGACAGCCTATCTCAGGAACAGAACATTTTCCAGACATGTGCTAACAAGAGGCATGTAACATTTGTGCCATGTGGGTGCCAGGCAATTACCAGATCCAATAGGAAAAAGCGAACAAATCGTTCCATCGTTTTCCGGCAACAAAATCACCTACTGCCGCCACATCAACATCCTGGAAATGATAGGAAGATTAACGACACCTGCTGTATCAACACTGCAGATGAAAGGCAGAGACTGGGTTCTGCTCGATAATTATCTCTCTTCATGTTCTCTGAGAGCCTCTTCACTAGGCCTCAAGTTAGGAATGTGAAGGAATAATCACCACTTGCCTTACATGGATACACCATCAACACCACTCATAAAGCTCAGCGTCATCCAGGGCAAAACATTATCTTTGCTTCTAATCAAATAATATCCACCCCGGCCACCAACAGTTCACTAATGCTGCAGTCTGCATTATCCACTGCAAATCACCAAGCTTAACTTCACATCACCGCTCAGACCAGCTATCACTGATAAAGGTAATAGCAGCAAAGTCTTGAGATACCCGCTGTTCCTATGTCCCCTTCAAGTCACAGGCCATCCTGACTTGGACACGTATCATGGTTTCTTCATCGCTGTTGACTCAAAATCCTGCGATTGCATTGTTAGCACAATTCTAGCAGCAACGTCACCACAGGATTGCAGCGGTTCAAAAAGGCCAACCAGGACCTATATGAGGCAGCGAGAGACAAAAGATAAAACCATCGGGTAGAATGAGGAAAAAATTGAATTGTTTTAATATGTGGATTTGTGAGCAAAAATAAAGTAATATTGAAGAGAAACATGAGGCGGCAGCTCGCCTGGTATTGTAGGTGTCATTTTCCCAATCGGTAACCTTATTCGGTGAAGTTAATAGGAGAGGGTCTCTGTTCTTTATGGGGGATTATGTGCACACTTAGTGTGACGCTGGAGTCATTGAATAGCTTTGATGTGTCCTTTGTGTTGAATGGGGAATCAGACAGGTAGCAGAATGGAGAGGGAAGCAGGGAAGGTAATCAGGTAAAGAAGAGATGGAAAGGGAAGGACAGGGAGCATCAGGTATCGAGCCGGAGGGCGAACGGATGCGTGGATTGAATCAAGAACCGTGCAGGAGAAAAATAAAGGCTAAGGGGAGAATTAGGATTGTAGCAGGTGGGGGAGGGAAGGAAACATCAGGAACAGAACAGGTGGGGAACCAGACATGGAACACAGGAAGGAGCGGCACGGAGAAGGAGGAGGGGGAATCAGACACAGAGGAGTGGGAGATATATTAGAACGTTTTATCATTTATGTTAAGTGCGAATTTTTATTCTGAAATTCATTAATTTTTCAGCGGGTCTGTAATCGCTGTAAGTTTATTGGGATCAAACATCAGACGGAAGGGCACAGTGAGCTCTTTGTGTTAACACGTTAAAATTTTGGAATGATCCTCCCTTTCGATCAACAGCTGTTTCGATTGAATCCGCTGACAGATTCTTATACAAAGAAATGATAAAGTGAATTTACAACATCACCAATAAAATTTAACTGGTCAATGTTACCAAACATTTTCTTGTTTACCGCACACATTTGCTGATTCAGTTCCATTAAGTTAATCCCGGACCTTAATAATCATGGGTGTGAACAACATTATCTCCCGGATTTTATAATCATAGCACTGTTGCTGATAAATGACCATCATTGGAAAATAACCTTTAACTGGTCATGTGACGGGAATTGTAGAAATACATGTCAATCCAGATCAGGTGAACATTGTAATAAACCGGATACCCAGATTAATAGAGCCGGGCTCCGAATGAATTACATTTACACAGAGTTAGAACCTGGCCAAAGGAACAGCTAATGATCGAAAGGGAAGTTAATTCCAAAACATTAACGTGTTAACTCCGAGAGCTTTCCTCTGATGGTTGATCCCAATAAACTAACAGCGATCATTGTCCCTTGCTATCTGTGCCCTTTTATACTCCGATAACAAGCAGCTTTTATGCTGAGCAATGAAAACGAATTGAGGACACGGAGCTGCATCAGGCTGCAGAACTCGGTCTCTCTGCCGGGTCATTTGAACCGCAGATGGAAGAGCTGGGGGAAATTTAGACATTGTTATCGCAATTAATTTTGATGACATTAGCTAAAACGTCAGTAATTATTCAGTACAATTCAATCCGAATAAAATCGTGTGTGATTCAGTTTGAGCCCTGCACCAGAGATAAGGGCGGAAAGGGATTGTACTGATCAGTCTGAAGGTCGGGTTTATTACTGTGATGTGTAACTGATCTTTACACAGTGAGTGTTGATTAAACTGCAGAACCCACAACGCTAACTTACCCAGAATCTCTGGAAACATAATCAGGAGCCACAGCAAAAGATAAGGATCCAGAATATACTGAGCACCATTATTGCTTTTTAATGTAGCGAATTTGACGTTTATTTGTGTAGTAGTTCAAAGATAGAGACAACTTAATATAATGGAACAGGTTTCACAAGATGGTTATTCAGAAATTAATTTACTGGGAGATGCCTCATTTAAGAACATAAAAACCTAATAATTAGGAGCAGGAGTAGGTCATACGGACCTTCGAGCCTGCTCCGCCATTCAATAAGGTCATGGCTGATCTTCAACCTCAACTCCAATTTCCTTCTCGGTATCCACATCCCTTGATTCCACTAGAGTCCAGAAATCTATCTACTCGGCCTTGACTATACTCAACGATTCAGCAAATGCAACCATTTGTAGTTGAGAATTCCAAAGATTCACAAACCTCTGAGTGAAGAATGTCCTTTTCATCTCAGTCTTGAATGACCTATCCCTTATCCTGAGACTATGCCCCCTAGTTTTAGACACTCCAGCCAGGGGAAGTAATCACTCAGCATCTACCCTGTCAATCCCTATCAGCATCTTGTGTGTTTCAATAGGATGACCTCTCATTCCTCTAAACTCCAGCGAGTATGGACACAAACTATTCAATCTCTCCTCATAGGACAACCCTATCATCCCAGGGATCGTTGCACCACCTTTAAGGCAAGTATATCAATCCTCAGATAAGGGACCAAAACTGAATACAGTCCTCCAGGTGTGGTTTCACCAAAGCCCGGTAGAAATGAAACAAGACTTCCTTACTCTAATACTCCAACCCGCTTGCAATAAACGTCAACTTGCAATTCGCCTTTCAAATTGTTTGCTGTACCTATATGCTAACTCTCTATGTTTCCTGTATGAGGACACCTAAATCACTCTGAACACCAACATTTAATAGTTTTTCACCATTTAAAAAGTATTCTGTTCTTCTATTCTTCCTACTAAAATGAAAAACCTCACATTTTTCCAATTATTTTCCATCTGCCACCTTATTGCTCACACTCTTAACTTATTCACATCCCATTGCAGGCTCTTTGGCCGGAATTTTGCGTGGGATCAGTGGGCGCGACTGGTGGCGGGTCGGGTGGGAGAGTGCTTTTTTTATGACAGCGGGTCCAAATATATTAATTCCACTGTTTACCCTTTATCTACCCTGCTAGTTGCTTCCTCAAACACCACTAATAAATGTGTTAAACATGATTTCACTTTCATAGAAACATAGAAACATAGAAACTAGAAGCAGGAGTAGGCCATTCGGCCCGTCGAGCCTGCTCCACCATTCAATACGATCATGGCTGATCATCCAAATCCAGTACCCTGTCCCTGCTTTCTCACACAGAATCCCCATCGAGCCTGCACCGACACATATCCCACCCTATCCCCACGTATTTAATTCCCCCTAACATATCCCATCCTATCCCTGTAACCCCACATATTTAATCCCCCCTAACACTAAGGGTCAATTTATCATAGCCAAATCAACCTAACCCGCACATTTTTGGACTGTGGGAGGAAACCGGAGCACCCGGAGGAAACCCACGCAGACACGGGGAGAATGTGCAAACTCCACACAGACAGTCACCCGAGGCCAGATTCGAACCCGGGTCTCTGGCGCTGTGAGGCACCAGTGCTAACCACTATGCCACAATGTTGACTCTGCCTATTCATGTTAAGATTTCCTAAGTGCCCTGATACCACTTCCTTAATAATGGATTCCAGCATTTTCCCGACGACTGATGACAGGCTAACTGACCTGTGGTTCCTTGTTTTATCTTCCCCCTTTCTTGAATAACGGAATTGCATATTCTACCCTCCAATCTGCTGGGACTCTTCCAGAATCTAGGGAACTTTGGAAGACCACACCAATGTATCCATTATCACTGCAGCCACATTTGTTTGATCCCTAGAATGTAGGCCATCAGGTCCTGGGACTTTGTAGGCTTTTAGCCATGTTAGTTTCTAAAGTATTTTTCTCTACTGATATTAATTACTTTAAATTCCTCACGTTCATTAGCCCCGTGTTTCCCCATTATTTTTGGTATGCTATTTGTTTCTTCTACTGAGAAGACAGTTACAAAATATTTGTTAAAATCGCTGCTATTTCCTTATTTCCCATTATAATTTCTGCTATCTCTGTCTCTAAGGGACTTTTGCTCCCCTCTTCCTTCTTACATATTTGTCGAAGCTCTTGCAATCTTTTTTATGTTTGTTGCTAGTATACTCTCATTCTTTTTTTTCCCTTTTTATCAATTTTCGGTTTTCCATTGCTGGTTAGCAGAATAAAACTTCCAAATGCAATTTCACTCGCTAAAGGGCTGCTTCTGTAAATAGCATTCAAGTACATTCATCGTTTATTACACGCTTAGCAACAAAGAGTTACAGGTTTATACCGTAGAAACTTGGAACCAGACAGCGCAGAAGGAGGCCATTCGGCACAACGTGTCTGTACCGATTATTTGAAAGAGCAATCCAATTTGTCCCACTCCCCTGCTCTTTCCCCAGAGCACTACTAATGTTCTCTCCTTCGTGTATTTAACTAATTCAGTTTTAAATGTTATTATTGCCTCTGCTCCCACCACTCTTTCAAGCATTGCATTCCAGATCATAATAACGCAATACCTAAAAACAACCTACCCATCTCACCTCTGGCTCTTTTGTCAATTACATTAAATCTGTGTCCTCTCTTTACCGACCCTTCTGTCAGTGGATGCAGTTGCTCCTTATTTACTCTATTGAAAAACCTTGATGATGTTAACACTTCTATTAAATCTCCCCTTAACCTTTGCTGTCCTAAGTAGAGCATTTCCAGATTCTCTTGTGGCTACATTTAGCTGAAGTCCCTCATCTCTGTTATCATTCCAGTAGAGCTCCTGTGCACCAACGCCAAGGCCTTGAAAGCCTTCCCAAAGTGTGATGCCCAGAATTGGATACAATGCTCCAGCTAAGGACTAACCAATGCTTGATAATGGTTAATAGATTTGCTGCATTTGTACTCTATGTACACAACTGTGGCAGATAGAGTTCAATGTGGGAAAGTGTGAGGTAATTCACATTGGATCTGAAAAAGAGAGATGAGAGTATTTTCTAAATAGTGAGTAGCTAGGAACCGTGAATGAGCAGAGGGAATTAGGGCTCCGAGGATAGAAATTACTAGAAGTTAGTCGATAGGTTAAAATAACTAAAAATGCTAATGGAGCGTCGGACTTTATCTCAAGAGGGCTGGAATACAAAGGAGTAGAGGTAATGTCACAGCTGGACAGAACTCTGGTTAGAACCGATTTAGAGCACTGTGTTTAGTTCTGGGCACCGCACCTCAGGAAAGATCTCATGGATTATGGTGTTGGTGCAGCTCAGAGTTATGAGTTAAATTATGAGAACTGATTGCACAGAGGAAGCTTGTATTCCCTTGAATATACAATATTAAAGGGTGATTAAGTTGAGGTGTTTAGGATGAACTAAAGAATTAATAAGCTAAAAAGAGATACACTGTTTCTTCTGGTGCAGGAGTCCAGTACAAGTGGGCATAATCTTAAAAGCAGAGCTGGGCCGTTCAGGTATGTTCTTCACACATAGGATAGAGGAAAACTGGAACACGCGCCCTCAACAACTGTTGAGGCTGGGGGTCAATTGAAAATTTCAAAACTGAGTTTGATAGATTTTTGTTTGACCAGGTTATTTACGGTAATGGAACCAAGGCGGCCAAATGGTGTTAAGATAAAGATCAGCCATGATGGAACTGAATGGCGGAACACGCTCGAGCCAATGAATAGCCTAGTGTTATATTGCTACGTCTCTATTTATAAAGCCAATGATCCCGTATACTTTTCTAAAAGCCTTATGAACTGGTCCTGTCACCTTCAAATATTTCTGTATGTATGCCCACATGTTTGCCTGTTCTTGCACCCCCATTACTCTTGCATTATTTATTTTATATTGCATATTCTCATTGTTTCTTCCAAAATGCATACTTCACACTTAACTCTGCATTTAATTTCACCTGCCATATGTCTGTCCATTTTAGCAGACGGTTTATGACATCCTGAATTCTTTTACTTTCCTCCTCAGGGTTTATGACTTTTCTGAGTTTCGTGTCATCTGCAAACTCTGAAATGATGCCCTGTATATCCAAGTCCAGGTCTTTACTATATATCAGAAAGAGCAATGCTCGTTATACCCATCTCTGGCGATAACACTGTATACTCCTCTCCAGCCTGAAAAACATTAGTTCGCCACAACTTTCTGCTTTTTGTCCCTTCGCTAATTTAGTATCCACGGTAACATTGCACCTTTAATATCATTGGTTTCAATTTTACCAACAAGTCTATTATGAGGTATTTTATCAAACGCCTTCTGAAAGTCTATACACACAAAATCAACTGTACAATCTTCAACAGTCCGCTCCCTTAGTTCAATGAAAAAAAAACAGGTCAGACTCGATGTGCCTTTATCCAATCTGTTTTGGCTGTCGTTTGTTAACCCAATGTTCTTCCAAGTGACAAGTAATTTTGTCTCTGTCTATTGTCTCAGTGAGTTTTATCAAGAAGTTTCCAGCGTTAGACTGACTCGCCTGTAGTTACTTGGTTTATCCCACTCCCCATTTTTTAAGATGGGTGTAACATTTTCAATTCTCCAGTGCTCTGCACCACTCCCTTATCCGAGGAGGATTCAAAGATTGTGGCCAGAGACTTACTTCTCTCAGCAACCCAGGATGCATCCCATCCAGACTGGGTGACTTTTCCACTTTATGCACTGTCAACCGTTTTAGTACATCCTTTTGGTCTATTAATATCTTATACAATTTCTCTACCCCCTTCCCCTTTACTGTAACATTGGCAGCATTGTGTTATTTAGTGAAGACAGATGCAAAGTAATCATTTGGTACCTCAGCCATGCCCACTGCATTCACTAAGTCACTCATAAAGCTCGGCGTCATCCAGGACAATACATTCTACGTGATTCTAAGTCAATAATATAAACCCCGTCCACCAACAGTGCACTATTGCTCCAGTCTGTATTATCCACTGCAAATCACTAAGCCTAAATTGACAACACCGCTCAGACCAGCTCCCTCTATCACTGATGAGGATAAGTGCAGCAATGTCTTGAGATAGCCGCTACCCCAATGACACCTGTAAGTCACAGGCCATCCTGGCTTGTACACATATCATGGTTCCATCATAATTGCTGACTCAAAATCCTGCGATTGCCTTGTTTTCACAATCCTAGCAGCAACGTCACCCCAGGATTGCAGCGTTTCAAAATGTCCAACCAGAACCTATTTGAGGCAGCGAGAGACAAAAGATAAAACCATCGGTAAAATGAGAAACAATGGAAGGTTTAAAATATGGAGATGTGTGAGCAAAAAGAAAGGAATATTGAAGAGAAACATGAGGCGGCTGCTAGCCTGGTATTGTAGGAACCGTTTTCCCAATCGGTAACTACATTCGGTGTAGATAATATGAGAGGGACTCTGTATGTTATAGTGGATTATGTGCACACTTATGTGACGGTGGAGTACTCTGAATAGCTTTCATGTATTCTTTGTGGTGAATGGGGAATCAGACATGAAGCATAATGGATAGGGATGCAGGGAAGATAACCAGGTATAGAAGAGATGGAAAGGGAAGGGCAGGGAGCATCAGATATAGAGCGGGAGGGCGAACGGATGCGTGGATTGAATCAGGAACCGTGCAGGAGAAAAGGAAGGTAAAGGGGATATTTATGATTGTAGCAGGTGGGGGAGGGAAGGAAACATCAGAAACAGAACAGGTGGGGAACCAGACATGAAACACAGGAAGGAGCGGCACGGAGAAGGAGGAGGGGGAATCAGACACAGAGGAGTCGGAGAAATATAACGTTTTATAATTTATATTAAATGCAAATTCTTATTCTGAAATTCATTAATTTTTCAGCGAGTCTCAATCTCATAATGAATTGAATCCGCTGACAGTTTCCTAGACAATGAAATGAGAAAATGAATTTAAAACACCACCAAAAAAAGTTAACTGGCCAATGTTACCAAACATTTTCTTGGTTACTGCACACATTTGCTGATTCAGTTCCATTAAGTGAAACCCGGAGCTTAATACTCATGGTTGTGAACAACATTATCAAGGCCGACGCTGTTACTCATTAAATGGAGACTATCTCCCGGATGTTATAATCATTGCTCTGTAGCTGATAAATTACCATCATTGGAAACTAACCTGTAACTGGTCATGTGACAGGAGGTGAATTCCATGTCAATCCAGATCAGGTGATCATTGTAATAAGCCTGATACCCAGATTAATAGAACCGGGGTCCTAATCAATTACATTTAAACAGAGTTAGAATCTGGTGAAAGCAGCAGATAATAATCGAAAGGAAGGTAATTCCAAAACATTAACGTGTTAACTCCGAGAGCTCACTGTGCCCTTCCCTCTGCTGTTTGATCCCCATAAACTAACAACGATCTTTATCCCTTGCTATCTGTGCCCTTTTATACTCCGAAAACAAGCAGCTTTTATGCTGAGCAATGAAATCGGATTGAGGACACGGAGCTGCATCAGGCTACAGAACTCGGTCTCTCTGCCGGGTCATTTGAACCGCAGAGGGAAGAGCTAGGGGAAATTTAGCCCTTGTTATCGCAATTACTTTTGATGACATTGGCTAAATGGTCAGTAATTATTCCGTACAATTCAATCCGAATAAAATCGTGTGTGATTCAGTTTGTGCCCTGCACCAGAGAACAGGGCGGGGAGGGATTGTACTGATAAGGCTGAAGGTGGTGTTTTTGACTGTGATGTGTAACTGATCTTTACCCAGGGTGTGTTGATTAACCTGCAGTACCCACAACGCTAACTTATCCAGACTCTCTGGAAACAGAATCAAGAGCGGCAGCAAAAGATCAGGGCCCGGGATATACTGAGCAAAATTATTGTCTTTTAATGTAGCGAAATTGCCGTTTAATTGTGTAGTAGTTGAAAGCTAACATAATGGTTCAGGTAACAAAAGATGATTATTCAGAAATTAATTTACTGTGAGCTGCCTCATTTAAGAACATAAAAGCATAAGAATTAGGAGCAGGAGTGGGTCATACGGACCTTCGAGCCTGCTCCACCCTTCAATAAGGTCATGGCTGATCTTCAAGCTCAACTCCAATTTCCTGTTCGATATCCACATCCCTTGATTCCATGAGAGTCCAGAAATATGTCTATCTCGGCCTTGAATATATTCACCGATTCAGCATATGCAGCCATTTGTAGTTGAGAATTCCAAAGATTCACAATCCTCTGAGTGAAGAAATTCCTCTTCATTTCAGTCTTGAATGACCTAATCCTTATCCTGAGATTATGCCTCCAATTCTACACACTCCAAACAGGGGAAGCAATCACTCAGCATCTACCCTGTCAATCCCCTTCAGAATCTTGTGTGTTTCAATAAGATCACCTCTCATTCGTCTAAACACCAGCGAGTATGGACCCAATCTACTCAATCTCTCCTCATAGGACAAACCTATCATCCCAGGGATCGTTGCACCGCCTCTAAGGCAAGTTTATCATTCCTCAGATAAGGGACCAAAACTGTGTACAGTACTCCAGATGTGGTCTCACCAAAGACCTGTACAATTGAAGCAAGACTTCTTTACATTTGTACTCCAACCCGCTTGCAATAAAGGTCAACATGCCATTCGCCTTTCAAATTGCTTGTTGTACCTACATGCTAACTCTCTATATTTCCTGTACGAGGACACCTAAATCACCCTGAACACCAACATTTAATAGTTTTTCACCATTTAAGAACTATTCTGTTTTTCTATTCTTCCTACAAAAGTGAATAACCTCACATTTTTCCCACTTATTTTCCATCTGCCACCTTATTGTCCACACTCTTAACCGATTCATATCCCTTTGCAGGCTCTTTGGCCGGAATATTGCGTGGGATCAGTGGGCGCGATTGGTGGCGGGTCGGGTGGGAGAGTGCTTTTTTTGACAGCGTGTCCAAATATATTAATTCCACTGTTTCCCCTTTATCTACCCTGCTAGTTGCTTCCTCAAACACCACTAATACATTTGTTAAACATGATTTCCCTTTCATATAACAATGTTGACTCTGCCTAACCATGTTAAGATTTCCTAAGTGCCCTGATACCACTTCCTTAATAATGGATTCCAGCATTTTCCCGACGACTGATGACAGGCTAACTGACCTGTGGTTCACTGTTTTCTCTCCCCCCTTTCTTGAATAACGGAATTGCATGTTCTACCTTCCAATCTGCTGGGACTCTTCCAGAATCTAGGGAACTTTGGAAGATCACAAACAATGAATCAACTATCTCTGCAGCCACCTTTTTTTGATCCCTAGGATGTAGGCCATCAGGTCCAAGGAATTTGTCGGCTTTTAGCCATGTTAGTTTCTCAAGTACTTTTTCTGTACTGATATTAATTACTTTAAATTCCTCACGTTCATTAGCCCCTTGTGTTCCCCACTATTTTTGGTATGCTATTTGTTTCTTCTACTGTGAAGACAGATACAAAATATTTGTTAAATTCTCTGCCATTTCATTATTTCCCATTATAATTTCTGCTGCCTCTGCCTGTAAGGGACTTTTGCTACTCTCTTCCTTTTTATATAGTTGTAGAAGCATTTGCAAACTTTTTATATGTTTGTTGCTAGTACACTTTAATTCCATTTTCTACGTTTTTATCAATTTTTGGTTTTCATTGCTGGTTAGCAGAATAATACTTCCAAATGCAATTTCACACGCTAAAGGTCTGCTTCTGTAAATAGCATTCAAGTACATGTATCGTTTATTACACGCTTAGGAACAAAGTGTCAGAGGTCGATACCATAGAAACTTGGAACCATACAACACAGAATGAGGCCTTTCGGCACAACGTGTCTGTACCGACTATTTGAAAGAGCAATCCAATTTGTCCCACTCCCCTGCTCTTTCCCTAGAGCACTGCTAATGTTCTCTCCTTCGTGTATTTAACTAATTCAGTTTTAAAAGTTATTATTGCCTCGGCTCCCAACACTCTTTCAAGCATTGCATTCCAGATTATAATAACGCGATACCTTAAAACAACCTACTCATCTCACCTCTGGCTCTTTTGTCAATTTCATTAAATCTGTGTCCTCTCTTTACTGACCCTTCTGTCAGTGGATAGAGTTGCTCCATATTTACTCTATCGAAAAACCTTGATGATGTTAACACTTCTATTACATTTCCCATTAACCTTTGCTGTCCTAAGGAGAGCATTTAGAGATTCTCTTGTGTCTGCATTGAGCTGAAGTCCCTCATCTCTGTTACCATTCTATTAAATCTCCTGTGCACCATCGCCAAGGCCTTGAAAGCTTTCCCAAATTGTGATGCCCAGAATTGGATACAATGCTCCAGCTAAGGACTAACCATTGTTTGATAATGGTTACTAGTTTTTTTGCATTTGTACTCTATGGGCATAACTGTGGCAGATGGAGTTCAATGTGGGAAAGTGTGAGGTAATTCACATTGGACCTGAAAAAGAAAGATCAGAGCCTTTTCTAAATAGTGAGTAGGTAGGAACAGCGAATGAGCAGCGAAAATTAGGACTCCGGGTATAGAAATTACTAGAGGTTAGTCGATAGGTTAAAATAAGTAAAACGGGCAAATGGAGCATTGGGCTTTATCTCAAGAGGGCTGGAATACAAAGAGATAGATGTAATTTCACAGCCTTGGTTAGAACCGATTTAGAGCACTGCGTTAAGTTGTGGGCACCGCAGTTCAGGAAGGATATCATGGATTTTGGTGGTGGTGCAGTTCAGATTTAAGAGTTAAATTATGAGAACTGATTGCACAGACGAAGCTTGTATTCCCTTGAGTATACAATATTAACGGGTGATTAAATTGAGGTGTTTACGATGATCTAAAAAATTAATAAGATAAAAAGAGATTCTTCTGCTGTAGGAGTCCATTACAAGGGGGCATAACATTAAAAGCAGAGCTGGGCCGTTAAGGTATGTACTTCACACAAAGGGTAGTGCAAATCTGGAACACGCGCCCTCAACAACTGTTGAGGCTGGGGGTCAATTGAAAATTTCAAAACTGAGTTTGATAGATTTTTGTTTGACCAGGGTATTTACGGTAATAGAACCAAGGTGGGTAAATGGTGTTAAGATAAAGATCAGCCATGATGGAACTGAATGGCGGATCAGACTCGAGCCAATGAATAGCCCACTGTTATATTTCTTTGTCTCTATTTATAAAGCCAATGATCCCGGATACTTTTCTAAAAGCCTTATGAACTTGTCTTGCCACCTTCAAAGATTTCTGTATGTATGCCCCCATGTTTGCCTGTTCTTGCACCCCCTTTACCTTTGTACTATTTATTTTGTATTGCATATCCTGATTCTTTCTTCCAAAATGCATCACTTCACACTCCTCTGCATTAAATTTCAACTGCCATATGTCTGTCCATTTCAGCAGACGATTTATGTCCTCCTGAATTCTTTTACCATTCCCCTCAGGATTTATGACATTTCTGAGTTTCATATCACCTGCAAACTCTGAAATGATGCCCTGTATACCCAAGTCCAGGTCTTGAATATATATCAGAAAGAGCAATGCTCGTAAAACCGACCCCTGACGATACCACTTTACATTTCTCTCCAGCCTGCAAAACATTAGTTCGCCACAACTTTCTGCTTTCTGTCCCTTCGCTAATTTAGCATCCACGCTAACATTGCACGTTTAACATCTTTTGCTTCAATTTTAGCAACAAGTCTATTATGTGGTTCTTTATCAAACGCCTTCTGAAAGTCCATATACACAACATCAACTGTACAACCTTCTACAGTACACTCCATTATTTCATTGAAAAAAAACAACCAAGTCAGACTCGATGTGCCTTTATCCAATCTGTTTTGGCTGTCGTTTGTAAACCCAATGTTCTTCCAAGTGGCAAGTAATTTTGACACTGGCTATTGTCTCAATGATTTTTCTAAAGAAGTTTCCAGCGTTAGACTGACTCGCCTGTAGTTACTTGGTTTATCACAATCCCCATTTTTGAAGATGAGCGTAACATTTTCAATTCTGCAGTCCTTTGGCACCACTCCCTTATCCAAGGAGGATTCAAAGATTGTGGCCAGAGCCTTACTTCTCTCAGCAACCCAGGATGCAGCCCATCCAGACCACGTGACTTTTCCGCTTGAAGACTGTCAACCGTTTCAGTACCTACTCTTGGTCTGATAATATCCCATGCAATTTCTCTACCTCCTTCCCCTTTACTGAAAAATTGGCAGTATCGTGTTATTGAGTGAAGACAGATGCAAAGTAATCATTTGGTACCTCAGCCATGCCCACTGCATCCACAAGACCACTCATAAAGCTCGGCGTCATTCAGGTCAAGACGTTCTACGTGATTCCATGTCCATAATATACATCCCGTCCACTGCAAATCACCATGCCTAAATTGACAACATCGCTCAGACCAGCTCTCTCTATCACTGATAAGGATAAGTGCAGTTAAGTGGTGTCCCCTGTATGTCACAGGCCATCCTGAATTGGACACATATCATGGTTACTTCATCATTGCTGACTGAAAATCCTGCAATTGCATTGTTATCACAATCCTAGCAGCAACGTCAACACAGGATTGCAGCGTTTCAAATTGGCCAACCAGGGCCTATATTAGGCAGCGAGAGACAAAAGATAAAACCATCGGGTAGAATGAGAATCATTGGGAGTTTTTAAATATGGAGATGTCTGAACAAAAAGAAAGGGATATTGAAGAGAAACTTGAGGCGGCTGCTAGCCTGGTATTGTAGGTACCATTTTCCCAATCGGTAACTGCATTCGGTGAAGTTAATAGGAGAGGGATCTGTAGTTTATGGGGGATTATGTGGACACTTAGTGTGACGCTGGAGTACATTGAATAGCTTTGATGTATTCTTTGTGTTGAATGGGGAATCAGACATGAAGCATAATGGATAGGGATGCAGGGAAGATAACCAGGTATAGAAGAGATGGAAAGGGAAGGGCAGGGAGCATCAGGTATAGAGCCGGAGGTCGAACGGATGCAGGGACTGAATCAGGAAAAGCGCAGGAGGAAAGGAAGGTAACGGGGAGAATTAGGATTGTAGCAGTTGGGGGAGGGAAGGAAACATCAGGAACAGAATAGGTGGGGAATCAGACATGAAGCATATGCAGGAGCAGCGCGGAGAAGGAGGAAGGTGAATCAGACACAGAGGACTCGGAGATATATTAGAACGTTTCATCATTTATGTTAAATGCAAATTCTTATTCTGAAATTCATCATTTTATTTAGCGTGTCTCAGTCTCATAATGAATTGAATCCGCTGACAGATTCTTATACAATGAAATGAAAAAATGAATTTAAAGCTACACCAATAAAGGTTAACTGGTCAATGTTACCAATCATTTTCTTGTTTACCGCACACATTTGCTGATTCAGTTCCATTAACTGAAACCCGGACCATAATACTCATGGTTGTGAACAACATTATCAAGGCCGAGACTGTTACTCATTAACTGGAGACTTTCTCCCGGATTTTATAATCATTGCTCTGTAGCTGATAAATGACCATCATTGGAAACTAACCTGTAACTGGTCATGTGACGGGAATTGTGAACTCCATGTCAATCCAGATCAGGTGAACATTGTAATAAACCTGATACCCAGATTAATAGAGCCGGGGTCCTAATGAATTACATTTACACAGAGTTAGAATCTGGTCAAATAAACAGCTAATGTTCGAAAGGGAAGTTAATTCCAAAACATTAACGTGTTAACTCCGAGAGCTCACTGTGCCCTTCCCTCTGATGTTTGATCCCAATAAACTAACAGCGATCGTTGTCCCATGCTCTCTCTGCCCTTTTATATTCCGATAACAAGCAGCTTTTATGCTGAGCAATGAAATCGGATTGAGGACACGGAGCTGCATCAGGCTACAGAACTCGGTCTCTCTGCGGGGTCATTTGAACCACAGATGGAAGAGCTGAGGGAAATGTAGCCATTGTTATCGCAATTATTTTTAATGACATTGGCTAAAACGTCAGTAATTATTCAGTACAATTCAATCCGATAAAATCGTGTGTGATTCTGATCGCGCTCTGCACCAGAGAACAGGGCGGGGAGGGATTGTACTAATCAGACTGAAGGTGGTGTTTATGACTGTGATGTGTAACTGATCTTTACTCAGGGTGTGTTAAGTAACCTGCAGACCCACACCGATAACTAACCCGGACTCTATGGGACCAGAATCAGGAGCCGCAGCAAAAGATCAGGGCCCTGAATATACTGAGCACCATTTTTGTATTTCAATGTAGCAAAATTGCCGTTTATTTGTGTAGTAGTTCAAAGTTAACATAATGGTTCAGGTAACAAAAGATGATTATTCAGAAATTAATTTACTGTGAGATGCCTCATTTAAGAACATAAAAACATAAGAATTAGGATCAGGAGTAGGCCATATGGATCCTCGACCTGCCCTGCCATTCAATAGGATCATGGCTGATCGTCAAGCTCAACTCCAAATTCCTGCCCGGTATCCACATCCCTTGATTCCACTAGAGTCCAAAAATCTATCATATCTCGGCCTTGAATATACTCAACGATTCAGCATCCACAGCCCTTTGTAGTAGAGAATTCCAAAGATTCAAAACCCTCTGAGTGAAGACATTCCTTCTCATCTCAGTCTTAATTTAATGACCTCCTATCCTGAGATTATGCCCCCTAGTTCTCGACCCACCCACCAGGGGAAACAAACACTCAGCATCTACACTGTCAGTCTCCCTCAGAATCTTGTGTGTTTCAATGAGATTGCCTCTCATTCTTCTGAACTCCAGAGAGTATAGACCCAATCTACTCACTCTCTCCGCATAGGACAACACTATCATCCCAGGGATCAATCTAGTAAACCTTCGTTGCACCGCGTCTAAGGCAGGTATATATTTCCTCAGATAAGGGAACCAAAGCTGTGTACAGTACTGCGTGTGTGGTCTCGCCCAAGCCCTGTACAATTGAAGAAAGTCATCCTTACTCTTGTACTCCAACCCGCTTGCAGTGAAGGTCAACATTCCATTCGCCTTTCTAATTGCTTGCTGCACCTGCATGCTAACTCTCTATGTTTCCTGTATGAGGACACCTAAATCATTCTGAACTCCAACATTCAATAGCTTTCACGCTTTAAAAACGTATTCTTTTTTTCTATTCTTACTACCAAAGTGAATAACCTTGCATTTTTCCATATTATATTCCATCTGCCACCTTATCACCTGCACTCTTAAACTGTTCATATCCCTTTGCAGGTTCTTTGGCCGGAGTTTTGCGGGGGTCAGTGGGCGCGATTGGTGTCGGGTCGTGTGGGAAAGTGTTTTTTTTTGTCAGCGGGTCCAAATATATTACATCCGCTGTTTCCCCTTTATCTACCCTACTATTTGCATCCTCAAACACCACTAAAAAAATTGTTAAACATGATTTCCCTTTCATATAACAAGGTTGACTCTACCTAATCATGTTAAGATTTTCTAAGTGCCCTGATACCACTCTCTCAAATAATGAATTCCTATATTTTCCCGACGACTGATGGCAGGCTAACTGACATCTGATTACCTATTTTCTCTTCCCCCTTTCTTGAATAGCGAGGTTACATTTTCTACCTTCAAATTCGCTGGGACTCTTCCAGAGTCTAGGGAACATTGGAAGATCACAACCAATGTATTCACTATCTCTGCAGACACCTTTTTTTACATCCCAAAATGTAGGCCATTAGCTCCAGCAAATTTGTCGGCGTTTAGACATGTTAGTTTCTCAAGTACTCTTTTCTCTACTGATATTAATTGCTTTAAGTTCCTCATACTCATTACCCCCTTGGATCACCGCTGTTTTGGTATGCTATTTGTGTCTTCTACTGTGCAGACAGATACAAAATATTTGTTTAAAATCTCTGCCATTTCCTTATTTTCCCATTATAATTTCTGTTGTATCAATCTCTAAGGGACCAGTGCTTGCTGTTGCTACTCTCTTCCTTTTTATACACGTGTAGAAGCACTTGCAATCTTTTTTATGTTTCTTGCGAGTATAATCTCATATTCTATGTTCTCCCTTTTTATCAATTTTTGGTCATCCTTTGCTATTAACAAATAAAACTTCCAAATTCAATTTCACACACTAAACGTCTGCTTCTGTAAATAGCATTGAAGTACATTTATCGTTTATTACACGCTTAGGAACAAAGAGTTAGTGGTCGATACCATAGAAACTTGGAACCACACAGCACAGAATGAGGCCATTCAGCACAACATGCCTTACCGACTCTTTGAAAGAGCAATCCAATTTTCCCACTCTCCTGCTCTGTCCACAGGCCGCTGCTAATATTCTTCCCTCCGTGTATTTAACTAATTCAGTTTCAAAATGTACTATTGGCTCTGCTCCCAACATTCTTTCAGACATTGCATTCCAGAGATAATAACGCAATTCCTAAAAACAATCTGCTCATCTCACCTCTGGCTGTTTTGTCAATTACATTAAACCTGTGTCCTCTGTTGACCGACCCTTCTGTCAGTGTATAAAGTTGCTCCTTATTTACTCTATCAAAACACCTTCATTATTTTTAACTGCTCTATTAAATCTTAAACTCTTAACTTTTTCTGTTCTAAGGAGGACAATTCCAGCTTCTCTGTGTCTCCATTTAGCTGAAGTCCCTTATCACTGATACCATTCTAGTAAATTTCCTCTGCATCATCGCCAAGGCCTTTAAAGCCTTCCTAAAGCATGGTGCCCAGAATTGGACACAACACTCCAGGTGAGGCCTAATCATTGTTTGATAATGGTTAATAATTTTGTTGCGTGTGTAATCTATGGGCATAACTATGGCAGTTGGAGTTCAATGCGGGAAAGTGTGAGGTAATTCACATTGGACTTGAAAAAGAGAGATCAGTGTATTTTCTAAATAGTGAGAAGCTAGGAACCGCGAATTAGCAGAGACAATTAGGGGTCCAAATACAGAAATCACTAGACGTTAGTGGGGTCTGATTGCATTGACGAAGCTTATATTCCCCTGAATATAAAATATTAAGATAGAATTGAAGAGTTTTCGATGATCTAAGGAAGACATAAACTGTTTCTTCTGGTGGAGGAGTCCATGACAAGGAGCATAACCTTAAAAGCAGAGCTAGGCCGTTCAGGTATGAAGTTAGAAAGCATTGTTTTCACACAAAGGGTAGTGGAAATGTAGAACACTCACACTCAACAACTGTTTATGTTGGGTTCAATTGGAAATTTCAACACTGAGTTTGATAGATTTTTGTTTGACCAGGGTATTTACTGTTATGGAACCAAGGCAAGTAAATTATGTTAAGATAAAGATCAGACATGACGGAACTGAATGGCGGAACAGGCTCGAGCAATTGAATAGCCCACTGTTCCTACATTCATTTATTACTATGTCTCTATTTATAAAGCGGCATGGTATATCGGCGAGACCATGCAGACACTGAGACAACGTATGAACTAGCACCGCGCAACAATCGCCAGGCAGGATTGTTACCTCCCAGTCGGGGAACACTTCAGCAGTCAAGGACATTCAGCCTCGGATCTGCGGGTAAGCGTTCTCCAAGGCAACCTTAGAAACACACGACAACGCAAAATCATCGAGCAGAAACTGATAGCCAAGTTCCGCACTGATGAAGACGGTCTCAATCGGGATCTTGGGTTTATGTCACGATACATGACGTGATCAGGACTCGAGTCGTCGTTAGCTTGTTCACAGATGTGATTCCCAGTAAAAAAGTAAAAATTTTCCCAGTAAAAAAGTAAAAAAATGTTAAAGCTTTTCGTTTTACATACAGACGGCAGCTTTTGACACGTTAGAAGCCCTGCGACTACACCTCATTGTCTCAGTTGTATCTTGCTATGTCTTTGATGTGGTACCTTCCTGGCTGACTTAATTAACTTTATCAGACCTCGGCAGATAGTCAGGATGATTTAATTTATTGGTCTGCAATTGTAAAGTACACATGCTTTGTTTTCTATCTATATATGCTTTGGCGATTCTGTATCTAATTTACTTCACCTGAGGAAGGAGCAAATCGATAGCTCCGAAAGCTTGTGATTTCAAATAAAACTGTTGGACTATAACCTGGTGTTGTGCGACCTCTCTATTTATAAAGCCAGTGATCCCGTATACTTTTGTAAAAGCCTTATGAATTTGTCCTGCCACCTTCAAAGCTTTCTGTATGCATACCCCCATGTTTGTCTGTTCTTGCACCCCCCTCTACTCTTGTACTATTTGTTTTATATTGAATCTCCCCATTCTTTCTTCCAAAATGCATCATTTCACACTTCTCTGCATTAAATTTCACCTGCCATGTTTCTGCCCATTCCACCAGACTGTCTGTGTCCTCCTGAAGTCTTCTGCTATCCTCCTCAGGGTTTATGACTTTTCTGCGTTTTGTGTCATCTGCAAACTTTGAAATTATGCCCTGTATAATATATATCAAAAAGTGCAATGCTCGTAAAACCGGCCCCTTGGGATATCACTGTATACTTCTCTCCATCCTGAAAAACATTGGTTTGCCCCAACATTTAGCTTTCTGTCCCTTCACTAATTTGGTATCCACGCTAACATTGCACCTTTACTATCATTTCCTTCAATTTTTCCAATAAGTCTATTATAATGATATTACTTTATCAATCGCCTTCTGAAATTCCATATACACAACATCAACTGTACAACCTTGAACTAGTCAGACTCGATTTGCCTTTAACAAATACGTTTTGGCTGTCGTTGATTAACCAATGCTCGCCCACATGACAATTATCTGGCTATTGTCTGAGTGGCCTGTTCCTACTTGGTTTATCACACTCCCCATTTTTGAAGATGGGTTTAACATTTGCAATTCCCCAGTCCTCTAGCACCATTCACTTATTCAAAAAGCCTTCAAAGATTGTGGTCAGAGCCTTACTTCTCTCAGCAACCCAGAATGCAACACATCTAGACCGCGTGACTTTTTCACTTTGAGCGCTGTCAACTGTTTTAGGACATCCGCTTGGTCTATTTATATCCTGTCCAATTTCTCTACCATCTTCTCCTTTGCTGTAACATTGGCAGCATCATGTTTTTTAATGAAGACAGATGCAAAATACTCACTTGGTACCTCAGCCATGCCCACTTGGAAATTGCCCTTTCGGTGCTTAATCATTGCACCTTTTAGGTTTTATATATATAAGAAAGATTTTAATGTTCCCTATTATGTTACCAATAATCTTTTCTCATACATTTCCCTTGCCCCTCTTAATTCCTTTTTCATTTCTCCTCTGTACTTTCTATATTCAGCTTGATTCCCTACTGTGCTGTTGTTGCTGTTATGTGTTTATTATACCAGTGCCTGCGTGTATGAAACAGCAGGACACTGAATTTCACAAGGTTTCAAACTTGGTTATAATTTAATGCTGGAGTATAACTTCAAATACTTTGGAGACATTACTGATTGTAAAGCAGCAGTAATATTAAACCAATTATGTATTTGAGACTTTTCAGAGATTGTGAGACCCCTAAAGATATTCCAAACAAAAATGTTATGCGTCACCTCACTGTTTAAAGTTACACAACTGATAACATTGCACGTTATTTTAACATTAGTTGAACAGCGATAAATGTCCTCACCTCCTCCCGTGCTCATTAGCCAAGTGCTAACACCATAAGCGATGCCTTTGTCTTTATTACTAGAGGAATAGAGAATATAAGTAAGGAAGTTATGTTAAACCGTTATAAAATACTGGTTAGTCCTCAGCTGGAGTATTGTTTTCAATTCTGGGCACCACACTTTAGGAAGGATATCAAGGCCTTGGAGACGGTGCAGAAGAGATTTGAAAGAGTTGTACCAAGGATGAGGGACTTCAGTTATTGGGAGAGACTGGCGAAGCTGTTTTGTTGTCTTTAGAGCAGAGAAGGTTAACAGGAGATTTAATAGAGGTTTTCAAAATCATGAATGGTTTTGATGAGTAAATAAGAAGAAACAGTTTCCTGTGGCAGAAAGATCGATACACAGACGACGCAGATTTAAAGTTAGTAGCAAAGGAATCATAGGCGACATGAGGAAACATTCTGTTCCACAGCGAGTTGGTGTGATTTGGAATGCATTGCCGGAAAGGGTGGTGGAAGCAGGTTCTCTTGCAACATTGAAAAGAGAATTGGATAAATACTTGAAGGCAAAACATGTACAGGAATATGGGGAAAGAGAGGGAGATTCGTAATAACTGGATAGCTCTTCCATGGAGTCAGCACCTGCACTACGGGCGGAATGACCTACTTCTGTGCTGTATCATGCTACGACTCTATGATGTAGCCTCGCCTAGTCAATGGAGGTGCATGATGAGGCGATCTCAGCAGAGAGGTTTGAATCCACCGCCAATTGCAAAGGGACACTGAACGTATCACATCTGCCTCTGGTGCTACAGTAATCGGTTACTAGGCACCAGAAGCAGCATCATAGGTTCAATATTGGCCTACGAGAGGGATAGAAGGCCGAAAGTTAACCCTTTGCTGGAGATTTGCTATCTGCGGTCGGGGAGCTAGGACAGGAAGCATAGGTGGAGCAGTTTAATGGGATGGACAATGGAGGCCATGACATGGAAAAAATTGCCAGATGAGACCATATCGAATGCTGTGGGAAGCAGAATCATGGACAAGGAAGAGTTACACACTATGGTCACAGTCATGGACGTTGTAGTTTGTTACTTTATTCGGGGCAGATTAGAGTTACATAGAAACTGCAGCACAGAAACAGTCCATTTGGCCCAAGTGGTCTATGTTGTGTTTATACTCCACGGGAACCTCCTCCCACTCTAATTACATCTTGACACCGTGTCCACATATACGTTCGAGGGCTTAAGACTAGTGACACCAATATTAAATAACATTCAGATAGCCGGAGAATCAATCCTTCTATAAAGAATTGAGTGAGTTTGCCGCACTCCCCTCACGTATTCAAAAGAAAGAGTGCCGCCGATAAGGAAGCAACTCGTTAAAAATTATATTTTGCTTTGTGACCTCCGTAACACGGAACCCTCTTTTATTTATTCATTTTCCAATGAAGGACACCAGATATGCCTGTAGCATTAGAGTACTCCGTGCAGTATCGCGCTACATGCTTCAGGGAGGATATTGAGACTCCAGAGACTGTAAAAAACAGATTCACCAGGAAGCTGCCTGGTAGCTGAAAACCAAGTAGAAACAAATACTTGGAATCAGGCCGTTGTTTTTCATTAGAACGCGGGGCGGGGTGGGGGGCGGGGTGGTGGGAGCGGGGTGGTGGTTGCTAGTGCTGTTGGGGTGGGGGGAGGGGTTAAATTGGCTTGGCAGGAGGAATGGGAATCCGATAATAGTTTCAGAAGGGAGAGAAGCGAAGCTGAAATTAGAAAGCAGAAAAGTAGAAGGTGAATTTGGAAGACAGAGGAAGCAAGGGCTAGAAAATAGTCAACAAATGAGTTTGGCAGTGCGAAATGGGAAATATTGGAATGCAAGGAGTCTAGGGAATAAGGCAGATGAGCCGAAAGCACAGATATACAGATATACAGATATATTGGGTGTATGATATTATAGCCATTACTGAGATATGGCTGAAAGAAGGGCAAGTATGGAAGCTCAACATTCCTAGTTACAGTGTTTTCACACGGGATAGAGAGTGGGTAAAAAAGGTGGGGGTAGCAGTATTGATTAAAGAAACAATTACAGCTGTGAGGAGGGATGATATGTTCGAAGGATCATCAAATGAGGCCATATGGGTTGAATTGAAGAACAAAAAAGGAGCGATCACACTTCTGGGAGTGTACTATAGACCCCAAACAGTCAGAGGGATATAGAAGAGCAAATATGTAGGCATATTTCTGAGAAGTGCAAGAACTATAGGGCAGCAATAGCAGGGGATTTCAACTACACTAATATAAACTGGGATAAAATTTGTATGAATAGTATAGAGGGTGCAGAATTCTTAAAAGGCATTCAGGAGAACCTTTTTAGCCAGGATGTACCAAATCCTACAAGGGAGGGGGCGTTTCTGGACTTAGTTTTAGGGAATGAAGCTGAGCAGGTAGAAAGGGTATCAGTGGAAAAGTATTTTGGTGCTAGTGATCATAATTCAGTTATATTTGGGATAGTTATAGAAAGGGACAAAGATAGATCAGGAATACAAGTTTTCAATTGGGGAACAGCCAATTTTGCTCAGCTGAGATGGGATTTAGACATAGTGGACTGGAAACAGCTACTTGAAGGTAAATCAGTGTCAGAGCAGTAGGAGGCATTCAAGGAGGAGATCCTGCGAGTTCAGAGCAAGTATGTTCCCTTAAAGAAAATGGTTGTGACTAACAAATCAAGAGCCCCGTGGATGTCAAGGGACATACAGGGTAGGATAAAGAAAAAAAGGGAGGCCCATGACAGATATCGAGGGCTCAATACTGCAGAAAATCTAGAGGAGTATAGAAAGTGCAGGGGTGCAATTAAAAAGGAAATTAGGAAAGCAAAGACAGAGCATGAAAAAAGTTTGGGAAGTAAAATCAAGGAAAACCCAAAGATGTTTTATAAATACATTAACAGCAAGAGGATAACTAACTAAAGATTAGGGCCTATTAGAGACCATAAAGGTAATCTGTGTGTGGAGGTGGAAGACGTGCGTATGGTTCTTAATGAATATTTTGCGTCTGTTTTCACAAAAGAGAGGGGCGATGCAGACATAGCAATCAGGCAGCAGAGTGAAATATTAGATAAAACAAACATAGTGAGAGAAGAAATATTAAGGTACTTAGCAGCTTTGAAAATGAATACATCCCCAGGCCCCGATGAAATATGTCCCAGGCTGTTATGAGAAGCAAAAGAGGAAATAGCAGAGGCTCTGACCATCATTTTTCAATCCTCTCTGGCTACAGGTGTGGTGCCAGAGGACTGGAGGACTGGTAATGTGGTACCCTTGTTTAAAAAGGGTGAAAGAAATAGACCCAGTAAAAACAGGCCAGCCAGCCTAACCTCGATGGTGGGAAAATTATTGGAAAACGTTCTGAGGGAGAGGATAAATCTTCATTTAGAAAGACACGGATTAATCAAGGACATTCAGCATGGATTTGTTGAGGGAAGGTCGTGTCTGACTAACTTGATTGAATTTTTTGAGGAGGTAACAAGGAGGGTCGAAGAGGGTGTTGTAATGTATATGGATTTTAGCAAGGCTATTGATAAGGTCGCAAATAGCAGACTGGTCACGAAAGTAAATGCCCATGTTATCCATGGGCAAAGTGGCAAGTTGGATCCAAAATTGGCTTAGAGCAGGAAGCAAAGGGTAATTGTTGATGGGCGTTTGTGTTTTACTGGAAGGCTGTTTGCAGTGGGGTTCCGCAGGGCTCAGTACTAGGTCCCTTACTTTTTGTGGTATATATTAATGATTTAGAGTTGAATATAGGGGGTATGATTAAAAAGTCTGCAGATGATACTAAAATCGGCTGTGTGGTTGATAATGAAGAAGAAAGCTGTAGACTGCAGGAAGATATCAATCAACTGATCAGGTGGGCAGAACAGTGGCAAATGGAATTCAGTCCGGAGAAGTGTGAGGTAATGCATTTGGGGAGGGCGAACAAGACAAGGGAATACACATTAAATGGTAGGACACTGAGAAGTGTAGAGGAACAAAGGGTTCTTGAAGCGCAGATCAACAGATACCTGAAGATAGCACGCCAAGCAGATAAGGTGGTTAAGAAGGTATACGGAATATTTGTCTTTATTAGTCGAGGCATAGAATACAAGAGCAGGGAGGTTATTCTTCAACTGTATAAAACACTCTAGTTAGGCCACAGCTAGACTACCGCGTGCAGTTCTGGTCATCACATTACAGGAAAGATGTGATTGCACTAGAGAGTGCTCAGAGGAGATTTATGAGGATGTTGCCTGGACTGGAGAATTTTAGCTACGAGGAAAAAATGGATAGGCATGGCTTTGTTTTCCTTGGAATAGAGGTTGGCTGTGGGGAGACCTTAGTTAGGTGTATAAAATTATGAGGGGCCTAGATAGAGTGGATAGGAAGGACCTATTTCCCTTAGCAGAGGGGTCTACCACCAGGGGGTATAGATTTAAAGTATTGGTAGGAGGTTTAGAGGGAACTTGAGGAGAAATATCTTCACCCAGAGGGTTGTGGGGGTTTGGAACTCACTGCCTGAAAGGGTGGCAGAGGCAGGAACCCTAACCACATTTAAAAAGTGCTTGGATGTGCACTTGAAGTGCTGTAAACTACAAGGCTACGGACCAAGTGCTAGAAAGTGTGATAAGGCTGGATAGCTCTTTGTCGGCCGACCCGGACACGATTTGACGAAATGGCCTCCTTCTGTGCTGTAAAGTTCGATGATTCTATGAACACATATTATGGAGCGATACGATTGATAGGTTTAAAATTATGGGCGGATGGGAGAGGGTAGATAGACGCAGGCTGTTCTCAACAGTTAAGCTAACACGCACCGAGAAGCCAATTAATTTAATTTTCAGAGTTTGCCAGGCCCACAATGAATGGAATCCGGTATCAAACATTTAACAGAAAGATGAAAAGAACAGGAAACATTTCAGCACAGTATATGAAGGTGAACCGGCCAACGAATCTGAACGTTCACTTGTTTACCGCACACATTTACTGATTCAGTTTCAGTAAGTGAAAGCCGGAGCCTGATAATCATGGGTGTGAACATCCTGATCAAGGCACAGACTGTTACTGATTAACTGGAGAATATCTCCTGATTTTATAGTCATTGCTCTGCGGTTAATAAATGACCATCATTGGAAAATAGCCGGTAACCAGACATTTGACGGGAATTTGGGAAATCTAGCTTATGCAGATCAGATTAATATTATAAAATACCGAGATCAATAGAGCTGCGATCCGAATGTAGTTCATTCCCGCAGAGTTAGAATCGGGACAAAGAAACAGATAAAGATCGAAAGGTAGATAATTCCAGAAAAGTGTTGTGTTAACACAAAGAGCTCACTGTGCTCTTCCCTCTGGTGTTTGATCCCAATAAACTAACAGCGATCTTTGTCCCTCGCTATCTGTGCCCTTTCACAGTACGATAAAAAACAGGTTTCATGGTTAGCAATATAATCGAATTGAGGTCGCGGATATGAATCGGGATACAAAACGCGGTTTGCCTGCGTTGTCTTCTGAACCGCAGATGGAAGACATGGGGGAAATTAAATCATTTTTACTAAACAAATGATTAATTACTTTGGGTAAAAGATCAGTAAATCATCAGAACAATTCAAACAGAATGATATCGTGTGTGATTCAGATCGAGCCCTGCACCAGAGAACAGGGCGGGGAGGGGTTGTACTGATTAGGCTGAAGGTCGGGTTTATGACTGTGATGTGTAACTGATCTTTACACAGGGTGTGTTCATTAAACTGTATAACCCACAATGCTGACTTACCCAGACTCTCTGGAACCAGAAGAAGGGACCGCAGCACAAGGTAAGGACCCGGAATATACTGAGCACCATTATAGTGTTTTATTGTAGCAGAACTGACCCAGTGCCATTTACTGGTGGAGTAGTTCAATCAGAGTGAAAAGTTAAGGTATCAACATTGGATCAGGTAAGAAATCATTGTTTCATTTTTTAAAATTGCAGCAGAGACATTTAACAGAATAAAACTTCCAAATGTAACCTCACACATTAACAATCTGCTGTTGGAAATATTGAAATAGATTTATAGTTTATAACACGCGTTTGAATAAACAGTTCGAGATCGAGACATTTCAAAATAAATCACAGCCCCGAACCATCACTGAAATCCAATATATGCAGCCACGGAAGGTTTCCTCTTTGACCCACATTGACCTTAGGATGCTTGGATTCATTGGGGCCAAACCGAGGCAAATGCTGCCTTGTTGTTGAGGTGAGTTACGGTCCTGCCATTGATGAGTCCATCCATCAATTTGCTAATCATTGCGGGGTGGCTGCTAGGGCGGTAATTGGCCGGAACCCGTCTGCCCATAATTTTGTGGATAGGACATTGTTGGTCATCCAAATCATATCCCTAAGTAGGTAAAATTTCCCTTGTACAGTCAAACAACCATGGTCTGCGGTAAGATCAGTATAAACCTAAAGGAAGTGACTCACACTAGTGTCAAGAAAAGCGGTAATCCTGAGGACTGGGGAAACACAGAAAACAATAAAGTACACTAAGAAAATATTAAAAGCAGCGAAAAGGGAATACGAAATACCATGCAAGTAATATAAAAGCTAATAGTACAAATTCATATAAATATATTAAGATTAAGAGAGTGGCTGTGGGAGATGTGGCCCATTAAAGACAGACACAGTAATACGGTAATATCTAACAAGGTAACAGCAGATTTATTTAATGAATACTTTGTGTCAGCTTTCACAGTAGATGAAAAGGACGAAATGCCAGTGGGAGAAGGAAAAATAGAAATAAATCAAGGAGAGGAATTTGCTGTGTTCATAATAGTAAAATGTTGATGGAGAAAATATTGGAAGTTTGGAACGATAAATCTCTCCCACCTGATGATTTCCACCCAAGGTTATTGAAAGAAGTAGGGTGCAAATTGCAGAAGCGTCAGTTAGAATCCTTCAAAGATTTCTTGATTCGGTAATTGTGCTGTTAGAATTTAAATTGCTATCGTCACTCCACTTTTTAAGATGGGTGAGATAGGAATTTAGGGAACTAGATGCATGTCAGTTTAACGTCGGTAGACGGGAAGCTACTAGAATCGGTCATTAAGGATCGAGTGACTGAACATTTGAGCAAAATGAGCTGATCAGAGAGCGAGCATGGTTTTATTAAAGGTCATTCATGTCTGACTAAACTAGTGGAATATTTTGCGATCACTTATAAGATAGACAAATGAGTGCCTATCGATGTTATCGATCTGGACTTGCAGAAGGCATTCGATAGGGTTCCACACAAAAGATAATTGGCATAAATGAGAGCGCATTGAAATGGAGGCAGCCTTTTAACTTGGTTTAGAAATTATTAAGGAGTTAGGAGAAAGAGTGGGGATCAATTGTATGCACTCCGATTGACCGGGTACAAAAGCTTGGCTTGTATGAGCTTGAGTATAGAAGATTGAGGGCGACCTGACCGAGATGTTTAAAATATTATGTTTTGATAGGGTAGACAGAGATAAACTATTTCCTCTGATCGGAAAATTAAGAACGAGGTGACAAGGTTTAAATTTAGAATGAGGCCCTAACCGAGTGAAACTATAAAATAGATTAATTGCCACAAGGGGATCTTTTAACATGGAGATGTGTGTTCACACAAAAAAAGACTATTGAAGAGGAATATTATCCAGCTGGTTAATGATGGTTCATTATTGTAGGACCATTTCTCGGGTCTGTAACTACATTCGATGCAGAGAATATAGGATGGGCTTTGGACTATGCAGGACTTCAACTAGCTTTTAAATATTAACGCAGCATACTTTGAAAATCTGAAATAAAAACAAAACGTGCTGGAAATACTCAGCAGGTCAGGCAGCATCTGTGGAGCGAGAACGTTTCAGGTTATGACGAAAGGTCATCGACCTGAAACATTAAATCTATCTCTCTCCACAGATGCGGCCTGACCTGCTGACTACTCCCAACATATTCAGTTGTTGCACGTTGTTTGTGGTGGATGTAGAATCAGACATTCAGCAGGATGGGGAAGCAAGCTGGGAACGTAATCAGACATGGGACAGGTGGAAAGGAAAGGAGAGGGAGAGTCAGATGTCGACCAGATGGGCGAACGGATGTTGGAATGACCGGGCATGGAGCAGCAGGAAAGGAAGGGCAAGGGTAAAATTAGGATTGCAGCAGGTGGGGAGGAATAAAGAGTTGGGGAGAAAGTTGGGGTGGAGGAAGGCTGTAGAGCAGGAGGGAGTTACAGATGCAGGGGGACATTCAGGTATGGAGCAGGTGGGATGGAACATCTGGGGAAGCGAAGTTACTACAGAATCAGACATAGAGCTGATTGCAATGGAAAAAGTGGAATACAGAAATGGTACCGGTGAGGGAGGAAAACAAACATTAAAGATCAGGCACAGCACCGGTGGGGAAAGCAGACAGGTGAAAGACAAGGATTTCAGACACGCAGCAGGGGAGCTGTAAACAGACTGGGAGCGGCAGCACAGAGAAGCAGGAAGGAAAATGAGCAAATTGGCAAATGAAATTAATGTTCAGAGTTTCCCAGTCTCATAGTAAATATAATCCGCTGCCAAACTGTTAAAATAAAGATTAAAAGAAAATGTGAAATTACATCACGACCACTAAAAGTTAACAGGCCGATGAAGCAGAAATGTCACTTGTTTATCGCCCACATTGACTGATTCAGCTCCAGTTACTGAAACCCGGAGCCTGATATTCATGGGTGTGAACATCCTGATCAAGGCACAGACTGTTACTCACTAACTAGAGGCTATTTGCTGGAGATTATAATCTGCGATCTTTGTCCCTTGTCATCTCTGGTCCGATAATAAACTGGTTTTATGGTGAATAATGAAATCTAATCGAGGACACGAAACTGATTCCCGATCTTCTGAACCGCAGATCGAAGAGCTCTGGGGAAATGTAGTCAATTTTACCAAACAGAGGATTAATGACTTTGGGTCAAATGTCAGTAATTTATCAGAACAATTCAAACTGATTGCGACCGTGTGTGATTCTGATCGGGTCCTGCACCAGAGAACAGGGTGTGGAGGGATTTTACTTATCAGGCTGAAGGTCGGGTTTATGACTGTGATCTGTAACTGATCTTTACACAGGGTGTGTTCATTAACCTGTTTAACCCACGACGTTAACTTGCCCAGACTCACTGGAACCAGAATCAGGAGCCGCAGGACAAAGTAAAAACCCTGAACATACTGAGTAAAATTATTGCGTTTTAATGTAGCGAAATCGCCGTTTATTTATGTAGTCGTTCAAAGATAGATACAAGTTAACATAACAATAATAGACAGGTAACAACGGATCTATTTTCATAAATTAATTTACTGGGAGTTGCGTCACTTAACGGAATACAACTTCCAAATACAATTTCACACGTTAAAACTCTGCTGCTGTAAATAGTATTCACGTATATTTATCATTTAATACACGCTTAGGAACACAGAGTCAGAGGGCTATGTCATAGAAGCGTAGAATCATTCAGGACAAAAGGTCCAACAAGCCTGTCCCAGAACTTTAAAAGAGTAATCCAATTAATCCCACTCCCCTGCTCTCTTCCCTGAGCCCTACAATGTCCTCCCTTTTAATTATTTATCCAATTCACTTATAAATGTTATTATTGGATTTGCTTCTACCACTCTTTCAGGCATTGCATTCCAGAAACATCATTATTTTGAACGCCTTTATTAAATTTCGTCTTAACCTTCTCTGATTTAAGGAGAAGAATTCCATCTTCTTAGTCTCTTCATGTAACTAAAGTCCATTATTTCTGTTACCAGTCTAGTAAATCTCCTCTGCTCCCTCTGCAAGGCTCTGACCGTCATTCCTAAAGTGTGGTGCCCAGAATTGGACACAATACTCCAGCTGAGGCCTAACCAGTGTTTGGTAAAAGTTCAGCATAAATTCCTTGCGTTGCACTCTCTGGGCACAACTGTGGCAGATGGAGATCAGTGTGTGAAAGTGTGAGGTCATTCACGTTGGACCTAAAAAGGATAGATCAGAGAATTTTCTAAATGGTTAGAAGTTAGGAACTGTGGATGGGCAGAGAGAACTAGGGGACCAAGTACAGAAATCACTAGAAGCTGGATGACAGGTACCAAAAATAAATACAAGTCCAATGGAATGTTGTCCATTATCTCGAGGGCTGGAACACAAAGGGGTAGAAGTTCTGTTCCAGCTGTACAGAGCTCTGGTTAGACCCATTTAGAGAACTATGTTTAGTTCTGGGCACCGCACCTCGGGAACAATATCTTAGCTTCGGAGGTGGTGCAGCTCAGATTCACCAGAATGATACCGGGGCCAAAAGCTTTAAATTATGAGGCTGTATTGCACAGACGAAGCTTGTATTCCCTTGATTATACAAATTAAGGGGTGACCTATTTGAGGTGTTTAAGATTATCAAATAATTACTGGGATAGAAAGAGATAAACTATTTGCTTTGGTGGACGATTCCAGATAAAGGGGGCATAACATTAAACGCAGAGCTCGGCTGTTCAGGGGTGAATACACTTCTACAGACAAAGGGTAGTAGAAATCCAGAACACTGGCCCTCAAAAATATGTTGAGGTTCGGTCAATTGACAATTGCAAAACTGTGATTGATAGATTTGTGTTAGGCAATTGTATTAGGGTTACGGAACCAAGGCGGGTAGATGGAGTTAGATAAAGGTCAGCCATGATCGAATTGAATGGAGCAACAAGCTCGAGCGAATGAGTGGCCTACTCGTGTTCCTATGTTCCTATATTCCTATGCCACTATTTATAAAGCCTATGGCTCCTATTCTTTTTTAAAAGCCTTAACTTCCTGTCCTGTCACTTTCAAAGATTTTTGTATGTACACTCCAAGTTTTTGTGTTCCTGCAACCCCTTTAAATTGTACCATTTAGTTTATATTGCATCGCCTCATTCTTCCTTCCAAAATGCATCAAATCACAATTGTCTGCATTAGGTTTCACCTGCCATGTGTTTGTCTATTTCACCAGAGTGTCTATTTCCTCCTGAAGTCTTCCGCTATCCTCCTCACGGTTAAAGATTTTTCCGAGATTCGTGTCACCTACAAACTTTTAAAATATGCTCTGTATACCCAAGTCCAGGTCACTGATATATATCAAAAATAGCAGTGGTCCTACTACCGAGCCCTGGCGTCACCACTGTATACTTCCCTCCAGTGTGAAAAATATCGGGTCACAACTACTGTCTGTTTTCTATCCTTTTCCCAATTTAGTATCCACGCTGCCACTGCTCCTTTAATATCATTGCATCCAATTTTGGTAACCAGACTATTATGAGGTACTTTATCAAACGCCTTCTGAAAGTCCACATATCGAACATCAACCGCAATACCTTGATCAAACCTGTCATATTTCATCGATTTACCCAAACAATTCAGCCAGATTTGATTTGCCTTTAAAAAAAATCCATTTTGGCTGTCGCTATTTCATTATTCGATTATTGGATGTGCACGCCGCTTGCAAGGCCATCATTTATTGCCCAACCCTAATTGCCCTTGAACACATCGTGGTAAGCCGCCTTCTTGAACCGCTGCAGTCCGTGTGGTGAAGGTATTCCCACAGTGCTGTTCCAGAATTTTGACCCAACGACGATGAAGAATCGGCGATGTACTTCTAAGTCAGGATGATGAGGTACTTGGAGGGGAACGTGTAGGTGGTGATGTTCCCATGCGCCTGCTGACCTTGTCCTTCTAGGTGGAAGATGTCGCGAGTTTGGGAGGCACTGCCGAAGAAGCCTTGGCGAGTTGCTGCAGTGCATCTTGTAGATGGTGCACACTACAGCCGCGGTACGCCGCTGATGGGGGGAGTGAAGGTTTAAGCTGATAGATGGGGTGCCAATCAAGCAGACTGCTTTGTCCTGGATGTTGTCGAGCTTCTTGAGTGTTGTTGGAGCTTCACTCTTCGAGGCAAATGGCGGGTATTCCATCACACTGCTTCCTTTTGCCTTGTGGAATGGCTTTGGGGAGTCAGGAGGTGAGACACTCGACGCAGAATACCCAGACTCTGACCTGCTCTTGTTGCCACAGTATTTATGTGGCTGGTCCAGTTACGTTTCTGTTCAATGGTGAGCCCCAGGATGTTGAATGAATGTGATTTGGCGGTGGTTAGACTCTCGCTTGTTAGCGATAGTCATTGCCTGGCACTTCTGTTGCGCGAATTTTATCTGCCACGTATCAGCCCAAGCCTTAACGTCGTCCAGGTTTGTTGTATGCGGACATGGACTGCTTCATTATCTGAGGAGTTGTGAATGGCACTGAACACTGTGCAGTCATCAGCAAACATCCCCATTTCTGACCTTATGTTGAAGTGAAGGTCATTGTTGAAGCAGCTGAAGATGGTTGGGCCTAGGACACTGACCTGAGGAACTCCTGCAGCGATGTCCTAGGGCTGTGATGATTTCCCTTCAACCGCCACAACCATCTTCCTTTGTATTAACTCATGTTCTTCCAAGTGACAATGAATTTTGATTTTGATTTTTCTCCCTAGAAGTTTCGTCATCATCAATGTAAAGCTGACTCGCTTGTAGTTATTTGGCTCATCACTCTCCACTTTTTTGATCAGGGAAGTAACATTTGCAACCCTCCAGTCCTCTGGCACCTTTCCCATATCCAAGGATTGGAAGGTTGTTCCAGAGTGGGCTACTTGTTTACTTTGAGTCCTGCCAACCGTTTAATACGTCGTCCTAATCTATTTATATCCTCTCCAATTTCTTGGCCACCTCTTCCTTTAGTGTACAATTGGCAGCATCCTTTCCTTTCGTGAACACGGATGCAAAGTGTTAATTTAGTACCTCAGCCATGTCCTCTGCTTCCACAAGATGATTGATTTTTGTTCGTTTATCGGCCCCACCTTTCCTTGGACTATTCTTTCACGATTTATATGTTTATAAAAGGCGTTAGTGTTCCCTATTATGTTACCCATAATAACGTCTCATACATTCTCCTTGCCCCTCTGTTGTTGCTGCTGTGTGTTTATTACGCTAGTGGGAGCGTTAGTGAAGCAGCAAAGTACTCAATTTTACAAAGTCTCAAACTGGTTATAAATTAACTGAATCGCTTTTACATTTCCACAGTGGGAAAAGGAAAGGACGCTGATTGATTTTTTCAATGGACGCACGTGCGCGGGAACACACACAAATGGAGAATAGTGATTGTAAAACAGCAGTCAAATCTACCACTTGTATATTCATGGTGTTTTCTGAGATCCCAGAGCTAACAGCTGTTGTACTGATTGTGGAGGAGGGATTTGATATCATGTTTAACAAGGCAGCGTTCTCCTTCTCATTTTAATATTTCCATCGAACCCTCCTGTTAATATTGTATTTGTTACAGAGCAGCAGAGCCTGGGAACGCCTGTCACCGGCATGGCTGAAGGTCCAATCAGGGGAGAAGATTCAAAATCTTCAAAAAGAATGAGAATGGACACAGGTGAGTTCACAAAATACTTCAAAATACAATTTCTGTCCTGACAAAATGGTCCATAACTAGTGCAAGATCCTGCAGCTCACACAGGAAGAGGGAACAGGGCAGGGACTGATTACAAAGAGGGAAGTGAGTGACCATCTAGAGGGACACCACAGTCACAGGTGGAGGCAGTCCCTGAGTACTGGAACTGTCCAATAGTTATCTGGTATTGGAGAGTGTAAGGTGGATAGAGACAGTGACTAAGAGGAGGGTCTTCCTGAACAGTTTGACTCCAGGGAGCAGGAGGTCACCCAGCGGGGCGAGAGTGAGAGGCAGGTGGGGCACAGTAATAGGGGAGCGATACTGGTGGCAGATTGTATAGTCGGGGGAATAAACAACCTCTTCTGCAGCCCTGAGCAAGTCCCGAATGGTTAGTTGCCTCCCTGGTGCCAATGGGAATAACATCTTTGAACAGGTGGAACCACCTCTGGGAAGCAAAGGAGAGCAGAAAATAGTCATGTTCGGAACCAGTAACATGGATAGAAATACGTTTATGGAGGGTCTATTAAGACTTAGGCACTAACCTAAGAAACCAGGCCTCAAGCTGTTGAGTTCCGGATTGTTTTGCACTGGGCTTCTTAAGGCGGGAAATATGAGGCTGGTCAATGTGCGGCTGCAGGGCTGGAGCAGGAGGGAAGTGTTCACGTTCTTGGGGCGCTAGAGTGAGTTCCGATGGAAGAGAAGGGACGGCCGCCATCTGTACCGAACAACAATAATGGTTTTACAGAAAAGGGGAATGGAGTAGTGGGAGGGTATCAGGGGATGTGACTGGAGAGTGGAAAATATCCGGATCTGAGACGACAGAGCGTAATTAATAAAAATGCAGGAGTTGAAACAGAAGATTTAAGAAATACTGAAAAGTTATTTGCAAGACAAAGGATTTGAAGTAGTGAGAGATAAAGTTGTGTTTTTAAAAAGAAGAAACGGGGACAAGTCAACATTCCAAACGTCGGAGCTAGTATTCAGTGTTGGGTATGTGAGCGTACAAATCATTCCAAACATTCAGAAGCATGAGAGATGTGATCTAGTATCTATAAGACAGGGCCATGGGTTTTCACAGGAGTCAGAGGGAGATATTTCTGGTGATAACATTTTGAGGGAAGAGCAAAGAAATTGTGGGCTCCAGTATTAATAAAGCGTTCTTTGACAACGCAAGAATAAACTGGCGTTTATATAGCGCCTTTAATTCTGAAAAACTTCACAAGGTGCTTCACAGGAGTGTTATCAATCAAACTTTGACGCCGAGTCACATAATGACATATTAGAACAGGTGAGCAAAAGCTTGCTCAAAGAGGTGAGGTTTAAGGAACGTCTGAAAGGAGGAGAGCGAGAGAGAGAGAGAGGCGGAGAGGTTCAGAACGTAAGGGTGTTCCAGGGAGCTATGCTAAGATAGAATCCATGTGTACGCAGTTCAGCAATACGAAGGGAAATAGCTCAATTCTCAGTGAGTTTTGCAGGCCAGCAAGCAGTGGAAGTGAGATAGAGGGGTAGCTGGGGAAACTATTTGTGAAGGATGCAATTTGGGGAAGATACAAAATATTTCCTTAACTTTCTAAAAATGATGGTGCAATTAAGTTTTGATGTACTAGAGGAGGATGTGGGTCCATAGTTAGAGATCACTGCAGAGAAAGATTTGGATCTGAGTAAAATAGCTGAGGTGGGGAAGTCACTGGACTCAGAAATAATGCACCCCAGAATGTTAAAGGAAGTCAGAGAGGAGATAGGAGGGACTGACCACAACATTTTAACGCATGTTTGATATCAAAAATATGCAGTTGGACTGAAGGAGCCCAAGTGATGTTTCTGTTCTAATGTGGAGAGAGGATCAATCTGCTAACCAGAGACCATTGTGTAGAATCTCTTCAAATCTGTTAATCCAGTTCGACTTAGTGAGCATTTAGCGATAAAGAGGATGATGATGGGAGGCTGGAACGGATTAGCTGTAGAAAAGTCGTATATGACAATTTTACCAACAATGACGGAGACGTAAATACCCTTTGGTCCATCCAGACTTTCCAAGGCAATTGCGATACTGTGTCATACTTTGTTGTAGCTATCCCAAACAAAACCATGTGACCTCCTGGGTGAGGAGGGAGAAAAATAGATAAAAACACAGGCCAATTTGGGGGATTAAAATACAGGAAATTCTTCTCTGACCCATCTAGGCGATTGAAACTAGTCCAGCAAATCACTCTTGCACTGTATTCCCGGAAGTATCTTCCTGTTGTAAGAGGTGATGTCCGCACCAAACAGGAACAGGTCCAGCTCTCGCCTGAAGGAATTCAGCGAGTCAGCGTCCACCACAAAAGAAGGTATCCTGTTCCAGATGTCGACTATTCTCTGGAAACTAACCACCTCCTGACTTCTATCTTAAATCTTGGCTTGCACAACTTAAAATTGTGACCCCTGGCCCTCCCTAATCTATGAAATTGGAACAAACTGTCAACTGGAACACAATCTATTCCCTTCATCATCTTATAAACCTCAATCAGATCACCTCTAAGTCTTTGCTTCTCTGAAGTGTAGATTCCAAACTCTTAGCCTATCTTGATAACTAAATTGCTTTATATAGGGAATTAGTCTAATGTACCTCCTCTGCAACAGTTTCAAAGCCTCAATATCACCCACCATGTGAGGAGACTAAAATTGGACACAGTATTCCAAGTGACGCCTTTACCAAGGTCTTGTACGAGGACAAAATAGTTCGTCTTATACCCAAATGGCCTTAGAATGCAGCCCAACCCCCTCTTTCTACCTGCTATCGCTTCACGGCATTGCTCCTGTACCTTTAGAGATGTATGCACTATAATGCCCGGATCGTCCTTTCTCCCCCTTATTTAATGCTTCTCCTTTAAGGGTGTATGAATGCTAAGCATTCGCCCTGCCCACAGGCACAACACGGCAATTAGCTAAGCTAAACATCATTTGCCAGTCATGTGCCCAATCTACCAACACATTAAGATGCAGTTTTGTTGAGACGTGACTATATAGGTTGAAGGAATGTTGTACATGCGCTATACATGTGGATTATCAGAAGGTGATTGATAATGTGGATCACAGGAAGCTTCAGCCGTTTGGTATAAGTTAAAATGTTGCACCCAGGTAGAAAGTCGATAATGTGCTTAGTTTTCTTAATTTGTGTTCACAGATCCGAACTCTACAATCACTGACTTCTTGACAATGTGCGACGATTACCAGCTGTTCCAGTTCACGAAATTCTACTGGGACAGACTGGAACAGGCGGTTGAAGGAGGGGTGGACGGACTGAACTCGTTGTTAACAGACGAGAAGCATTTCAGTGGACAAGAACATCGGGTGAGTGGGAGGGACACTGAATGAGTTTGGATTATTTAAACATCACAGAACTGACAGGATATCAGATCTTAGAATCACAGAATGTTACCGAAGAGAAACACGTCAAATTAGAACGAAATAGATAAAACTGAAAATATTGTGAATCTGAAACAATGATACGAAGAGGTGAAAATTCCCAGCGGATCCGACAGTATCTGTACAAAGGACAGGGGAACGGTTCGGGTATAACTCTTGTGTGGACTGAAAACAAAGGGAATAGTTTCAGTGGTACTGGGAAAAGAAGAGACCAGAGACAGCAGACAGGGATTACAGGGAAGGTCATGAGTTTACTGATCTGGAATTTACTTAACGTAAATTAAGGAACCGAGAGATGACAAAAATCATCTGCGAAGTAAATGAGAGGCATTTCAAGAACAAAAACAAAATGGTAAAATGGTTAAAGTGTATGAGGCACAAACAGTACAACTAACCCCCAAAAAATGAGGATTGAAAACCCGACGCTGTGCGGGTTTTTCCTCCCCCTACATCACCGGGAGTCAATTCCAACTTCGGCAGAGACTCAATACGGGCGGTAGAACCTGTCGTGGAACGTCATTCCCCGGGACATCACTTCAGGAAATTACAGCAAGCAGCCTGAACTATTCTGTCAGTTACCGTTAATGGAATAGAACTAAATGGAAATGATAATCGGGCAGGGTGTATAATGGACGGTCGACCTGCTACCAACTTGCCAAGTTGTTAATCTAGGAAACATACTCTCATCCCAACCTCCTGCTCAGTACACATTACTGTTAATTTCCAAACAATCTAATCCCAAACTACTACTCACGACCCGTTATCGTTACTATCCCACCTAACATAATCCCAAACACCTGCTCACTAACCATTACCTTTAATATCACAACTAGTCTAATCCGAATCTTCTGCTCGCTGCCCATTACCGTTAATATCCCACCTAATCTGATCCCAACCTCCTGCTCACTGCCCATTACCGTTATTATCTCATCTAGTCTAATCGCAACCTCCTGCTCACTACTCATTACCGTTAATATCCCACCTAGTCTAATCCCAAACCCCTGTTCACTACGTATTACCGTTAATATCCGACTTAATCTATCCTAATCTCCTGCTCACTACCCATTACCTTTAATATCCCACCTAGTCTAATCCCAAACTCCTGCTCATTACCCATTACCGTTAATATCCCACCAAGTCAAATCCCAACCTCCTGCTCATTAACCATTACCGTTAATATTCCAACCAGTCTTATCCCAAACTCCCGCTCACTACACATTACCGTTAATACAGAAACATATAGAAGATAAGAGCAGGAGTAGGCCATTCGGCCCCTCGAGCCTGCTCCGCCATTCAATGCGATCATGGCTGATCATCCAAATTCAGTACCCTGTCCCTGCTTTCTCCCCATATCCCATGATCCCCTTAGCCTTAAGATATATATCTAACTCCTTCTTGAATCTATTTAATGAATTGGCCTCTACTGCTTTCTGTGATAAAGAATTCCATAGGTTCAGCACTCTCTGGGTGAAGAAATTCCTCCTCATCTCAGTCCTAAATGGCTTACCCCTTATCCTTAGACTGTGACCCCTGGCGCTGGACTCCCCCGACAACGGGAACAGCCTTCCTGCATCTAGTTTGTCTAGTCCTGTTAGAATTTTATAAGTTTCAATTAGATCCCCTCTCATTCTTCTAAACTCCAGCGAATATAAGCCTAATCCACCCAATCTCTCTTCATACGTCATTCCTGCCATCTCAGGTATCAGTCTGGTGAATCTTCGCTGCACTCCCTCCATGGCAAGAACATCCTTCCTCAGATAAGCCGACCCAAACTGCACACAATACTCAAGGTGTGGTCGCACCAAGGCCCTGTATAACTGCAGCAAGACATCCTTGCTCCTGTACTCGAATCCTCTCGCTATGAAGGACAACATACCATTTGCCTTCTTAACCGCCTGTTGCACCTGCATGTTTACCTTTAGCGACTGGTGCACAAGGACTCCCATGTCTCTTTGCACTTCCCCTTTACCCAATCTATTGCCGTTCAGATAATAATCTGCCTTCCTGTTTCTGCCACCAAAGTGGATAACCGATCATTTATCCACATTATACTGCATCTGCCATGCATCTGCCCAATCACCCAACCTGTCCAAATCATACAGGAGTTTATCTGCACCCTCCTCACAGTACACACGCCCACCCAGCTTTGTGTCTTCTGCAAACTTGGAGATATTACATCTAGTTCCCTCGTCTAGATCATTTATATATATTGTGAATAACTGGAGTCCTAGCACGGATCCCTGCGGTACCTCACTAGACACTAACTGCCAATCGGAAAAAGACCCGTTTATTCCAACTCACTGCTTTCTGTCTGCCACCCAGTTCTCTGTGCAAATCAGTACCTTACCCCCAATCCCATGTGCTTTAACTTTGCATGCTAATCTCTTTTCCGGGACCTTATCGAAAGCCTTCTGAAAGTCCAAATACACCACATCCATTGGGTCTCCCTTATCTATTCTACCAGTTACATCCTCAAAAAATTCCAGTTGATTAGTCAAGCATGATTTACCTCTTGTAAACCCATCTTGACTTTGTCCGATCCTGTCACTGTTTTCCAAGTGCTCTGCTATTACATCTTTTATAATGGACTCTAGCATTTTTCCCACTACCGATGTCAGGTTTACCGGTCTAAAGTCCCCCGTTTTCTCTCTACCAACTTTTTTTAATAGTGGGGTTACATTAGCTTCCATCCAATCAATGGGAACTGTCCCAGAGTCTATAGAATTTTGGAAGATGATCAGCAATGCATCTACTATTTCTAGGGCCACTTCCTTAAGTACCTTACGATGTAGATTTTCAGGCCCTGGGGATTTATCGGCCTTCAATCCCATCAATTTCCCTGACCCCATTTCCCTACAAATACTGATTTCATGCAGTTCCTCCCTCTCATTAGACCCTCTGTTCCCCGACATCTCTGGGAGTTTATTTGTGTCCTCCTTTGTGAAGACAGAACCAAAGTATGTATTTAATTGTTCTGACATTTCTTTGTTCCCCATTATAAATTCCCCTGCTTCTGAATGCAAGGGACCTACGCTTGATTTCAACAATCTTTTTCTCTTCACATATCTATAGAAGCTTTTACAGTCAGTTTTTATTTTCCCTGGAATCTTACTCTCATACTCTATTTTCCCCTTCTGAATTAATCTCTTTGTCGTCCTTTGCTGAATCCTTAACTGCTCCCAATCCTCAGCTTTGCTGCTTTTTCTATGTTCTCTTCTTGTATCTTATGCTATCCCTAATTTCCCTTATTAGCTACGTTTGAGTCACCTTTTTTGTTTGATTTTTATGCCAAACAGTGATGAACAAATTCTGTAGTTCATCCATGCGATCTTTAAATGTATGCCATTGCCTATCCACCGTCAACCCTTTAAGTAACATTCCCCAATCCATCCTAGCCAACTCGCGCCTCATACCATCGTAGTTTCCTTTATTTAAATTCTGTACCTTAGGCTCTGAGTCAACTACTACTTCACTCTCCATTTTAATGAAGAATTCTATCATATTATGATTGCTCCTCCCCAAGGGGCCTCACACAACAAGATTGCTAATTAATCCTTTCTGATTACATAATATCCACTCTAAGAAGGCTTGATCTCTAATGGGTTCCTCGACATATTGGTCCAGGAAACCATCCCCTATACACTCCAGGAATTCCTCTTCCACGGTATTGTTACTAATTTGGTTAGCCCAATGTATATGTAGATTAATGTCACCCATGATGACTGCTGTGCCCTTATTGCACGCATCTCTAATTTCCCGTTTAATGCCATCCCTAATCTCAGCATTACTGTCTGTGGGTCTGCATACAACTCCCACTAACGTTTTCTGCCCCTTGGTATTTCTCAGCTCTACCCATACAGATTCCACATCATCAGAGCTAATATCCTTCCTTACTATTGTGTTAATCTCCTCTTTAACCAGTTTTGCTACCCCACCTCCTTTTCCTTTTTGCCTGCCCTTCCTGAATATTGAATACCCCTGGATGTTGAATTCCCAGTCTTGTTCACCCTGGAGCCAATTCTCCTAATCCCAATTATATCATTTCCGTTTACATCTATTTGCGCAGCTAATTCATCCACCTAGTCAAATCCCAACCTCCTGCTCAATACCCATTACCGTTAATATCCAATCTAGTCTTACCCCAACCTCCTGCTCACTACCCATTACCGTTAATATCCCACCTTGTCTAATCACAACCTCCTGCTCACTACCCTTTACCGTTAATATCCCATATAGTCTTAACTCAACCTCCTGCTCACTACCCATTACCGTTAATATCTCACCTTGTCTAATTCCAAACTCCTGCTGACCGCTTTATGGTTAGTATCACAATTAGTCCAGGTGCAATCTTCTGTTCACTCCCCGTACTTCAGCATTCCTTTCTAGCCACGCAGCAATAGAAATAGATTTTATCAAAAGAATGTCCACTTGCTTCCACCATAGCTTGTGTGATTGAATTATGCTTTCTAACCACCTCGTATATAAATGCATTTATCTACCTTCACCCCGACTTCTTCAAATTAGCCTAAATATGTGTTCTCTGGCCAATCGGTGGAAAGTATCAGTAAGTATTTATTTGTTCATAGCTCTTCAGAATCTGAGGACGTGCAGCAACTCCTCACTTAATCTGCTCACCTCTAGTGGAATAAGCCCAACGTTCTCACATCGCACTCTCTAACAGTAACTCCACATCCCTGCTAACATCCTAGGGCAATTGCACGCCAGTTTTTCCATTGCTTTTACATTGTATAAATGGAGTGTCCAAACTGGGTAAATTACCAGCCCCTGTGCTCTTGGTGTGGGATTTCACTCCCTAGGGTGGAACATCAGGAAATTGAGATTATTCAGTCTGTAATTTGCTGTCCGCTCACTTTAATGGTTTGGTTTCTTCACCATTTTGTTCACTGAGTGAATGACTGGGGGGTGAAATTTTTGTAATAGGCCAGATTTTGCGGTAGAAATAATGGTGGGGCTAACAGCGCTCACTGTTATTAAAGTGTAAATTGGACAGTAACTTCCAGCGACCGCACATGCAGAGTTAAACACGAAAATCAGGAAGGTCCTGTCCGAGTTGCCCTGCTGCTCCCAAAGCTGCGCGAGAATGATATCTCACCGAGAGATTCGCCATTGAAATGCATGGAACGGCGTAACATTCCGGTACTTAACTGATAGATACACAGGAAACTCGCCAGGAAAAGTCAGGGCTTGCCTATTCCAGTGTAATTATTTGTTTAACGGAGTGATCAGTCTTAACTAATGCTAAACAACCTCTCTTGCACTAAAAATCAAATTTTACAAGTGTGGAGTCTCATTCCTTCGGATTTTAATTATTGTTGGAGCTGTAGAAAAACAAATTCAATAGTTTTGGTACCTTTTCTTTCTGTCTCTTTTTTCGTTCCCTTTGAACATAAGTTACGAAATAGTAGCAGGAGAAGACCATTTATCCCTTCGAACCTGCTCCGCCATTCATTAAGGACATGGCTGATCTTCTACCTCATCTCCCCTTTCCTGCACTATCCCAATATCCCTTGATTCCCTTAAGATTCAAAAATCTATCGATCTCTGTCTTGAATATACTCAACGACTGAGCCTCCACAGCCCTCTGGGGTAGAGAATTCCAAAGATTCAAGACCCTCTGAGTGAAGAAATTTCACCTTATCTCAGTCCTAAATGGCCGTCCCCTTTTTCTGAGACTGTGACCCCTGGTTCTCGACTCCCCAGCCAGGGAAAACATCCTCCCTGCATCTACCCTGTCAAGCCCTGTAAGAATTTGGAATGTTTCAGTGAGAATCATTCTGAATCCAATCTTTCTTTCCCTCTCTTTATTCCACTTTCTGCATGTGATTTGACATTGCATTCTATATTCTAACTAAGACTTCTTGGTTCAGACTTTGCGTAAGGATTCTTGAAGCTGTTTGGTTAAGGACACATACAGTCGCTTCTCCTGTTCCCTGTAGAGGGCGCTGGGCGTTTTGGCTCTAATTTACACTGACGATGAAGGAACGGCGATATATGTTCAAGTCAGGATCGTATGTTGCTTGAAGTGGAACGTAGAGGTAGTGGTGTTTCCATGCGGATGCTGCTCTTGTCCTTCTAGGTGCAGAGGCGGCGGGTTTGAGAGGGGTTGTCAAAGAACCTTGGCGAACTGCTGCAGTTCTTTCTGTAAACAGCACACACTGCAGCGATGGTGCACCATTGGTGGAGGAATTGGATGTTTTAGGTTGTGGGTGGGGTGCCGATGAAGCGTATTTCTTTGTTTAGAATTGTGTGGAGCTTCTTGAGTGTTGTTGCAGCTGCACCGATCCAGGCAAGTGGAGAGTTTTCCATCACACGCCGCAGTTGTACCTTATAGGTGCAGGAGAGGCTCCTGGGTGGCCAGGAGTTGAGCCACTCGCCACAGAATACCCATCCTCTTACCTGCTCCAGCAGCCACGAGTTTTTTTGTGTCTAGTCAGTGGTAGGGATTTGACGATGGCAATGCCAGTGAATGACAAAGGGATATGGTTGGACTCTCTTGTGGGAGATGGACATTGCATGACACTTGTGGGGCGCGAATGTTACTTGTCACTTGTCCACCCAAGCCTAGGTTTTGTCCAGGGCTTGCTGCATGCGAGCATGGACCGCTTCATTATTTGACGAATTGAAAATGGAGCTGAACACTGCAATCATCAGAGAACATCCCAACTCCTGGCTTTATGATGGAGGGAAGGTAATTGACGATGCAGCTGAAATGGTTTGCCCGAAGACTCTGCCCCGAGGAACTCCTGCAGTGATGTCCTGGTGCTGAGACGATTCGCCTCCAACAACCACACTCCTTGGTGCCACAGACGTCGAACACTGCCTTGATGTCAAGCACAGTCACTCTCACGTAACAGCTGGAATTCAGTTCTTTGGTCCTTGTTTGGAGTCGATTCTTCCTGGTGGAACTCAAATTGAGCCTCGGTGAACAGCTTATTTGTGATTAACTGCTGTTTGATAGCACTGTTGATGACTCCTTCCAACATTTTCATGATGATGATTGAGAGCAGGCTGATAGTGTGGTAATTGCGCGGGGTGGATTTGTCCTGCTCTTTGTGGACAGGACATACATGGACAATTCTTTACATTGTCGGGCAGATTCCAGTGCTGTGGATGTACTGGAACAACTTTACTAGATATGCAGTTAGTTCCAGAGTACAGATCTTCAACACCACAGCCAAAATTTTGACGCAACCTTTAGCATTTGCGGCGCCCAGTGCATTCATTTGTTGCTTGATATGGAATTGGCTGGGAACTAGGCACGAAATCTCACATCACTTCACAGTCTGAACCTTTTGTCACCTTTAGTGCTGCCTCCAAGTTGTGTTCAAAATGGAGGAGTACTGATTAATTCATAGAATCATAGAATCATAGAAGATAGGAGCAGGAGTAGGTCATTCGGCCCCTCTTGCCTGCTCCGCCATTCAATGCAATCATGGCTGATCATTCAAATTCAGTACCCTGTCCCTGCTTTCTCCCCATATCCCTTGATCCCTTTAACCTTAAGAAATATATCCAACTCCTTCTTGAATCTAGTTAATGAATTGGCCTCTACTGCCTTCTGTGGCAGAGAATTCCACAGGTTCACCACTCTCTGGGTGAAGAAATTCCTCCTAATTTCTGTCCTAAATGGCTTACCACTTATCCTTAGACTGTGACCCGTGCTTCTGGACTCCCCGACCATCGGGAACATCCTTCCTGCATCTAGTTTGTCCTGTCCTGTCAGAATTGTATAAGTTTCAATGAGATCCCCTCTCATTCTTCTAAATTCCAGCGAGTTTAAGCCCAATCGAACCAATCTCTCTTCATACATCATTCCTGCCATCCCAGGTATCAGCCTTGTGAATCTTCGCTAAACTCCTTCCATGGCCAAAACATCCTTCCTCAGATAAGGCGACCAAAACTGCACACAGTACTCAAGGTGTGGTCTCACCAAGGCCCTGTACAACTGCAGCAAGACATCCTTGTTCCTGTACTCAAACCCTCTCACTTTGAAGGCCAACATACCATTTGCCTTCTTAACTGCCTGCTGCACCTGCATGCTTACCTTCAGCGACTGGTGCACAAGGACACCCAGGTCTCGTTGCACTTCCCCTTCTCCCAATTTATTGCCATTCAGATAATAATCTGTCTTTCTGTTTTTGACACCAAAGTGGATAACCTCGCATTTAGCTAACGTTATATTGCATCTGCCACGCTTCTGCCGAATCACTCAACCTGTCCAAATCGTCCTGGAGTTTCTCGGCATCCGCCTCGCAGCACACACGCCCACCCAGTTTTGTGTCGTCTGCAAACTTGGAGATATTACATCTAGTTCCCTTGTCTAGATCATTAATATATATTGTGAATAGCTGGGGTCCAAGGACCGATACCTGCGGTACCCCACTAGTCACTTCCTGCCACTCGGAAAAAGACCCGTTTATTCCAACTCTTTGCTTTCTGTCTGCCAACCAGTTTTCTATCCAAGTCAATACCTTGCCCCCAATCCCATGTGCCTTAACTTTACACGCTAATCTCTTATGCGGGACCTTATCAAAAGCCTTTTGGAAGTCCAAATACACCACATCCACTGATTCTCCCTTATCTATTTTACCAGTTACATCCTCAAAAAGTTCCAGTAGATTAATCAAGCATGATTTACCTTTTGTAAATCCATGTTGACTTTTTCCGATCCCGTCACTGTTTTCCAAGTGCTCATCTATTACATCTTTTATTATGGACTCTAGCATTTTCCCCACTACTGATGTCAGGCTTACCGGTCTGTAATCCCCCGTTTTATCTTTACTATACTCTACTCTACTCTATTCTCTCTGGCTGAGGGAGGGTGGTAATGGTAATCAGCAGGAGGTTTCCTTGCCCATGTTTGACCTGAAGGCATGAGATTTCCTTGGCTCCGGAGTCAATGCTAATAACACGAAGGGCACTTGCATCTGAGTGTATATCACTGTGCCCTTCCACTGGTGGGTCTGTCCTGCCGGTGGGACAGGAAATACCGATGAATGCTGATGGAGGTGCCTGGAATGTTAGCTAATAAATATGTTTTACAAGTATCACTATGTCAAACAGTTGCTTGATAAATGTGTGGTCCACTTCTCCCTACTTTGGCACGAGTCCGCAGATGTTAGTGAGGAGAGCTTTGCAGGATTGACTGGGCTGGGTGTTCCTTCGTCGTGTCCGAATGCACTGACGAAGCCGAGCAGTCCGCCCGGTTTTATTCCTCCGTATCTTTATTGTAAAGGCTTTCTCCGCCATTTCAGAGGCCACCACGTTTGTGAAGGACTGGAGTCACGTACAGACCAGGCGTAAATGTCATTGGGTTTTACGACAATCTTTACTAGTACCAGCTTTTTATTTCTAAAAGTTTCAAATTCGAATTTGAATTCAAATTCATGAGATGTCCACGATGATATTTGAACCGTTGTCTCTGGATTACTCGTCCAGTAACATAATCAACACACTATCGTTCTCGACGCCTCGCCGACTCTGTGTCCATTGTCGGATTGCACCTCTGTTAAGTGCCTTTCGACGTTTACTTTCCTGCATTAAAGGCGTAATATAAATGCAAGCTTTGATGATGAATGTCCTGACTACACCAACCCCATTGCTGGATATCTGTTCCCGATTACCGAGGTTTCATACCGGCAGCGGGTGAACAAAATAAGGGGTGTCAGACATTTCAATTACCGGGGGAAAAGGTGATTAAATGTTTCAGCATTATCTTTATTGGTCGATTTTCCGGCCCTATACATCATCAGTGATTGTTTCGATTAGTCGGTGTAATATCTCAGACAGATTTCTAGCTGATTCTCTCACTTCAGATTCGTTACTTCCCTGCCACTGGATTTCTGACTCGCTGCTTTTTTATTTCTCAGTAAATCACAAAGTGTGGCAGCAGGAAAAATTGTGAAAAACGAGTCTATCATATTGTCAGTCAGTAATCTGATGTAATGTTGGACACTGAAGGAGAGAGAAAACTAATCATATTAAAACTGCTGCAGATTCTCAGTGCTTCCTCAGTCTCTGAGAACTATAACTCATCAAATTTATTTGCCCTTAATGACTGAATCAAGATGCTTACATAATGGCCCAAAAATTCGTGAGGAAGCCTTCGTGCGAGGGTAAGGCCTCCCCGCGATCTCTCACTGCGTGTTGGCTTTTTCAGTTCCAGCTCGCACGAACTTGATGTTCTGGACAGCTGCTGTGCTGGGCTTGCGTATCCCACCGGCGCAGTTAACTCGTGCGAGCTGTGGGATCACGTGACTCAGTTAGAGCCAATGGCAGCACACCATCTTCCATTCATAACTTTCACATAAGTGCTGTGAAAGTTATGAATGCTATAGCCCCCCAAAAGAACCTCTAAACCTCAATTAAATTTTTTAAAAAACCATCACATTAATAAAATAAGTATAGTTAAATAAATTAACCATTTTAAATAACAAATTAAATTTTTGAAAAAGTTTAAAATCTTTTAAAAAGTTATATAAATATACTTACCTGTCTTTAAAGTCTCTAAAAAATATATACCTGTTAAAAATATTCAAAATAATACTTAATTCACTACTTACCTTGTTAAAAGTGGGTCTTACTCCTTTTTTTATGTGTAGAATCTTCCGTACTTACCTGCGCGTTGAAACCACTAAGTGCACAGTGTGCGCGCAGCCTGTAGCGCGCACGCGGTTCACCTAGGACCCGCCCCCTTTTCCATTCACCAAGTACAGGTTTTCAGCGCATGCGCAGTGCATGCAGAACACCGGCAATTGGAGACTCTCGCGTAGCGGCACTAATTTTTGTGCCAATATTCAGCCCATGTTCAGAATGGATCAAAACCCGGTCCAGTGACTGCTCTCTGTTCTCAACAACTGGGAGAGCCCATCACTGTGCAGATCATTTTCTTCTCATTCTCAGTGTTTATCTTTCACTTCGCTCCTCAATATTTTCATTATTATTCTTTATAGAAAGTCACTGAGCTCGTGGAGAAGGGAAACCGGGCGGACAGTTCCAAACTTCTCCTAAATCTGGTGATGGAGAAAGGTGCTGGGGCCCGAAGGGTGATGTGGGAATCCTTTCTGAAAATGCGCCATGGGGTACCAAAGCTGGATAAAATACTGAAAGAAATAAAGGAACTTGGTAGTTAAAAACACACTGAATTCAAATTCAGATTCAAACATGCTTTTACTATAATATTACACAGATCAGAATTCATGAAAGTAAATTGATTTCAACAGGTTCTCATCCATTTGATTACATGAACATCGCACGAGGTTTATCCGAAGTGCCCAGTCACCTGAAAGGTAAGTGATGACATGGAGATTTCAATACATCTGTTTCACTATTAAATCCGAATATTTGACTGGAGCCGATTGTTTAAAGATTGTCAGAATCTAGGAATGAGAAGCTCAAAGGCTAAGGGAATAGGATTGAACATTGTTTAGATTCGTGATTAATCCACAAAAGTTCTGCATAGATTCAATTTGCAATTATCGCCGATTTTTGAATTAATGGTAAATTTGCAGGTCTTGTATGCTCCAGTTATTGCAACACACATCGCATACACGTGTCAGGATCCTGATACACAGTGAAACCCTATACACACCTGGCAGGATCATGATACAGTGTGAAACCCCATACACACCTGGCAGGATCCTGATACACTGTGATACCCCAAACACATCGCAGGATTCTGATACATTGTGAAACTCCTTACACACCTGGAAGGATCCTGATACACTGTGAATTCATATACACACCTGGCAGGATCCTGATACACTGTGAAACACCATACACACCTGGCAGGATCCTGATACATTGTGAAACCCCATATACACCTGGCAGGATCATGATAAACTGCGAAGCCCCATACACACCTGATAGGATCCTGATTTACTGTGAATTCACATACACACCTGGTAGGATCCTGAAACACTGTGAAACTCTATACACACCTGGCAGGATCCTGATACACTGCAAAACCGCATACACACCTGGCAGGATACCGATACATTGTGAAACCCCATACACACCTGGCAGGATCCCGATACATTCGGAAACCCGATACACATCTGGCAGGATCCTGTTATACTGTGAAACGCGGTACAGTCCTGGCAGTATCCCCATACAGTGTGAAACCCCGTACACACATGGCAGGTTCCGGATACATCGTGAAACGCCATACTAACATGGCCGGCTCCTGATACACTGTGAAACCCCATACACACCTGTCAGGATCCTGATACACTGTGAAACCCCATACACACCAGGCAGGAGCCGGATATACTGTGAAACCGAATACACACCTGGCAAGAACCCAATAAACTGCCAAAACCCATACGCACCTGGCAGGATCCTAATACACTGTGAAACCCCATACACATCTGTGAGGATTCCCATACACTGTGAGACCCCATACACACCTGGCAGGATCATGAAACACTGCCAATCTCCATACACATCTGGCCGAATCCTAATGAACTGTGAAACCCCATATACACCTGACTGAATCCTAAGATTTTGTGAAACATCAGACATAACTGACAGGATCCCGATTCACTGTGAAACCACATACACACCTGGCAGGATCATTATACCCTGTGAAACACCATACACACCTGGCAGGATCCCAATACATTGTTAAACGTCATACACACCTGGTAGGATCCTGAAACACTGTGAAACTCCATACATACCTGGCAGGATCCTGATACACTTTGAAACCCCATACACACCTGGCAGGATCCTGATTCGTTGTGAAACCCCACACACACCTGGCAGGATCCCGATGCTCTATGGAGCCCCATACACACCTGGCAGGAGCCTGATGCACTGTGAAACCACATATAAACCTGGCGAGATCATTATACCCTGTGAAACAAAGTCCTTTTTGCCTGATGTGGAAGTTCTCTCTGCCCCTGGGCTTCTATTCAGCACAAACTGTCGAAAAAGTGTTCGAGAAATGGGAAAAATTTAAGCAATACCATTGTACATCACGTCATAACGTCAGATAGTGTTCGATCTAATCTGAGCAGATGTTCAGTGTTTCACACATTCAAACATTTACTGAGGAGGAACATGAGGTAAAAGCCATGTTATGGGTGATTTGAAATTGATTGGGCCGATTACCTCTGGGAGTAAAACAGACAAACTAGGCACAGAGAATCTTGTTGTACTGAAAGAATCGTAATTCCATTCAGCGGGATTTAAATCCCAATTTACTGTTTCTCAGAAACATATTTGTAATTTTCAAAACTACATTGTAGGTAACTTGTATCCAAATGAAACGATGGAGTTTAATTTTTGTAACTGTTGAAATGAACTCTCAGTCTTTTCTTCCCTAACGTAATACTGAGTTCTATTTCTGATTCTGATCGGTTATCTGATGAGACTGTCATCTAAAAATAATATAAATGTAAAATTACTGAAAGCTGATCGCATTTTCTGAAACACAACAGGGGGATGTTTAGGGGTACAAAATGCCACGTTGGTCCAAACAAGTCTGTCCCTTTTAGAGATGAACCCACCTGCCCCTCCTCTCAGTGTATCCACAGAAACACAAGCAATTGTCTCTTCTCCCCAGTTACACTGCCCCTTAGTGTCCTCCCTGGTAACTTGTCTCCCGCTCTATTACCCTTTGGTGAACAAGATTACACTGATTTCCCTTCTTAGTATTAGTGTCAGTTTTCTCTTTAATAATAGTGTTCATTGTGAATCTTCTAACGGCATAAATTTTTTGACTTCTGTTCGAAATTCTGATCGGTTCCTGACACCAATAATCATCTTATTTCTCTCTGCACCTTCACCATTTCAATAATTTTCTTCCTGTGATTAGAAGTGCACACAATACCTGCCCAGGACCTGACACACGAACGATGGAACTTCTGTACATTCACAGACTGTCCCTTTCCCAGTGCCCACACTACCCTAGATACCTGACCAGGACCTGACACACTAACCTTGGAACTTCTGTACATTCACAGTCTGTCCCTCTCCCAGTGTACTCACTAACCCAGATAACCTGCCCATGATCTGATACAGCAACGGCGGATCTTCTGCACATTGTCCCTATCGGTGACCAATCAATCCCGTTTCCCATTGCTGCAGAAGGGAAGCACCACTAACGGTTTCTGAGATTCAACCACGAGAACCTCTACTGTCGTTAAATCAGTATCACGTGTGTATTTCTAATGGGAATTCTATAGTACCGGGCAGGCTGGAAAGTAATAAACATCAGAGGGTAAATATCACCTTCATAGAAATCTCCATGTTCAGTGAATATTAGAATCAAGTGAGGATTTGAAACTTTTCTCGGCCATTGCTCACTTTGAAATGAGGTTTCCATTAACTGAGATTTAACTTCTACCCGCACCTCTATTGAAGCTGTGAATTAGATCTTGCAATGTTTTACTGAACATGAAATAGTATTGAGAAGTTGTTTTTTTCAATACATCTAACATTGAGAACCTCTTTCTGCCTGTTCTAAATGAAGATGTTCAACAGAAACACAAGGAAACACTCCGGATACAATCGGAAACCCTGAGAGTGAACACTATCCTAATAAAGGAGAAGGTTAAGGTTTTCCAGCTGGTTGTTCGATACGCTGAGCTAACGGTCATTTCTACAGTTAGAGATCGGAAACTTGTAGAACATGAACTGCTGGCAAGAGGCAGAGACCATGAAGAGTGGAGAAAGCAACATCTCCGGGGAGAACTGGAGAAAATCCGAACAGATCAATTTTTCCACAGCAGTTTTTCCCGGAGAGAATCCAATGCTGGGAGTTCAGGAGCAGTGTGCGGAGTCCCGGGAATTGGAAAAACAACAATGGTACAAAAGATTGTTCATGACTGGGCCACTGGGAAAATATACCCACACTTTCAATTTGTTTTCAGCTTTAAATTCCGGGATTTGAACGCTATTAACTGTAGAATAAACCTGAGGAATCTGATACTGGATCTGTATCCTTACTTTGGGAATATTCTGGGAGAGCTCTGGAAGAACCCAGAGGTGTTGCTGTTTATATTCGATGGTTTGGATGAATTCAACGACAAGATCGATTTTGCTGACAATCGGAGAAATACAGAACCTCAGCACATGTGCACAGATCCTGAAGACTGGTGTGAAGTGTCTGACATTGTGTACAGTTTAATACAGCACAAGCTGCTCCCAGGATGTTCAGTGCTAGTGACCAGCCGCCCCACTGCATTACATTTATTGGAAAAGGCTGAGATCAGTGTCTGGGCTGAAATCCTGGGATTTGTTGGTGAGGAACGCAAGGAATATTTCAACAAGTTTTTTGAAGATCAGACGGTAGCAGCAGCTGTTTTCAAACACGTGGAGGAGAACGAGATCCTGTACACCATGAGCTACAACCCTTCCTACTGCTGGATCCTCGGGTTGTCACTTGGTCCCTTCTTTACACAAAGAGACAGGAATCAGCAGCGAGTTCCCAAGACCATCACCCAACTATACTCCTGCTATATTTACAACATTCTGAAAAACCATGGCCGAGAGATTGAAAGCCCCCGGGATGTGTTACTGAAGCTTGGTGAGATGGCCTTCACAGGAGTCTCCGAGAAGAAGATAGTGTTTAGAAATGGAGATTTGATCAAGTACAATCTGCAACCTTCCCAGTTCCTGTCTGGGTTCATGATGGAACTTTTGGAGAGAGATGATTCTGCCCAGAGTGTGGTGTACACATTCCCGCACCTCACCATCCAAGAGTTTGCAGCCGCACTCGCACAATTCCTGACACCAGACCCCGGGGACATCCAAAAGCTCCTCAGAGAATCCCACAGCAAGGAAGATGGGCGATTTGAGATATTTCTACGTTTTGTTGCTGGTCTCTCCTCCCCAGAGGCAGCTCGGCCCCTGGAGGAGTTTCTGGGTCAATTTCTTCATCAGACCACCTGCCGAGTGATTGACTGGGTGACGGAAAAGGTTGAAGGACAGATTGGAAACACAGAGAGTGAAACTGGTAAAAGGAATCTCCTGAACACATTCCACTACCTGTTTGAGTCTCAGAATAAAGCACTGGCTCGGAAAATAGTGGGATCCGTGGAAACACTTACATTCAGTGGATTGAGATTTACCCCGATTGACTGTGCGGTCCTGTCTCATGTCATTGGACTCTGTGATACAATAAAAACACTCGATCTAGGGACCTGCAACATTCAGTGTGAAGGACTCCAGCGGCTGGGACCCGTACTGCACAAATGCCGGGTGTTGAGGTAACTGCTTATTTGTCTCTAACTGTTGGGCGAATTGTAGAACAGTCACGGATTGTGTTGCTGCTCCGTAAAGAAGGGCAACAAGCAGTTCAGTTAAATCGGAGAGAAGCAGATTCAACACAAATATGACCAATAATAAGAGGATCGGTTAGTAATTCCCTAAGGACTGGAGAATCTAAAATGGATCATTGTGAACAAGTGGAGATTTTACAGTCTTTATCGGATTCGTAAATACAGGTCACTGAGAGCCTGATAATGTAATTACAAGAAATCATAATTAATAAGGCTGGACAGCGGAATTTAAACATAAAATATAATCCTGTAGTAAAGATAAAATTAATTTAAAATGTCTTCCACATCAAACATTTCAACTGGAAACAGGAGAGAAACCCGAGTTTAAATCAATAACAGTTCGATATTTACTCCAATGCCGTGCAGTGTGTGTCTTGTCGAGGGGGTAGGTTCCTGGATTGGGAATACTGGGGAATCGGGAATTCTTTCAGCTGTAAATGTTTATATTATTCACAGTCCTGAAAATTGAGTAAAAAATCATATTCCGCATCTTAAATCTGCCGGTAAAAAGGTTCCAATCCAACGTGTTGTGGGGTATGAGCCCCGGAGTACAGACACACACCGGCCAGCGTTGGGGCCTCGCACACAGCGGGCGGATCCTGGGTAAACCGGGGACAGTGAACCCGGGAATTCCCCATAATCCGCCCCCTGTGTGTGAGGCCCGGCTGGGGAGGGAACTTCCGAAAATTCCCCAATATCTGTCGGGCCAGTTACAACTGAAATAAATGTAAACCCAGTGTAATGGGGAATAAAGTGAGATTCCCCTCCTCTATAAACTAAGAGCCCAGGGACATTTAAAACTTGTACGGAGACAGAATAAAATCTTTTGCTGCTATTGACAAACATTAACTATAAGCCCTCTGACTCCCACAGCTACTTGGAATTCACTTCCTCCCACCTCGCTTCCTGTAAGGACGCTGGTCCATTCTCCCAATTTCTCCATCTCTGCAGCATCTGCTCTGACGATGCCACGTTCTATAATACTGCTTCCGACATGTCTTCCTTATTCCACAATCGAGGAATCCCCTCTACTGTGGTTAACGCGGCTCTTGACCATGTCCATTCTATTTCCCGCACGTCTGCTCTCACCCCTTCCCCTTCCTCCCAGAACCACGATACGGTTTCCCTTGTCCTCACCTTGCAACCCACAAACCTCCGCATTCAACGGATCATCCTCCGCCACGTCCAGCGTGATCCCACCACCAAACACATCTTTCTGTCACCTCCCCTATCAGCATTCTGAAGCTCCCTGCACGACATCCTGGTCCAATCCTCAATTACCCCAACACCCCTTCCCCTTCCCCCGGCGCCTTCCCTTTCAAGCGCAGGAGATGCAACACCTGCCCTTTTACCTCTTCCCTTCCCAATGTCCAGGGCCCCAAACTCTCCTTACAGGTCAAACAGCGATTTACTTATAATTCTTGCGATTTAGTATACTTTATTCGCTGCTCACGATGCGGTCTCCTCTACATTGGGGAGACCAAACGTGGATTGGGAGATTGCTTTGCGGAACACCACCGCTCAGTCTGTAAGTGTCACCCCGAGCTTCTGATCGCCTAACGCTTTAATTCTCTGCTCCACTCCCACTCTGATCTCTCCGTTCTCGGCCTCTTACAGTCTTCCATCAAAGTACAACATAAGATCGAGGAACAGCACCTCATCTTTAAATTAGGCACGTTACATCCTTCTGGACTCAACATCGAGTTCAACAGTTTCAGACTATTAACTCGGCCCCTATTTTATTTTTTCATTATTGGTTTTACTTTTTTCTTTTTTTTCTCGCATGACAGCTGTTGATGATTCTGCCACTGCCATTCACACTTCATCTAGATTCATCTTTAGTTTCTTCACTTGTCCCATTACCATCTCCTTTTGCCTTGCACCATCATCCCTTTTGTCTTTTAATCTCTCCTGTCTTCCACCCTATCACAGACCTTCCCTTTTGTTCTTTCCTCCGCTCCCCCCCCCCCTCCACCTTTCCCTGCCGCTACACTTGCTTAAAAGTCTGTTACATCTGTAACTTTTTCCAGTTCTGAAGAAGTGTACTCGACCTGAAACATTAACTGTGTTTCTCTCTCTATGGATGATGCCTGACCTGCTGGGTATTTCCAGCATTTTCTGTTTTTATTTCAGTATAAACTCTCCTTGTTATATAAAATCCTGGGGGAGGGATTTTACAGCAGCAGTTAGCGTTTCACAATATAACTCACCCCGAGGTCTGTCAGCGCTAAGCAGACCCGACATGACGGGGCGGGGGAGAAAAATCAGGTCATTAATATCTTGTGAACAAAGGAATTACAATAATTTATTTATTCACCTTCTCAGTTTCCCAGGTCGTCCACGTGATCCACGCTGCTCGGGGATCACGTCACGTAAGCAGGGCGGGAGTTGAATGGCCATGGAATCATCTCATTACTGGACAGCTGGAAATGTGCTATAAAAGCTCCCATCTCACAGCTGTTCGCTTTCCAAGCGCAGAAGCTGTTGCTTCCTGCATTTCGAAGATAAATTGAGCTTCATGCAGGTTGCAAGTGTTTGGAGCAAACTCTCTATCCATTGTACCCTCAATGGAACAACCTCTCTCACCATTAACAGTTTGCTTCTGTCATCTCAAGTTCACCTGCCATCTATTACATCAGCATGGTTATGGTTTGTACTGTCTCACCTTGTGCCTCAGAGACTCACCACGATCAGCCCCAACACCTGCAGCACCAGGCACACCAGCAGCACCAACAACACCGCAACTTCTGATGCTGCACAGCACAAGGGCATCAACTCCCGTCCACATTGCTGACCGGGACGGCAGGGACGGCCTCACCATAGCGTTTCACGCTCTGGGTGCCACATAATGCGCCAAATTGCCACCACCACACATAAACAACATAAAGTATCCATACAATGTCTCAGCCATTCCATTTGAACTCATCAGCATTGCGGGTTGTACCATTATGTCTCACCATTCACTGCAGCTCACTAAGCCACATCATAGAGTCATAGAGTTATACAGCACAGAAAGAGGCCCTTCGGCCCATCGTGTCCGCGCCGGCCATCAATCCCTGTCTATTCTAATCCTATTTTACAGCACTTGGTCTGGAGCCTTGTATGCTATGGCGTTTCAAGTGCTTACCTAAATGCTTTTTGAATGTTGTGAGGGATCCTACCTCTACCATCCTCTCAGGCAGTGAGTTGCAGATTCCAACCACCCTCTAGGTGAAAAGGTTTTTCGTCAAATCCCCTCTAATCCTCCAGCCCCTTACTTTGAAACTATGCCCCTGTGTATTGACCCCTCTACTAAGGGGAAAAGTTCCTTTCTATCTACCCTATCTATGCCCCATATAATTTTGTACAACTCAATCAGGTTCCCGCTCAGCCTTTTCTGCTCCAAGCTAAACAAACCCAGCCTGTCCAGTCTATCTTCATAGCTGAAGCGCTCCAGCCCAGGTAACATCCTGATGAATCTCCTCTGCACCCTCTCCAATGCAATCACATCCCTCCTATAGTGTGGCGACCAGAACTGCAAACACTATTCCAACTGTGGCCTAACTAGCGTTTTCTACAGCTCCATCATAACCTCCCTGCTCTTATATTCTATGCCTCGGCTAATGAAGGCAAGTATCCCATATGCCTTTTACACAACTTATCTACCTGTCCAGCTGCCTTCAGGGATCTATGTACATGCACACCAAGGTCCCTCTGATCCTCTGTCCGATCTTGGGTCCTACCATTCATTGTGTATTCCCTTGCAATTTCAGTCCTCCCAAAATGCATCACCTCACACTTTTCAGGGCTAAGTTCCTTTTGCCTCTGTTCTGCCCATCTAACCAACCCGTCTATATCGTCCTATAGCCTGAGGCTTCCCTCCTCGCTATTTACTACTCCACCAATTTTCGTGTCATCTGCGAACATACTGATCATACCTCCTACATTCATATCTAAATCATTAATGCACATTACAAACAGCAAAGGTCCCAGCATCGATCACTGCGGTACACAACTGGACACAGGCTTCCAGTCACAAAAACAACCTTCGACCATCACCCTCTGCCTCCTGCCACTAAGCCAATTTTGGATCCAATGTGCCAAATTGCCCTGGATCCCATGGGTTCTTACCTTCTTGACCAGTCTCCCATGCCGGACTTTGTCAAAAGCCTAACTGAAGTCCATGTAGAGTACATCAGCTGCACTACCCACTTCCACACACCGAGACACCCCCTCGAAAAATTGAATCAAATTGATTCGTCATGTTGCCCCACTGACAAAGCCATGCTGACTATCCTTGATTAATCCTTGCCTCTCAATTTTTCAAAGTTTCAATTGCTGTGGCACTGGCAACAATAATGGCGGAAGTGGGATCTTTATCTTTCGGACGGTCTTCACCTGAACTGTGCTGGGACCAGTGTTCTGGCGAGTCTTATAACTAGGGCGGTAGAGAGGGGTTTAGACTAAATATTGGGGCCATGGGATCAAATTTGGGAAGATGTAGTAACTCAAAGTTGAGAGACAAGGCAATAGAGAAAGGTATTAACATGGGAAAGGATAAACAGACCGTGACAGGAAGGGATAGAGAGTAGAAATCTAAGTAAATCAACAGATAGGGGTATAGAGGTTACAACATTAATAAAAAGGACATATCTAAAGGCTATGCATATTGCGGAAAATAAAAGCTCATGTTGTAGGGGGTAACATATTAGAACATAGAACATAGAACATAGAACAGTACAGCACAGTACAGGCCCTTCGGCCCTCGATGTTGTGCCGAGCATTGTCCGAGACCAAGATCAAGCTATCACACTCCCTATCACTCTGGTGTGCTCCATGTGCTTATCCAATAACCGCTTGAAAGTTCCTAAAGTGTCCGACTCCACTATCACAGCAGGCAGTCCATTCCACACCCCAAACACTCTCTGAGTAAAGAATCTACCTCGGACATCCCTTCTATATCTCCCCCCATGCACCTTATAGTTATGCCCCCTTGTAACAGCTGCCTCTACCCGAGGAAATAGTCTCTGAACATCCACTCTATCTATCCCCATCATCTTATAAACCTCTATTAAGTTGCCTCTCATCCTCCTCCGCTCTAAAGAGAAAAGCCCCAACTCCCTCAATCTTTCCTCATAAGACCTCCCCCCCAAACCAGGCAGCATCCTGGTAAATCTCCTTTGCACTCTTTCCAATGCTTCCACGTCCTTCCTATAGTGAGGGGACCAGAACTGCACACAATATTCCAAATGTGGTCTCACCAAGGTCCTGTACAGTTGCAGCATAACCTCACGGTTCTTAAACTCAAACCCTCTGTTAATAAACGCCAACACACCATAGGCCTTCTTTACTGCTCTATCCACTTGAGTGGCAACCTTCAGAGATCTGTGGATATGAACCCCCAGATCCCTCTGTTCCTCCACGTTCCTCAGAACCCTGCCGTTGACCCTGTAATTCTTATTCAAATTTGCCCTACCAAAATGAATCACCTCGCACTTATCAGGGTTAAATTCCATCTGCCATTTTTCGGCCCAGCTCTGCATCCTATCAATGTCTCTTTGCAGCCTATAACAGCCCTCCACCTCATCCACTGCTCCACCAATCTTGGTGTCATCAGCAAATTTACTGATCCACCCTTCAGTCCCCTCCTCCAAGTCATTGATAAAAATTACAAACAGCAGAGGACCCAGCACCGACCCCTGTGGCACACCGCTGGTAACCGGTCTCCAGTCCGAAAATGCTTCATCCACCACCACCCTCTGCCTTCTATGAGATAGCCAGTTACTTATCCAATCGGCCAAATTTCCCTCTATCCCACAACTCCTTACTTTCTTCATCAGCCGACCATGGGGAACCTTATCAAACGCCTTACTAAAATCCATGTATACGACATCAACTGCTCTACCTTCATCTACACAATTAGTTACCTCCTGAAAGAATTCAATCAAATTTGTTAGGCAAGACTTATCCTTCACGAATCCGTGTTGACTATCCCTGATTAAGTTGCTCCTTTCCAAATGGTCATAAATCCTATCCCTCAGGACCTTTTCCATTATCTTACCAACCACCGAAGTAAGACTAACTGGCCTATAATTACCAGGGTCATTCCTATTTCCTTTCTTGAAGAGAGGAACAACATTCGCCACTCTCCAGTCCTCTGGCACCATTCCCGTGGACAGTGAGGACCCAAAGATCAAAGCCAGAGGCTCTGCAATCTCCTCCCTTGCCTCCCAAAGAATCCTAGGATATATCCCATCTGGCCCAGGGGACTTATCGACCCTCAGGTTCTTCAAAATTGCTAAAACATCTTCCCTCAGAACATCTACCACCTCCAGCCTATCCACCTTTATCACACTCTCATCCTCAAGAACATGGCCCCTCTCCTCGGTGAACACTGACGAAAAGTATTCATTCATCACCTCTCCTATCTCTTCTGACTCCATGCAGAAGTTCCCACTACTGTCCTTGACCGGCCCTACCCTCACCCTGGTCATTCTTTTATTTCTCACATAAGAGTAAAAGGCCTTGGGGTTTTTCTTGATCCGACCCGCCAAGGACTTCTCATGCCCCCTCCTAGCTCTCCTAAGCTTTTTTTTAGCTCATTCCTTGCTACCTTGTACCCCTCAATCGACCCAACTGAACCTTGTTTTCTCATCCTTACATACGCTTCCTTTTTCCTCTTGACCAGACATTCAACCTCTTTTGTGAACCATGGTTCTCTCACTCGGCCATTTCCTCCCTGCCTGACAGGGACATACCTATCAAGGACACGCAGTAATTGCTCCATGAATAAGCTCCACTTTTCGTTTGTGCCTTTCCCTGATAGTTTCTGTTCCCATCTTATACTCCCTAATTCTTGCCTAATCGCATCATAATTACCCCTCCCCCAATTTTAAACCCTGCCCTGCAGGGATAAAAGTTGGCTAGCTAACAGGAACCAGAGAGTAGGCATAAATGGGTAATTTTCTGATTGGCAATATGTAACGAGTGGATGTGCCACAGGGATCAGTGCTGGGGCTCAACTTTTTACAATTTATATAAATGACTTGGATGAAGGAACCGAAGGTATTGTTGCTAAATTTGCTGATGACACGAAGAATGGTAGGAAAGTCAAATGTGAAGAGGACATAAGGAGGCTACAAAGGGATATAAATAAGTTAAGTAAGTGGGCAAAGATCTGGCAAATGGAGTATAATGTGTGAAAATGTGACGTTGTCCATTTTGGCAGGAAGAATAAAAAGGAAGCATCTTATCTAAATGGTGAGAGAATGCAGAGCTCTGAGATGCAGAGGGATCTGGGTGTCTTAGTGCGTGAATCGCAAACGGTTACTATGCAGGTACAGCAAGTAATTAGGACAGCTAATAGAATGTTATAGTTTATTGCGAGGGGAATTGAATACAAAAGTAGGGAGGTTATGCTTCAGTTATAAAGGGCATTGGTGAGTCCACATCTGAAATACTGAGTACAGTATCAGTCTCGTTATTTAAGGAAGGATGTAAATGCGTTGGAAGCAGTTCAGAGAAGGTTTACTCGACTAATATCCGGAATGAACGGGTTTTCTTATGAGGAAAGATTGGACAGGCTAGGCTTGTATCCGCTGGAGTTTAGAAGAATAAGAGGTTAATTGATTGAAACATATAAGATCCTGAGCGGTCTGGACAGGGTGGATGTGGAGAGGATGTTTCTTCTTGTGGGAGAATCTACAACTAGATACAAATAAGGGGTCGCCCATTTAAGACAGAGATGAGGAGAGATATTTTCTGACAGAGGGTCCTGAGTCTTTGGAACTCTCTTCCTCAGAGGGCGGTGGAAGCAGAGTCTTTGAATATTTTTTAAGGCAGAGGTAGATAGGTTCTTGGTAAGCAAGGGAATGAAAAGTTACCGGGGGTAGGAGTGAATGTGGAGTAATCGGATCAGCCATGATCTTATTGAGTGGCGGAGCAGGCTCGAAGGGCCGAGTGGCCTACTCCTGCTCCTAATTCGTATGTTCGTAAATTTCTTCACACAGAGTGTGTTGAATCTTTGGAATTCTCTACCCCAGAGGGCTGTGGAGGCTCGGTCATTGTGTATATTCAAAACAGAAGTCGATAGATTTCTGACTAGTAAGGGCATCAAGGGATATGACGATTAGGCCTGTGAATGGAATTGAGGTAGAAGATCAGCCATGATCTCATTATATGACGGAGCAGGCTCGAAGTGCCGAATCGCCTATTTCTGCTCCTATTTCTTCTGTTCTTATGTTCTCTCCAAATGGAGACTAATTCTGTCCCTCAGAAGTTTATCCAATAGTTTCCCTACCACTGATGTTAGGCTCACTGGCCTGTAATACCCTAGTTTATCCCTACTACCCTTCAAGAATAATAGTACTGTGTTAGCTGTTCTCCAGTCCTCTGGAACCTCCCCTGTGGCCAGAGAGGTTCTGAAAATTTGTGTCAAAGCCCCTGCAATCTCCTCCCTTGCCTCATACAGCAGGCTGGGATACATCTCATCTGGGCCTGGAGATTTATACACTTTTAAGACTGCTAAAACCGCTCGTACCTCCTCCCTCTCAATACTAATTTGTTCAGGTATATCTCAATCCCCTGCCTGATTTCTATGCCTACATCGTCCTTCTCCATAGTGAACACAGATGCAAAATATTCATTTAAAACCTCACCTATATCTTCCGGCTCTACACACAACTTGCCACTTTGGTCCCTAATAGGCCCTATTCTTTCCCTGGTTATGCTCTTGCCCTTAATATACTTATAAAACACCTTGGGATTTTCCTTTCTTTTGTCCACCAGTGTTTTTTCAGACCTCCTCATCGCTCTCCTAATTCATTGTTTAAGTACCGCCCTGCACTTTCTATACTCCTCTAGGGCTTCCACTTTTTTTAGTACTTTGTATCTGCCAAAAGCCTCCCTTTTTCCGAATCCATTCTTGTATATCCCTTGACATACACGGTTCCCTGGCCTTTACGGGAAATATTGGCGTTGTACCGTCTATAATTCCTTTCTGAAAGACTCCCACTGCCCTAATGTGAATTTTCCTTCAAGTAGCTGATCCCAGTCCACTTTAGCCAGATCCTGCCTTATCATATTAAAATCGGCCTTCTCCCAATTTAGAAACTTTATTTCCGGTCCATCTTTGTCCTTTTCCATTACTACCTTAAATCAAACCGAATTATGTTCACTGTCACCAAAATGCTCTCCTACTGACACTTCTACCACTTGCCCGGCTACATTCGCGAGAATTAGGTCAAATACCCCCGCCTCTCTTGTAGGACTTACTACATGCTGGCTCAAAAAGCTCTCCTGGATGCACTTCAAGAATTCTACACCCTCTAAGCCTTTCACTCTCTGACTATCCCAGTTATTATTGGGGAAGTTGAAATCCCCTACTCTTATTACAATATTATTTCTACACTTCTCTGAGATTTGCCTACATATCTGTTCCACTATCTCCCCCTGACTGTTTGGGGGCCTATAGTATACTCACAGCAAAATGCTTGCCCCCTTTTTGTTTTTAAGTTCTACCCATATGGCCTAATTAGAGGAACCTGCGAAGATATCATCCCTCCTCACAGCAGTAATTGACTCTTTGATTAATATTGCGTCAGCCCCTTCTATTTTACACCCCCCTCGGTCTCGCCTGAAGATTCTATACCCCGGAATATTGAGCTGCCAGTCCTGCCCCTCCCTCAGCCATGTCTCTGTGATAGCAACAATATCATACTCCCAAGTGTTCATCAACAACTTCAATTCATCTGCCTTACTCGCAAGACTCTTTGCATTAAAAAAAATACCATCCAGCCTTGCCGTACTCCCTTGTGCCGTTACATATTTGCTCTGCCTTCCAGGCTGACTTGTTATTTCCTCTATATTTGGCTGTGCAACACCCCCCCCCCCCCTACTATAGCTCCACTCCGTATCCCATCCCCCTGCCAAGTTAATTTAAACTCCCCCCTCCGCCCCCCCCCCCCCACCCGCAACAGTACTAGCAAACCTCCCCGCAAGGATGTTGGTCCCGTTCCGGTTGAGATGCAATCAGTCCGACGTGTAGTACCTGTCTCACGTTCCCCAGAAGCAGACCCAGTGATCCAGGAAACTTAAGCCCTCCCTCCTGCAACAACACTTTACCCACGCATTCATCTGCTCTATCCTCCTATTCCTATACTCACTAGCACGTGACACCAGTAGTAATCCAGAGATTTCAACCTTTTAGGTCCTGCTTTTTAATCTGCTACCTAGCTCACTAAATTCTTGTTGCAGGACCTAATCGCTCTTTCTACCCATAATGTTGTACCAATGTGAACTACGACTTCTGACTGTTCGCCCTCCCCTTTCAGAATGTCCTGCAGCCGTTCAGTGACATCCTTGATGTTGGCATCAGGGAGGCAACATAACATCCTGGAGTCACGTCTGCGGCCACTTAAACTTCTATCTGTTCCCCTTATGATAGAATCCCCTATCACTATTGCTCTCCCACTCTTTTCCTCCCCTGCTGTGCAGCTGAGCCATGAGGAGTGCCAGCGACTTGGCTCTTGCTTCATTCACCTGAGAAACCATCTTCCACAGCAGTATCCAGAACAGAAAATCTGTCAGAGATGAAGTTGGACCCAGGGGACACCTGCACTACCTTCCTAGTTCTTTTACTCTGTCTGGCGGTCACCCATTTCCTGGCTGCCTTTGCAGTCTTTATCTGCGGTGTGACCACCTCGTTAAACATGCTATCCACGAAGATCTCAGTTTCCCTAATGCTCCACAGTGACTCTAGCCGCAGCTCCAGCTGCGAAACGCGGATTTCGAGTAGCTGCAGCTGGAGACACTTCCTGCACATGGGTTTGTCCTGGGCACCGAAAGTGTCCCTGACTTCCCACATAGCACAGGAGAAGCACTCCACGCTGCCGAGCTGCCCTGTCTTGACCTACCCATAATTTACTCCCTTTACTTCCTTTAAATTAAAGAATATTAAATACACTAGGGACATTGCGACCCTTTAAACAGCACTTACTCAAAACTAGAGAACTTACTTTTACTTTAACGACTGGACTGTAGAAATACTCAACAGGTCCTACTTACCAATCAGCTCCTTCACTGGTTGTGACGTCACGTTAGCGGTTTTGCAGTTGTTGTTTCACTGCTCCTGCTCTCAGACTCCTTCCTTGGTGTGAAGTAAGAACCAATTTCTACAGGGTGAAAAGTTAGGAAAAGCAAAGGCGAGGCAAGGGAGCTCCTCCTTTCACTCCTCGCCTAACTCCCTGACTCACCCCGCTCGCAGCACTCTGTTTAAACCGCACTTCGTGCAAAATCGCACTGCAAAGCCTGTTTTTATAGGCACTGAAACAAAGGAGCTTGCTGTGTTAGTGACAGGAGAACCAGTTTAATCTAGTTTCCCTAATTAACTGCCTTCAGCTGCTCTGAATTGTAGGCCTTGTATATCCCTTTATAACCCTGCTTAAAGCTGGTAACTTTACATTTTAAATAGTAAACAGTAACCGTAAATGTGAAACAAACAAATGTTTGATTTTAGCAAACAGTTAAGACTCCCTGAATCACCCAACTCGCGGCACTCAGTTTAAACCGCACATCCAAAGGGACACACAAATATGTCCAAGAATACAACGTGTTGAAAATAAAGATTTCATTGTTTGACACCACATTAACAGAAACTTCAGATGAACATTGACTAAAACACACATTTGCCTACCCTTGTGTGTTGTTAGTTGTTATGATTGGACTAGGATGAGGGTGAGTGTAAGCGGTGGCTAGTGAGATGGCGAAGTGATAATATTGATAGAGAGGAATGGGTGGAGGTGCAAGGTATGTTGGTGCGAGTAACAATGTGCAGGAGTAGGGTAGGGAAGGCAGAGTATTGGGGATGTGATGAGTGGCACAGCAGGATGAGTCTGAGTGTGGCTTTGCAGTAACGTTTCGTGATCTACTGAGATCATTGAAAGGATTGCGCCACTGCAGCCTAATCCTCCTGACGACATTCCTGAAATCGCGGGGGGAAACGGGTTATTAATGTCCTGAAGTACTTTCAGTGATTGTTGTAATATCCGAGAGAGAAAAATATACCAGATCCGCTGTTTGATATAGTTTGTTTCTCTCTCTGTGTTTGTGTTTAGACTGAGCGGCAATGAACTGGGAGATTCAGGAGTGAAACTACTGTCTGCGGCTCTGAGGAAGACGGAGTGTAAAATACAGAAACTGGAGTAAGTACCAGACTGTGTGAGATTGTGGTTATTACAACTGGATGTCTGACACTGAACATTATTAACAGTATCAGTAACAGTGTTATTAATAAACACTGGGTATTTACCCTGAATCCTCTTATTTCTCTTTCTGATCCACAGGCTGTGTGATGTCGGTCTCACAGATTCTTGTGCCGAGGATCTCGCCTCCACTCTCAGTACAAACAGGTCACTGACGGTTCTGAACCTGAGTAATAATAAACTGGGAGATTCAGGAGTGAAACTGCTGTCTGCGGCTCTGAGGAATCCGGACTGTAAAATACAGACACTGCAGTAAGTACCAGACTGTGTGAGATTGTGTTTATAATAACTGGATATCTGACACTGAACATTATTAGCAGTATCGGTAATAGTGTTATTAATAAACATAGGGGATTTACCCTGATTCCTGTTATTTCTCTCTCTTTGATCCTCAGGCTATATAATAACGGTCTCTCAGATTCCTGTGCCGAGTATCTCGCCTCCGCTCTCAGTACAAACCGCTCACTGACGTTTCTGAACCTAAGTAATAATAAACTGGGAGATTCAGGAGTGAAACTGCTGTCTGCGGCTCTGCGGAACCCGAACTGTAAATTACAGACACTGCAGTAAGTACCAGACTGTGTGAGATTGTGTTTATAATAACTGGATGTCTGACACTGAACATTATTAACAGTATCGGTAATAGTGATATTAATAAACATAGGGGATTTACCCTGATTCCTGTTATTACTCTCTCTGATCCCAGGCTGGGTGCTGTCGGTCTCACAGATTCTTGTGCCGAGGATCTCGCCTCCGCTCTCAGTAGAAACCGCTTACTGACGGATCTGGACCTGAGCAATAATAAACTGGGAGATTCAGGAGTGAAACGACTGTCTGCGGCAATGACGAACCCGGACTGTAAAATGCAGAAACTGTGGTAAGTACCAGACTGTGTGAGATTGTGTTTATAATACACTGTACATTATTATTAGTATCAGTAATAGTGTTCTTAATAAACACTGAGGATTTACTCTAATTCCTGTTATTTCTCTCTTTCTGATCCCCAGGCTGGATGATGTCGGTCTCACAGATTCTTGTGCCGAGGATCTCGCCTCCGCTCTCAGTACAATCCGGACACTGACGGTTCTGACCCTGAGATCAAACTCCTTCACAGACCGATCTGTCCCCGCTCTCCGCCGCCTCATACTGACCTGCAGGAATCTGGAGCTGATCTGGTGAGTGTTTGTGTTAATGTTTAATGTAATAAATAAAATATCAATGGTATTGAGTGACTTTATAGGTAATATTTCTCATAATTATTAGTGAAATATTAACCCCAGTCTCCCTGTTATTTATGCAGATGTTCAATCTGTTTAATTCCTGTTTAATCTTTAATCTGTTTCAGGCTGAGGGGGAATCAGTTCAGTTCAAATGGAGAGAAACAGCTGAAGTCACTTCAGGGAACAAGACCTGGACTGAATGTGAATTTGTGAACATTTCAATTGATGACGTCACTGCTCTCATTATTTGATCATTTTTGGCCAAGGATTTGATTTTAATTTAATTTAAGGGTTTCCAGCTCGAGCTGAGCGCGTCATCTCCGATTGTGAGGTCATAGGCCCAGCCACCGGGTCACGAGACTCAGCCGCCCGGCACCACAGCACTGCTTTTGCAGGATATCCGGGGCTGCATGTTCCCCAATGGGTAACTGGGGAAATGCACAGACAGGAAGGGCCCAGGGTGGGGCTCAGTCGGGGCTGCAGTGGGACACTGACAATTACACTCAGTATTCCTGGGTGTCTCTCCCAGTGAGGAAGTCGGACTCTGTAACAAATGTCCCTGTGTACAGTGTGTGTCTCTCCCAGTGTGGAGTCGGACTCTGTAAAACGTGTCCCTGTGTACAATGTGTGTCTCTCCCAGTGAGGAGTCTGATTCTGTAACAAGTGTCCCTGTGTACAGTGTGTGTCTCTCCCAGTGAGGAGTCAGACTCTGTAACAAGTGTCCCTGTGTACAGTGTCTTTCTCTCCCAGTGAGGAGTCAGACTCTGTAACAACTGCCCCTGTGTAGAGTGTGTGACTCTCCCAGTGAGGAGTCTGACTCTGTAACAAGTGTCCCTGTGTATAGTGTGTGTCTCTCCCAGTGAGGATTCAGACTCTGCAACAAGTGTCCCTGTGTACAGTGTGTGACTCTCCCAGTGAGAAGTCGGACTCTGTAACAAGTGTCCCTGTGTACAGTGTGTGTCTCTCCCAGTGAGGAGTCAGATTCTGCAACAAGTGTCCCTGTGTAGAGTTTGTGTCTCTCCCAGTGAGGAGTCTGACTCTTTAACAAGTGTCACTGTGCACAGTGTGTGACTCTCCCAGTGAGGAGTCGGACTCTGTAACAAGTGCCCCTGTGTACAGTGTGTGACTCTCCCAGTGAGGAGACTGACTCTGTAACAAGTGTCCCTTTGTAAAGAGTGTGTCTATCCCAGTGAGAAGTCAGACTCTGTAACAAGTGTCACTGTGTACAGTGTGTCTCTCTCCCAGTGAGGAGTCGCACACTGTAACAAGTGTCCCTGTGTACAGTGTGTGTCTCCCCCAGTGAGGAGTCGCACACTGTAACAAGTGTACATACAACACTCCTCGATCTCTCCACTCCTTTGACCTGTTGCACATCCTCAATTTTCGTTGCTCCACATTGGCGCCATGACTTCAGCTGCCAAAGCCCTAAACTCCAGAATTCCCTCCCTAAACCTCTTCACAGCTCTACCTCTCTCTCTCCTCCTGCTTTAAACGCTTTTTAAAAAACCCCCAGTTTCACCGAGCTTTGGGCCATCTCTCCTAAAATCTCTTTTTGTGGCTCAGTGTGAAATTTTGTCTGCTAATTTCCTTGTGTCGTTTCATTACATTAAAGCCGCTATATAAATGCAAGTTATTGTTTTTGTCCCTGTGTTGCGTTAATAAAACTCCACCGCCTACTTCAGCTCATGCCTAGTCTCCTCGACATTTTCAATAACTGGCTTCATTGTTTTTAAAGTATTAAATAAATGTTTCTCTGAAGTACATATCACCTTCTCCCCCTCTGGGGGAGGCCTCGGTCAGTCTCCTCTGGACGAGGCCTCAGTCGGTCCCCTGTGGACGAGGCCTTTGACGTTCCCCTGTGGACGACGCCTCGGTCGGACCCTTCTGGATGAGGCCTCGGTCAGTCACCTCTCGACAATGTCTCGGTCGGTCCCCGCTGGATGAGTCCTCGATCGGTCCCCTCTGGAGGAGGTCTGACAGTAAAAGCTGCTGTGGGATCTTTGCATTCTTCTAATTCCCCTCCACTCAAATCAAGACAAGGCAGGGAGGCATTGAGAGAGACACGAGAAATCAAGACAGCATGCAGAATAGAATTCAAAACAGAAAATGCTGGAAATACTCAGCAGGTCAGGCAACATCTCCACAGATGCTGCCTGTCCTGCTGAGTATTTCCAGCATTTTCTGTTTTTATTCCCATTTCCAGCATCAGCAGTATTTCGCTTTTGATGCAGAATAGAAAGCCTGTATCTGTAGGCCGCAAAATGAAAAGATAAGATACTGAAAAGTGTTTTTTTTGCTTTTAAACTGCCAAACACAGCAGAGCAATGAGAGAAATCAACTTTCTTTCATTGCTGATAGTGTTGTGTGTCAATTTTGCAGGGTGGTCTGTGTGTGTGTGTGAGCGTGTGTGTGTGTGAGAGAGAGAGAGACAGACAGCAAAAGCTGATCTTTATGCAGGGCTTGACTGAGTTCAAGTTACCTGCTGTGTGCATTGGAATTGTTCTCATGTTTGAAAAAAACAGATAGTATATGCCATTAGATCATACTGATTTAATTCCAGACTACAATGCTGTGAGATCTTACTTTGCCTTTCTTTCAAGACTTTTGTAAAAAAACAAAGTTACATATATACATCAAGCCAATTGATTTTTTCTGAACTGGACTTTATCGAAATTTGTTTGTGGGGTGTTTCAGAGCATATCTTGCGCTGGGATCTTACTCTACCATTAAGCCCAACAACCAAACCAAGTCAAGACTTTTGTAAAAACAAAGTATATATATTATATATTTAAAAAAATATTTTCAGAATAATCCATTTGATGTTTTTCGGGACTGGGCTTTATTGGGGAATGTGCTTGGAGTGTTTTCAGAGCAAAAGCTGCTGCGGGATCATTCCATTCATTTTATTCCATTCCACATGAATCACAGACAGTGAGACATTTAATTAACAAAAGTAAAATAGAAATATTATTATTTATCCCTGATTGTATTTCCTTCTTTTCACTCTCCGGGCTTTCATTTCCTCTCGGGGACCCGGATTTCTGGGGGCTCGTCTTCACTTCTTCCTGCTGGATTGTCCTCATCAAACGTGGCCGCACAGCCAGGAAGGGACCTCATCAAAAATTGACACTCCCAGGCTGCACCTCTTTAAAATTGGTGAGTGTGTGTGAGTTTCTGCAAATTGCAGAGTCTGTCCGAGTGTGTATCTATGTGCGTGGGTGTCTGTGTTTCTGCAAATTGCAGAGTCTGTGTTGGTGTGTCTGTATGTGCGTGGGTGTCTGTGTTTCTGCAAATTGCAGAGTCTGTGTGAGTGTGTCTGTATGTGCGTGGGTGTCTGTGTTTCTGCAAATTGCAGAGTCTGTGTGAGTGTGTCTGTATGTGAGTGGTTGTCTGTGTTTCTGCAAATTGCAGAGTCTGTGTGAGTGTGCCTGTAATTCAGTGAGTGTCTGTGTTTCTGAAAATTGCACAGTCTGTGAGAGTGTGTCTGTAAGTGAGTGGGTGCTGTGTTTCTGCATAAGGCAGAGTCTATGTGAGTGTGTCTATAAGTGAGTGGGTGACTGTGTTTCTGCTTATTGCAGAGTCTGTGAGAGTGAGTCTGTATGTGAGTGGGTGTCTGTGTTTCTGCAAATTGCAGAGTCTGTGTGAGTGAGTCTGTATGTGCGTGGGTGTCTGTGTTTCTGCAAATTGCAGACTCTGTGTCAGTGTGTCTGTATGTGAGTGGGTGTCTGTGTTTCTGCAAATTGCAGTGTCTGTGTCAGTGTGTCTGTATGTGAGTGGGTGTCTGTGTTTCTGCAAATTGCAGAGTCTGTGTGAGTGTGTGTGTCATGTTACTGTAAATTTTAGTTCAATGTGGGTGGGATGGAGATTTTGTGAGTGGCAGACAGACAGACAGTCAGTGAGAGCGAGAGAGACATGAAATCAAAAGGCAAGTTGCAGAATATCAAGCCTGTTTCTGTACGCCACAATTTAAAAGGTAAGATACTAAAAAGTGTCTTTTTGGTTTTAATCTTCCAACCCGGCAGTCATCCCTCTGCAGGCTAGCCAGGCTGTGAGTGTGTGTATGTGTGAGAGAGAGAGGGCAAAAGCAGGTGTTTGTGTGAGATGTGGTCTGCTGTCTTATTACCTGCTGTTGCTGTATTAAACCCTCACTGGGCCAGCCTGATTCCGCCAAAGTTGTGCTGACTCTTTCTCAAAATCCTTGTATTAATTCCCGCACCATTCTCCCATATAACCGCGCTGGTTCTGGTTTGCACCAGTCCGGTATTCCCACCTCGGTCAGTTTAATATCACAGGCACCACCTGGTGATGCACATCATGCTCCAATATCCGAGTTTGGACTCCCACTAACCCATGTGTCGGCCCCGGAGTGTGTTTGGGAGACAACCCGAGTTTCTTCTTGTTCTTCCCGCGATTGTGTTTGATTTGCGGGGTGTGGGGGGTGAGGGGTGTGGGGGTGGAGTTTAGGGCGGGCTCTCACTTAGAATTCTCTGGCAGCTGTGGTTCCGTTTCCACATTGCGATACATGATCAGTAACACACATTTCTTGGCCCAGCCCTCCCTCCTTTTCACCCAGCATTCATTGATAAGGGGGGTCATTTTCTGCACCGAACACAAACCCAGGAGAAAGACTGCAAACCGAGAATTCGGACCCAAAATTGACCCAATACTTCAGTTGGCCTGGCCGAGAGTTTACACATCCATATATACCGTCAGGCTCCTGCCACCACCGTGGCCAACACAACATGGTTTCCCCATGGTCTTCCCATTGAGTTGGGCTCCCATTATATCCCCAAGGATCTCCTATCTGGCGGTAACTAGTATTGTCACCCACCTTTGCCTGAATGAACCATACACGCGGCTGATTCACAGTCCCACTCTTACACTTTATACATATTCCTCTCCCTTCTTGGACCGTGTGTGTGGTTATCCGGACTATTCCTGAACAACTTGTGTCGCACGTACACTTGATAGATCACAGGGTCACCTCCCGAGCGATACCTTGGGGCACAGTTACGGGGCAATGGTAATCTGACTGTCGTAACTTGAATCGCTGCATGCTTCCCCATGAGTTCCTGCTGCCCTTTCGAGATGGAGCGCTATATCACACAGCAATCAATATATCCTCGCCATTTCTCTGCCTTGTTCTGGCCTGTGGAAGAGGGGAACAAATCGGAGAGTAACTCCCAGTCCCGCTTCCCTTCTTCTCACCATTGGCCTTTTAGGCTCTGCAATGACTATTCACTGGACCGCCTTGGCCGTTTCCCAGGTCGTTGCCTCAGATTGTAATCACCATCTTGTACCTGGGGAGGCAGCTCGTCACACGGAGGTGCCTCAGGTGGGGGCGCCGCATTAGGCACCCCTTCTCCATCATCCCATTGGAGCGGCTGAGTCAGTCTCACCATGCTCATGATAGCGGCTTGCTGTCTTCTTGACCTGCTTCTGGGCTGAAAAAGCTTTATCTGGTTAATGTGAAACCATTTGATTTTCTGAGGTAACTGAACCGCGTATACCATAGGACAAGCTTTGTCAACAATGGCCCAACAATTCGGCCCTTCCCGCGTGAGTACACAGTGTGTACTCAGCCGTATTGCTTCCCGAAGTGCCGGTTTCCTCCATGCACTGCGCATGCGCGGAAAACGGGAACTTCCGGTATGGTGAAGGGGGCGGTTCCTAGGTGAACCGCGTGCACGCTAGAGGCTGCGCGCACGCAGCAAACTTAGAATTTTTTTCAGGTTTCTATGCGAGGGTAAGTATTGGAGATACTACGCTATTAAAAAGGAGGCGTAAGACCCCTTTTGAAGAAGGTAAGTGGTTAATTAAGTATAATTTAAAACATTTTTCAACTGGTTTATCTTTTTTAGATACTTTAAAGAAAGGTAAGTTTATTTTTCTAACTTTTAAAAAGTATTTAAATTTTTTCAAAAATTTCAATTTTTGTTTAAAGTGGTCAATTTATTTAACTATAGTTATTTTATAAATGTGATGGTTTTTTTAAAATTTATTTTAAGTTTAGCTGTTCTTTTGGGGCCGATTTCAATTCACAGATTTGACAGGTCTCCTGTCAAATCTATGAATGAAAGATGGTCTGCTGCCATTGGCTATCCATGGCCCACGTGATCCCAGGGGTCGCATCGCACTAACTACGCCCCTTGAACACGCAAGCACTGCGCGCCGGCAGTTGGGAGAGGCCCAGGACCCGAAGTTCCCGTGGGCCCAAAACACAACGGCAGGCGCGGTAGGTAAGAGCGCGCATGATTCTTACCCCCGCGGCAAGCCGGACACGCGCATTTCTGGGCCAGTGTTATAAGGTCCCTTGTAGAGGGGTTCGAAAACTCCCACCCTTGCATAGTTTTGTACCATTACCTGGCTCTCTACTTCCCACTCCTGGGGTTTACTCGGAGTCAGGTGTACTCTATTGCATTGCTGTGTCTTCCCAATGTTGTGGGCGGCTCTCAAGTTCATTTCTTTCAAAGTTCCCCACAGGTCGCTCAGGAATTTGTCCCGAGTGACTTCTTTCATTTGTTTATCAGTAAGAGTGGGGGTCAACAGGTGTGTGGGTTTCGCATGGGTCTCCCTGTTACCAACTCATGAGGGGAGTGACCCGCTCCTTTGGATGTGTTACTAAGTATCCCCATTATGATTAGGGGAAGTACCTCATCCCACTTAGTGCGCTGTTTGTTTAATTCCTTTCGCAGGGCCAACTTAAACGTGCGGTTCATTCTTTCCACAATCCCTGATGACTGCGGGTTGTGGGTTTCGTGTCATTTCCCTTCAATTCCAAACAATTTCAGGGTGGCTTGCATCACTTGACCTGTAAAATGACTCCCTTAGTCTGACTCTACCAATCGAGGGAGCTCCCATCTAGAAAATACCTCCCTAACTAGGGTCTTGGCCGTCCACAATGCCGTGGCCGACTTGCACGGGAAAGGTTCGACCCACTTGGTAAAATTGTCCACTAGGACTAGACAATATTTATTGTCCTTCTTAGTGGTGGGCAGGAGTCTGATAAAATCTATCTGGACACACTGCCACGGTCCCTCTGGTCGACGGGGGTGTCCGAGGGGAGCCTTTCTTTTATGTTGGTCACGATTGTTAACAGCACACACTAAACAGGTTCGACACTGATCTTCTATGTCTTTCCTCAGATGAGGCCACCACCCTACCTCATCGACCCGCTTCCAGGTTGTTTGGGGTCCGGAGTGTACAGCCCCCGGTCCCCCTGTGAGCGAGCTGCATGAATTCCTCCCTGTATCCCTCGGGCACAATCCACTTCTCTCCTTTGAACAACATACCTTACCTGATGTTTACAACTTTGGCCCCATAAGGCCCTTCTACAATCTGAACTGTTTCTCTTTCCTTGAGGACAGCTTTTAGCACTACATCTGTCAGCTGTATTGTTTTGATATCCGGGGGAAACGGAATAGTAACAGCCGGAGTGATGGCTGCTACCACTCCCGATTGATACGGGTCCCACGGGACCCCTCTCTCCGCTCCCACCTTAGCAAGCTCGTCTGCTTTCCTATTTCCCTCCCATCTGGGTACTGCTTTAGAGTGGGCTTTGACCTTATGGATATACTATTCCTCGCCTCTCCTTCTTATCACTTCCGCTATGGTTGCCAGCATTGTCGTGGTAACCAGTGGCTTGCCATCAGCTGATGTAAAACCTCTTCTAGCCCAAATCGCCAAATATTCTGTGCAAGAATTACATGTAAACATAGAGTCAGAGCAGATCGTATAGGGCGGGGGGAAATCGGTGGGATGTGTTACCACATAAGTTACAGCTGCTAACTCTACCTGCTGAGCACTGAGAGTGGTGGGTAACTTGATCGTCACTTCCGTTCCTTTCTGTGGGTCATAAATTCCACATCCTGTTTTACGTTCCCCCATTTCCACAAAACTAGACCCATCCACATATATGTCTCTCCCTTCAGGGTGAATACCAGGTTTGAATTCGCCTTCTGTTTCCCACACCCCGTCGACTGTACAAGTGTGGGGTCCCCCAAATATATCAGGCTGGGTGCTAATTTCAGATCGTTTATCGGTTTCACTTTCAGGTTCATCCCTTCTAACTGTGGGGTCCATGTAGCTACCCGAGTGCTTGACACTGTCCCCTGCTTAATTCGGCCTTCTAACAGGAGGCGGGTTGGCGTGTGGTGGGTGAGGAGAGTGATGGCTTGGGTCCCCGGAAATACGGCAAAATGCTCCACGGCCCAGAATGTGGCCAGCAAGTGCCGCTCACAGGTACAGTATCCATTCTCCAGCTCAAATAGTTTTTTGGAGACATAAGCAACTGTTCTCAGACTCCCGTTCACTTCCTGCATTAAAACAGCACTCAGACTGGCGTCTGTTGCCGCTACTTCCAAAAAGAAGTCCTTCTTAGGGTCTCCGGCCCCCAATGCTGGGGCTGTTTGTAGGTCCTTTTTCAACTTTACAAAACCTTCCTCACAGCAATCATCCCAATCCCATTCCACTCCCTTTCTGAGTAATCTCAGCAAAGGAGCTGCCGTCGCTGCCTAATTCTCAATAAATTCTCTACAGTACCCTGTCAGACCCAGGAGTGATCTGAGAGCAGCTATTGAACCCGGGCGGGGCAATTCCTGGACAGTTTTGTGCTTTGCTTCGTCTATCGCGCGCTCCCCTGCTAGAATAGTCTGTCCAAGAAACTGAACCTCTCTTTGCCCTATCTGTGCCTTCTTGTGGTTTACCTTAAAACCTACGGCTGCAAGCGATTCTAACAATTCCTGCAGTAGTTCCTCATGTTCATCTTCGCTATCTGAGAACAGCAGTAAATCACCGACATCCTGCACAAGCTGGCCTGGCTGACTGAATGCTGATAGGCTGTTAGCCATACACTGGTGGACAATAGACGGGCTATTGTGGAACCCCTGTGGCAAACACCTCCACGCATACTGCTGAACTTTAAAGTAAAAGCAAACTTATACTGGTCCTCCGGGTGTGAGGGAGTTGACCAGAATCCATTAGATATGTCCAGTACTGGGAACACAGGGGCAGAGCTGGGCATGTTGCAGATTAAATCAATCACAGCTGCTCCTGTGGGAGCACAAGCAGGGATGATTGTATTCAAGACTCTGTAATCTACAGTCATCCGCCAGGAATTGTCTGGGTTCATTACTGGCCTACAGGAGAGTTAACCTGCGTCACAATAGGTCTCAGGAACACGTGTTCTACTAAGGACGGTACAGCTGTTTCTCAGTCTCTCTCTCTCTGCTCCCTTGGGGAACGTGCAGTGTTTCTGGGGCCGGTACATTGGCTCACACCCCACACCCACCTCTACTCCTGTCACCCTTCCACAATCATGTCTGTGGGTAGCACAAGCTCCCTTGACATTCTGCACTGCGGTTTGATACCTCTCGGGCACCCTGGCCGTTAGTGTTTCTCAGTCATCGGGTCCCACAGGAGTTACCACCCACGCTTCTCCATGTCTCGGGGGTACAACGATTACTTCTTCAACACAGTCCACTCTGCCCCATAAACAGTTATTGTCCATATCCACTGTCACATTGTGAGCCAACATCCAGTCAGAGCCAGCATTCCCATTCCTGGCTGATCCCATTTCATTAGTAAACATCTCCACTTTGTTTGTAGGGGTCTGACTGTGAAGATTAAAGTTCTGAGATCGCCCCAGCCGCTGAGTTACCCGTGAAACCTCCTAAAACATAGGGGGCTCCACCTGACCAGGGAGAGGACATCGGGGAGGGAGAGTGGATCTACCATGCTTGACGCTCCAGTGTCTACCAGATAGTGCCCTCTCTCGCCCTCAATCAGGATGTCTACACACGGCCTTCCCCAATCACTGTACCTGAGTGGACACAGGTACTCGGGCTGGGCGCGGCCCCGTCATGCTCGGGTCTCCCCGCGATCCTCCCCATGGGCCACGTGGACCTTTCCTGGAGATGGTTCAAGCTCCTTCATCTGCTTAGCTACGTATCTAATGAAATCCTCATAACTGGGGGCGCTGGGCTGAGATTCTGCCTCTCGTGGGGCAGCCTCAACCATTTCTGTCTTAGGTAGTCTTTTACAATTCCGGGCATAATGTCCCACGACCCCACAGGCAGAGCACTTATTTCCCTGACTCCCCTCTTGTTGCCACTTCCGGGATCCGCCACCCCCCCCCCCCCCTTCATTTCACAGACCTTGCCTTTTGACTTGTTTATTTTCTCGGAGGTCTTTTTATCTACCTGGCTCGCCTCGAAACGCAGGGACATTTCCCGCAGCACCCTGACCTCAGTATTGGTGGTATCTTCTGTGTCAAAGGCCGCCATTGCGGCTTGTAAATAGGGCAGACTGTGGGAGATCATTGTCCGCAACCAATGGTTCCGCGCTTCTCCGTCGAGGTCTGCTCTCCTTACCGCCCCTCCCACGGCTGCATTATAGGTCGGCCATAACCTGTCAGCAAAAGCTGGGTGTTCGTTTGAGCCTTGATCCACGTCCGCAACGGCCTTAAAAGGATCCACTTTACCCTGTCCCAACACCTTGGCAACCCTCAACATTAGCGCATAGTCAGTGCCCTCTCCCCTCTTATACTCTGGTGGAAGTCCAGCAAAGACACTGGAGCTCAGGGTAAATAGCAGCAAGCGCTTCTTTTCCTCCTCAACCAGGTCATTTAAAGCGGCCCTCTGTTCTCCCTCCAGATAATGCCCTTGGGGGTCCCTCCCATTGACAACTTGTTCAAATCACTGGACATTTTCCTTAACTCCTCAGTATTATACGGGACCACAAAGTCCCTCTCTAGCGCCCCCAATGCTCCTTCACCCGCCCCCACGGCCGGTGCCTGGCACCGTTTGTGACACATCGGGGCCATAGCTGGGGGTCTGACTCCCTTCGATGGGCTATTTCCGGGTTGTGAGCCCCCATCCGTGTGATTTTTCTCAACCCCTTTGTTATCCTGCAGATCTCCTCCAACCACAGGAGTCCTGGCCCACACAATACCCTCTGGACCTTCAACTTTTCCCCCAGCTCCCTAATCAATTCCTTCCATTCAGCGTGATCCCCGGCAGCACTCTGGTCCTCCAGAGCCTGTCTCTGAATGAGCCTGAATGCAGCCTTCAGATCCTCATTAGCTTTCTCTGCTCGATCTGCCCGATCTCTCTGGTTGCCCGCCTCTGACAAAACATCACACTGATTCTGATTATTTATACACTGGCTCTCAAGGTACTGTTCTTTATTACACCTCCTCACCTTTACCTTTTCAAACTGTCCCCTCAGCCTTTTCTTACTTTCTCTCTCATCCTCTAATTCCTGTCGAAGCCGGTGTACAACCGCTTCCTTATCACTGACATCCTTTGCCATCTCTTCCATCTCCTTATGCATCTGAGCCATTTTACACACATCATTCTTAAACTGCCTCTGGTCTGCCATTAACCAGACGGCCTTTACCATCCCTGGCCGGCAGGTGGACCCTTGGGTCCGCTGTTCAGCCTCAGCCACTGTGTCAGCACCATCAATAATGACCCGTACCCACCCCTCCCTGAGAGGTAACCTCACTCTCACATATTTCCTGACTAACTCATCCATTGTTTTTGCCATTGTTTGTTCCGAACGAGTCTCTGTTCGGGCGCCAGAATCTGTAAGACGTTCTGATTGTCTGAGAGTTTATAGAGTTCAGACTCGGGGAACAGACAACACAAAACCCCCAAAAAATCTGTGAAACTTCTTTGACTTAAAAATCAACAAGATGTTACAAGTAATTCCCAGAATACAATCTCTACTCAATTCATGAATTTATCACAAGCAAGCATCTAAAAGCATTGACTTTAAGCTCAGGTGATTATAAGTAAAACCAGATACAGACTATTCACCAGATGAGAGGTCAATTCAACGATGACAGACGTATGACTAACTGTAACTGGCACCTGACCAGTCCACCATCGACTACAGCCCCGAATCTCAGTGTCCAATAACAGTTATAACCCAAAACTGGGCAACTGGCCCCCAGCATTCATGTCCCAAACTGTGGGGAATGTTGTTTTCCTCCCTCTCTCTCTCTCTGTTTTGAAGCTCAGCTCTCAAAGGCCACACTCCAAGGACTGGAGACAGTCCTTGTTTTTCATATCTGCAGGGTTGTTGAGGTTCTCACAGAATTTTCAAGATCTTATTTTCTGAAGGAAAATTTCCAGCACGTTATACGTTTTGCAAATGTTTTTAGCCAACAGTCTGTTGCCCTCAAAGCTTGTCGGTACATTTGGTCACTTTTAGATTCAGTCAAATGGAGTACCAGTCAAGTTTACCAGTGCTGATTTATTTTGGGCCTCAACTATTCACCGCTTTTATTAATGACTTTATTGATGGGATTGAGAGCCACATATCCAAGTTTGACGACGACACAATGATTGGCGGCATTTAAGCAGTTTAGATGGAACCATGACATTAGAAGAGATATTAATAGATTAAGTGATTGGGCCAAAACTATGGCAAATTATTTAAATATAAGCAAGTGTGAGGTCATCCACTTCGGATCTAAAATGGAGAGATGGAAATAGTTTCTAAATGGTGAATAGCTGGAACCAGTGGATGTCCAAAGAGACTTAAGAGTCCATGTGCATATATCATAAAATTGTCATGGACAGGTACAGAAAAGATCAAAATGGCGAATTGAATGGTGGTATTTATATCTATAGGACTACAATATAAGGGGGAGAAGTTCTGCTACACTTATACAAATCACTGGTTAGACCAGTCCTGGAACACTGTGCTCATTTCTGCGCATCACATCTTAGGAAGGAAGTATTAGCCTTAATGAGTGAAGCGTAGATTTACCAGAATGATACATGGAGCCCTATTGTCAAATTATGAGGAGAGATTACACAAACTTGGATTGTAATCTCTGGAATTTAGAAGCTTAAGGGGTGATTTGATTTAAGTATTCATGATATTAAGGGGAACTGATAGGTTAGATACAGAGAAGATATTTTCGATGATTCACAAGTGTAGGATTAGGTGACTTAGCCTAAATATTAGATCCAAGCTTTTCAGGAGTGAAGTTAGGAAACACTTCTACATGTAATGGGTGGTAGAACGCTGTAATTCACCCCACAAACAGCAGTTCATGCTGGGTCAATTGTTAATTTTAAACCTGAGATCGATAGACTAAATAATAGGAAACCATTAACTGTTGAGGAGCAAAGAGATTTGTGAGTCCCAATTCAAAAACCATTATGAGCTAATAGACATGGAGCAAAAGACATTTGATAAAGTCCCACATAAGGAGCTGTTAGCTAAAGTTGAAGCTCGTGGAAGTGAAGGCAAATAATTGTCCTGGTTAGGAAATTGTTTGAGCGATAGGAGACACAGTGTGCGGATAATGGACAGCTACTTTGATTGGCAGGATATGACTAGTGGTGTACCTGAGGGATCTATTTTGGGGCCTCGACTATTCACCGTTTTTATTAACGAATTAGTTGATGGGATTGAGAGCCACATATCTAACTTTGACGAAGATACAAAGATAGGCGGCTTTATAAGCAGTTTAACTTCAATGGGATGCGAAACGATCTAGCCAGGGGAAAACGGAACCAAAGACTGACAGGAAAAACTATAACGGAACAATGGGTGAACTTTAAGGAGGAGATGCTCCAAGTACAGGCTAGGTACATTCCAATAAGATGGAAGGGCAAGCGAACCAAGACAAGGGTTCCTTGGATGACAAGGGAGATAGAGAAGATGATGAAACAAAAAAAGAGTGTGTGTGTTGCATGTCAGGTGAATTCTTCAAGGGAGAACCAGACCAAATATAATATGTTGAGAGGGGATGTGAAGAGGAAACTAAGATTGGCAAAGAGAGAATATGAGAGTAGAATGGTGGTTAACATAACAGGGAACCCAAAAATATTCTACCCGCATAAAGACATTATGCGATTAGTAAGAGGCGGGGTAGATCCTATTAGGGACAAAGAAGGTGATATATGCTTAAAGGCGCAGGGCAAGGCTCGAATACCAAATGAATACTTTGTATCGGTGTTTACTAAGGAGGTGGATGCTGATAAAATATCGGTAGAAGTGGAAAAGGTAGAAGCAATGGAAGGGGTGAAAATAGATAGACAGGATGTACGAGAAAGGCTGGGTATACTTAGAGTGGACAAGGCGTCTGGTCCAGGTGGCTTCCATCCCAGGTTGCTATGGAAAATGGAGGAGGAGATGGCGGAGGGCTTGCCATAATTTTCCAATATTCCCTAGATGCGGGGGAGGTGCCTGACGATTGGAAAGTGGCAAATGTGACACCATTGTTCAAGAAAGGGTGTAAGGACAATCCTAGTAACTACAAGCCTGTCAAATTAACATCAGTGGTGGCTAAAGTTTAAAAAACAATAATCAAGGAAAAAATTAACGGGCATTTGGAGAGGTTTAAGCAAATTAAGGAGAGTCAACACGGGTTTGTAAAAGGCAGATCGTGTTTGAGTAATTTAATTGAATTTTTTGATGAAGTAACAAAGAGGATTGAAGAAGGGAATACAACGGATGCTGTCTACATGGATTTTCGGAAGGCGTTTGACAAAGTACCACATAGAAGGCTGGTTAACAAAATTGAGGCTCATGGAATAGGTGGGTCAGTTGCAGCTTGGATAAGGAATTGGCTTAAGGACAAAAAACAGCGAGTTGTGGTAATTGGCTGTTTTTCAGACTGGAGGATGGTAGACAGTGGTGTTCTGCAAGGATCAGTTCTGGGGTCAATGCTTTATATATATATATATATATATATATAAACGACCTGGATATTGGAATACAGAGTAGAATTTCTAAATTTGCTGATGACACCAAACTTGGGTGTGTGGCAAACAGTGATGATGATATCAACTGGCTGCAACAGGACATAGAAAGGCTAGCAGACAATTGGCAGATGTAATTTAACAAAGAGAAGTGTGAGGTGATGCATTTTGGTAGAAGGAACAGGGCGAGGCAAAATACTTTTAATGGCACAGTTTTAAAGAGTGTGCAGGGACAGAGGGACCTGGGAGTTAATGTGCATAGGTCCCTGAAGGTGGCAGGATATATTGAGAGAGCCGTTAACAAAGCATATGCGATCTTGGGCTTCATAAATAGCGGTATTAAGTACAAAATTAGAAAAGTTATGCTGAACATTTATAAATCGCTGGTTAGGCCACAACTCACAACTGGAGTATTGCATCCAGTTCTGGTCACCACACTTTCGGAAAGATGTGAAGGCCCTTGAGATGGGGCAGAGGAGATTTACCAGAATTGTTCCGGGGATGGGGGAATCTTAGCTACAAGGACAGGTTGAAGAAGCTGGATTTGTATTCATTAGAGAAAAGGAGGTTGACGTGTGATTTGATAGAGGTGTACAAGGTTATGACGGGTTTGGATAGGCTAGACGGGGAAATACTGTTCCTACTACTTGATGATAGAAGGACATAGGGGATACAAATTTAAGGTTTTGGGCAGGAGATACAGGGGAGACGTGAGGAAAAACATTTTTACACAGTGAGTGGTGATGACTTGGAATTCGCTGCCGTCGGAAGTGGTGGAAGGGGACACACTCAATGTTTTAAAGGGGAGACTGGATAGGCACTCGAGGGAAATAAACTTGCAGGGCTACGGGGATAGAGCGGGGGAATGGGACTGACTGGATTGCTCTACAGACAGACGGCACGGACTCGATGGATCGAATGGCCTCCTTCTGAGCCGTAATGACTCGATGAATCTATGACTCTCGATGGAACCATGAAATTAGAACAGATATTAATAGATTAAGCGAATGTCCAAATCTGTGACAAATTGATTTAAATATAAGCAAGTGTGAAGTCATCCACTTAGGATCTAAAAAGGAGAGATCAGAATACTTTCTAAATCATGAAAGGCTGGATACAGTGGAGGTCCAAAGAGACTTAAGTGTCCCTGTACATATATAATTAAATTTTCATGGACAGGTACAGAAAATAATCAAAAAGTGTAATTTAATGCTGCTATTTATATCTGGAGGACATTGTATTATATACAGGCCTGATATATAGGCTGTTCGATCCTGAATTGAAATATGGAAACCTCTGAAACTGTTGACCTCAGCACCTGAAGTTTAGTTACACTTTCATGTTAACAATCCTATGCTAAACATACAAAGAACACAAGAATATCCGGGACCTGAATGTGTGCGAGACACTGCTCTTAATCCACCCGATAAGGTGGACCATGGCGAGCTGTTTCACCTTGTCCAGAACAGGTGCACCAGAGGACACGGCTTGAGATTGAAGGGGGTAAATTCAAACTAATCTCCGGAAACATTATTTCAGTAGCGAATGTGTATCTATGGAACAGGCTTCCTTCCTAATCATTATAATTGAAGCTAAGGGACAGGGGTGTTCAGGGGAACACGAGCAGCAAAATTAGAAATTGAATAAAGGGGAATTTAGGGGAGCACTGTAAATATTTAATTAGAAATAGAGAACAGGAACATTAAGTAGAACAAAGTAAGTGTTAATTAGAAATAGAATAACGGGAATATAGGGGATCACATTGATGATTTAATTAGAAATAGAGGTCATGGGAATATGGCAACTGATATTAGAAATAGGGACCAGCGGAACACAATAACACATCATTTACAAATGGGGGGAGGTGAAGACAGCAACGGTTCAATTAGAAATACAGGACAAGGAGATTCAGGGGGATAAGCTAACTGTCTAATCAGAAATAGAATAAAAGGAAACATGGGTTAACACAGTAAATAACTGTTTATTTAAAAGTAGGGGACGGGGAGGCAGTAACACTTTATTTAGAAATAGAGGAGATGGGAATGTCAGGGAAACACAATAACTGTTTTATTAGAAATAGAGAAACACAAGGGAATACAACAACTGGTTAATTAGAAACTGGGGACGGGGAATCACAACCACACCAGATTGAATGTGCCACGGTAATGTAATGGTTAATTATTCATGCCTTTGCTTTCTATTTTACCTGCGGAGTTTGGATGATGTGGTTGACTGCAGGTCGCCTTCTCAGGATTGTAGCTGGGTGCAGAACATCGCTGATTGATTGAACTAAAACCTCTGCCGGCTGCCTGACTCTGGCCTTAAATACTACTGGTTGTCCGCATCCAGTTAAATGAGAATGTGGCTCTTAAACAAAACCGCCCGCAACTAATCACCACTTTCCCCAGAAGCTGGATGCCAGCCGGACTGGCAGAGCCCGGGCTCCATGGGCCCTGTAACCAAGAGGATTGTGGTTCTGGAGAACCTCTGGGTCAAGTGGAACGTGAAAGAGTGACGGGTAAAGCGGGCTCTTAATCACAGTTAATAACTGAAGCCCATTCACAATTAAAATACAAAGGCTCTTGTCAGCATAAGCTTTTCAATAATGTTCTTCAACATTGGAGTGAGGTGCCACAGGTTTATTAAGCACATAATACATGCAATAGTACTTACACATACAGTTAAAAGGTAGAAATTAGAACCACACCTGATGAAGGGTGGAGACCCAAACATGTCACAGTCCTGAGCTCATTATCTTAGGCCTTTACCAAAACACGTGCATTTTTATACATTTTTCTCACTCCCTGTGCTTGACAGTCCTCGGAATTTTGCATAACACAATTATATCAAAGTTAAAATAAAACTCTACATAAAGATAATTTAATTGATTTATCTGATCGATAGTTTCTCTCTTGGTCCATATAATTGCAACTGCAACAAGTGAAACCTTTAACAGTAAGACTGTCTGTTTCTGTATGTATTGTACTAATTGAAAATGATGATGGATGCCCAGATGTTTTCCTTTGCAGAACTACCTCTCTTCCCAAACTGTTACCAAATGATTAACGTTTCCTGAATTTGACGAATCTGTTTTCAATGTCATGAGTTTAATTAAATCGCTTATTACTTCATCCTGAAACTGAACATTGCTGCAGGGTCTGCCATGCCCCAATAGCCCAGTGGTACTTTAAACAGACCAGTGCTTCCCTGCTTAACAGGAAAAGGCTAAAGGTTGACATTACTACAATAGAAAGACAAACCAGCACAGTATCACATTAGCAGACTTTAGAATATTCTGATTAGCGGGAAATTATTATATTGACCCGGGGTAAAAGAAAGAAAAGGAAAGATTTGTATTTATATAGGTTCTGTCACGACCACCGGCCCTTTAGAGCCAATGAAGTATTTTTCAGGTGTAACCACTGTTCTAATGCTGGAAAAACGGCAGCCAATCTACGCACACGAAGCTCCCACAAACAGCAATGTAAGAATGACCAGATCATTTGTTTTTTAGTGATGTTGATGAAGGGATAAATATTGACTGGGACACCTGGGATTACACCCTGCTCCTCTTCGAGATAGAGCAAAGGATCATTTACATCCACCTGAGAGGGCAGACTGAGCCTCAGTTTAATGTCTCATCCGAAAGAGGGCACCTCCGACAGTGCAGCACTCCCTCAGCCCTGCATTGGAGTGTCAGCCTAGATTATGGTAGATTATTGAGTCTCTGGAGTGGGACTTGAAGCCACCACCTTTTCACGAGGTTGCTACCAGCTGAGCCACGGCCGACCCAGGGAAAGCAGCAGACACAAAACACACGGCACAAAAAGGAAGAAAGGTTTTCTGATACCTGTTCATTATCACAGCAACAATCGGCTTTCATTCTAACGGTAAGACGGCCATTCTAAAATAGAACACGGGTTGTCATTTTACTCTACTGAAAGGAAGCTGTTGTTTAATTTTTCATTTTTTTAATCAACATCAGAATCAATGTCCAAGGAGATTTCAGCACCTTCTTCAGCTCTTCCCTGAATTTAGTTTGTGAAGCTGCATAAATACATGTGTTTGTACAGGAACTCAAATACATGAGCATAGATCCGGTTTCAGTGGCGATGTATGCAGGGTCTGTATAATCGGGTCGGTGATGCACGGCCAGGTTGTTAACTACAAAACTCACGGCAGATGTCAGCCACAACAATATAAAACTGGCCGATACAGTGAACAGTAAAATGATGGATTTCCTTCTGCTCTCCATCTCTGGATCGCTCTGATTCTCACCGCTGTGAACCCGGAGTCCCCTGCGGGCTCTACTGGCCACTAAAATACGCTGACTGTCAAACAATTAAACAGTAATATCAAAACAAAAGGAACGCATGGATTTAAAATATTTTGTAAGCGGAAGTAGGCTGCACCTGCAGGCGATGAAAAAAAGACCGCACTGGGGCGGAATCCCCAGGAAACATTGTTGATTATTTGTTTGTGTTCAAAGGCAAACCAAAAGGGGATATTTTCTAAATAAACCAGGACAGAGACCGTTGTTATAACCGCGGCCGCAGTTCTCATTGTGCAATACTTTGTTTTAAATTTCTGACAACATATAGCTACAAATCGATCAAATGTGAAGGAGACGGTAAACCACACCGACATATCAAGGTTGGTACAACACATGTACATCATGAACTTACAAACGGCAGTGTAGGACATGAATGAATATGGGAAGTGTTTACTCAAAATGCGGTACACGATTACATTGATGATCATGACCAGTAGATCTGCTGTTGCCATGGCCACCATGTAGACAGAGATACATTTGGAAAGGCCGCATTTTCCTCTGGAGAGAATCACCATTGTCAATAGGTTCGCTGTAATAAAGAGGGACAAGAGTAAGTAATGGGGACACTCGGATAAATCTTACAGCGTATTGTGGGGAGATGAACCGATGTGTTCCGACTGAGGGTTATGCACACGGATTCTGTTTATGATATAGGCGAGCATTGACATTATATTTTTCAAACGAAAGTAATCATTAAACACTAAATATCGAGGAAGTGGGAATGCGCCGTCATTCCAGTACACTTCAGTCAGACTCTGTCAAGACGGTGGGTGAAGGTGGGTGCTGGGAAGGTCGCTCGTATCCAGTATCGGTAATGGTAACTGATAGCGACCCCAGCAACAACGACAGCTAGGCAGTGATGGCTCAACGGAGGGGAATTTTGACTTTGGGCGATAGTGTAAAACCGGCGACAAAGAATCAGTCGACCATGATCCATCTCTTCCGACTGAATCTCCATCGCTATCGCCACTGACACTATATTCATGCATAAAAACTGAAAATGCTGGCAATACTCAGCAAAACCAGCATCATCTGTGGAGAGGGAAACAAAGTGAACTTTTCATGTCGAAACCTTCCGTTTGAAATCCATTGCGGGTCCATTCACACTTTAACGGTGCGGTCCAGGTCAAGCCGCTATACCTCGCAGGGACGGTACAGTTACAGATTAAAGTCCCTTAAAGGGCAACCTTGAATAGTTATATAACTTGTTAATTTTCACAGTCAATAAAGAAACGGATTGCCTTACATACATCCGAACACACATTCCATTGCAGTGTGCCGCGCTGAAACCATCCCGCCATGAGGCTGGGACCATGTGATGCACCGAGTCAATTTGATGAGTTAAGACAGCGGCCCCAGGGAGCAATCGATGGAATTTTACATTTAAACTCATCGGTTTAATTGGCGAGGGGGATCTGAGGAGCGGCATCAGATGTCAGCTGTATTCAATATAATTTACAAACAATTACTGGAAAGATATGAATTCAAATAATACATTCAGCTGTGCCACAAACATTCGATGTAGGTCGAAACTCTGCGCTTTTTCTATTTATAAAGGCCACGAGGAAGTTGCTCGGTAACAGAGCGGGAGCTGGTGGAGTCGCGAAGTTTCTTTGCAGCCGAGGGGAGGGGAACAGCTCCCTGAGCGGCAATTATTGCTCAAAATATCTTTCATAGTCCTCTGATGGGTGGAGGTGGCTGCAGTACAAGGAATTCTCAAATTAAAGTAGACAGGGAACAACAGTACAGATTAAATGATTACCATGGACACAAAGCATCACATTACTTAATGATCTATGTACTGTTGGAGGGGCCGGGGAATCAGCCTGGCCCTCCCTCAGTAAGCGGGGCAAAGTTGAACTCCCGGTGGCCACGATCGAGCGACCAGAACAGCGCCTCAGCGGCCGCGCGGAGTGGTCGGTTTCCCGCTGATATACACCGACTGATCCCGGTGGATCAATGACTCTGCAATGAGGACATGCTCGGAATCTGTTACATTAACACTGAGATAGTCAACAGTTATTAGACAACAGAATACATTAACTCACCGGGAATGCCAAATGTTGCGAGAATAGGATAGTAAATTTGCATTATCTGTAGAATTGTTGGCAGTTCCATTACAAGAAAATATGCGAAATCTGTCCAGCTTTACGGTTCGGACTGGAGTGTATCTGAGATCGGTAAATACTCCTCATTTATAGAACAATCGCAGCCCCGGCCAGAAAAACAGGTTACACAATAAGTGACGTTAGAAACAGTCACTTAACAAACAAGGGGCGATTTACCGCTTCAGTGCGCTCAGGCCGCCAATGGGGAAATTGTACGGAACGCTAAATGGAACATTCCTCCTGGACACTGCGTTAGGCTCTTGGGGTCTCAAATTCATTCGGTGAAAACTTCACTCATCCATTGTCTAATTTAAATTTGTTTTGTTACTGTTATGATACCTAGTGATGACTCCGCTCTAATATTACTGGCAATGATTCATCGCTAACAATACTGGTGATGACTCCTCTCTAACATTGCTGGCGGTGACCCTACTCTAATATTACTGGTAATGACGGTACACTTACATTAATGCTGGTGCTCCAATTCTACCGTTACTGGTGGTGATTATACTCTACGAGTACCGCTGGTAACCTAACCCAAAATGTAATGGTGAGGGTACACTGTAACATTATTGCTGGTAATCTTACTCTAACATTCCTGGTGGTGATCCTACACTGTAATTACTGGTGGTGTCCCTACTCCAACATAATTGTGGTGACCCGACTCTAACATTACTGGTGGTGACTGTACTCTGCCATTACTGGTGGCGACTCTACTCTAACATTACTGGTGTTGACTGTACCATAACATTAATGCAGGTGACCGTACACTAACGTTACTGGTGGTGTCCCTAATCTAACATTACTGGTGGTGACTATACCATGATATTACTGGTGGTGGCTTCACCATAACATAAATCGTGGTGACACTACTTTAATATTACTGGTGGTGACTCTAATCTAACATAAATCGTGGTGAGTCCACTCTAACATTACTGGTGGTGACCCTACTCTAACATTATTGATGGTGACACTACTTTAGTATTACTGGTGGTGACCATACTCTAACATTACTGCTGGTGACCGTACACTAACGTTGCTGGTAGTGTCCCTACTCCAACATTAATAGTGGTGACTCTACTCTAATATTACTTGTGGTAACACAATACAGCTTCCTGTGACTCGAACTTTATTACATCACTTCCTGTGATTAGTCCAGGATAAATACTGGGCTGATCAGTTGGATCCTGGAGAGGCATAGAGTAAGACCTCTTTTGTATGTAGCACCTTTTTAGTTGATTAAAGCTTACTTTAAGTTCACCACGCGTAAGGCTCATTCTTACGACAATTTAATCAACTTTGAAAAACTTTGCACTCAAACTTTTTGGACGAACTCGGAACTAAGGATCCAGGGAATCACCCATCATGGAAAACATCCTTAAACCATCGCGTCTTGACTTGGACCCAAACACCCCAGCAGCCGGTAAGGTGTGGAAACACTGGTATCGCACGTTTGACAATTTTCTCGAATATTGCAAGGCTGATGATGACTCAAAATTGCGGATACTCATCAACTGTGTCACCCCGAATGTATTTCAGTATGTCGAGGAATGGGGCAGTTACGAGGAGGCAATTCGGACGCTTAAAAGACTATATACTAAGACACCGAATGAGGTCTATGCCAGACATCTACTAGCTACAGCCCAACAAGGGCCGGAGGAATCCATTGATAAATTCCTCCAAGAGCTTCGCAGACTTAGTATGGACTGTAACTTTCAGGCGGCCTCAGCTGAGCTGTACCGTGAAGAAATGATCCGTGATGCTTTCATCTGCGGGCTTGCCTCCCCATTTATACGCCAGCGTCTATTGGAAAGTAAGACACTTGAGCTTCAGAGAGCTTATGACATGGCTTGCTCTCTAGATCTGGCAAAAAGAGATGCAGACCTTTATACAGTGCCCAGACCTCGGTCTGCTGCCTTAACTACAGTCAGGCAATTTAAGAGGCCACAGGTGAACTCTATTAGGGAGGACTTTATCCCTGACGATCAATCTGATGACTTCACTGATGAAGAGGATGATGACCCCACTGTGGCAGCCTCTTGGCAATCTAAGAAATGCTTCTTTTGTGGTGATGAGTTTCACCCTCGGAAATTCTGCCCTGCTCGCAATGCATTTTGCAGTCATTGCAACAAAAAGGGTCATTTTGCAAAGGTTTGCCTATCAAGAGCCTCTACGAGGGCTTATCAAGCTAAGTCCTACCGAACTGCCCCGGTAAGGGCCTATCAAGATGTTCCGGCTAAAATCTATCGTGCTTCCTCTCGGGTTTTCTCTCGAAGAAACACACCTAGAGTTTCAGCCACTCTTTGTGCAACGACACCAATTACAGCTGCTTGTCCTCAGAACCTATTCCATGCAGCTACAAAAGCATCAATTAATGGACATACTTTAGATGCCTTAATTGACTCAGGTAGCACTGATAGTTTCATTATGGAACAGATTGTTGCAGAGTTAAAGCTACATGTTTTCTCATCGGACCAGGCAATTGCGATGGCTCAGTCATCACTTAATACCAGAATTTCTGGCTTTTGTATGGTTGAAATAACACTTAATGGTCACAGGTATCCCTCCACCCGGCTTTCGGTGCTCAAGGACTTATGTAGTGATCTTATCTTAGGGCTAGATTTTCAAAAGCAGCATAAGAAGCTCACCATTGAGTTCGGCGGATCCAAACCTGAACTCACTATTTCTAATATACGACCTCGATTACCGTTCTGTGCATTGTCAGCAGCTTCACTGGATGAACCCTCACTGTTTACCAGTATCCCTCCTCAATGCAAACCGATTATAACAAAGTCACGACGTTTCAGTCAGGAAGACCAGTCTTTTATTGCGGCTGAGATTTCTCGGCTTTTAGCAGAGGATATCATCGAGCCTTCTTCGTCGCCATGGCGCGCCCAGGTCGTTATTGTTAAGAACCCTCTACAACCTCACAAGAAACGGCTGTGCATTGACTATTCACAGACCATCAATCAATATACGGACTTGGACGCATACCCATTGCCGCGCATCGATGATATGGTTAATAAACTGGCTGAGTACACGGTGTTCTCAACATATGCTCTGAAAAGTGCCTATCATCAGGTACCCTTGAAGGTCTCAGACAAGCAGTATACGGCCTTTGAAGCCAATGGACGGCTGTATCAATTTCGTCGCCTCCCCTTTGGGGTCACTAATGGAGTGGCTGTCTTCCAGCGAGCAATGGATGACCATGGTCGATGAGTATTCCCGTTTTCCGTTTGCCTTTCCCTGCCCCAATATGCTGACGACCACGGTTATCAGCTGCCTTGAGCAGGTATTTGCTTTCTGTGGCATGGCATCCTATGTTCATTCGGATCGGAGCCCTTCTTTTATGTCAGGAGAACTCAAGGCCTATCTCTCGGAACGGGGTATTGCTGCCAGCAGAACGACGCCTTATCATCCGGTCGGGAATGGGCAAGTCGAGCGTTTTAACGCTATCATCTGGAATGCGGTACGTCTGGCTTTGAGATCTCGGGGCCTACCCAACCAGCAATGGGAAGCAGTACTTCCAGTCGCATTACACTCCACACGGTCCCTCCTTTCGACCGCCACAAATACGACGCCTCATGAACGGTTCTTCCAATTTCAGCGTCGCTCATCCTATGGGATATCTCTCCCGTCGTGGCTGACTGCACCGGGACCAGTGCTACTCCGAAGATATGTTCGGGCGTCTAAGAATGACCCCCTGGTAGATGAGGTTGAGCTCACTGACGTCAACCCTACCTACGCCTATATTCGGTATCCTGACGGTCGGGAATCTACCGTGTCATTGCGGGATCTGGCTCCCTGCCCGCCGAAACATAGAGGGACACCAGGGGATGATATTGTACCAGGCACATCTCTGGGCTCGCCAGGTGCCTCTCATCACGATCTGGATCTGACGCCGGCTGGTACCTCACTCCAGCGTGCCGACCTGGGGCAGACTGACTATGAGCCCGTCGGGGCTCGCACGCGCAGCCACGATCCACCCCGTACCATACGCTCGGAAACGGATCTGCCACAGCCCTGCCCGACACCCGTTCGGGCACCAGTACACAGTCAGGATCGTCCTGACCCCTCACAGAGCGGGCTGGATCACTCGGACTCTGGTCCACGGCCCGCGGCGGGTAAACGGGCTAGGGGCCCTCTACCGCTACGAGAGCCCAAACGGGTGCGGCTCTCCCTCGTCCAGCGGCTACGAAATGGAGGGAGAATGTGGTAACACAATACAGCTTCCTGTGACTCGAACTTCATCCCGGCCTCCTAATCTTTTGGGGGGGGGAGAATGTGGTAACACAATACAGCTTCCTGTGACTCGAACTTTATTACATCACTTCCTGTGATTAGTCCAGGATAAATACTGGGCTGATCAGTTGGATCCTGGAGAGGCATAGAGTAAGACCTCTTTTGTATGTAGCACCTTTTTAGTTGATTAAAGCTTACTTTAAGTTCACCACACGTAAGGCTCATTCTTACGACATTACTGCTAGTGACTCTACTCTAAAAGAAATGATGGTGACCCGACTGTAACATTACTGGTGGTGAAAGTACTCTAACATTACTGGTGGTGACTCTACTCTAACATTACTGGTGGTGACTCTACACTTACATTTCTGGTGGTGAAACTACTCTAACATTACTGGTGGTGACCCAACTCTAACATTACTGGTGGTGACTCTACTCTAACATTATTGATGGTGACTCTAGTCTACCATTACTGGTGGTGACCCTACTCAACCATTACTGGTAGTGACCCTAATCGAACATTACTGGTGGTAGCCTTATTGGAAATTTGCTGGTAATCCCCCTACATAACATTAATGGTAATGGCCGTACACTGACATATGTTTTGCGGACTCTATGTTAGCATTGCTGGTTGTTATTCTACTGGTGAGGACTATACTCTAGCGTTACTGGTAGTGACCCCACTCTAACTTTGCTGCAGGTGACTATATTCTAATGTCATTGGTGGTGACCTTGATCTAACATAACTTGCGGTGACCGAACTGTAACCTTCCGATGGCGAGTCTACACTACCATTACTGGTGCTCAGTCAACTTTTACATTTTTAGTAGTAACCCTATTCTAACATTATTATTGATGTCTCTACACTAACATTAGAGGTAATAACGACACTTTAACATTTCTGATGGTAACCCTACGCTACATAAGAACATAAGAATAAGGAGCAGGAGTCAAAGAGTCATAGAGTCATTGAGTCATATTCATAGACTCATACGGCACAGAAGATGGCCATTCGGCCCATCGAGTCCGTGCCGGCTCTCTGTAGAGCAATCCTGTCAGTCCCATTCCCCCGCTCTATCCCTGTAGCCCTGCAAGTTTATTTCACTCAAGTGCCTAGACAGTCTCCCTTTGAAAATATTGTGTGTCTCCACTTCCACCACTTCCGACAGCACTGAATTCCACGACCTCACCACTCGCTGCGTAAAAAAGTTTTTCCTCACGTCCTCCCTGTATCTCTTGCCCAAAACCTTAAATCTGTGTCCCCTTGTCCTTGTTCCACCAATTAGTGGGATCAGCCTTTCCCTATCTTGCCTATCCAAACCCTTCATAATCTTGTACACCTCTATCAAATCGTCCCTCAACTTCCTTTGCTCTAATGAAAACAAGTGCACTTTCTCCCAACAGTCCATATAGCTAAGATCCACCAACCACGGAACTGTTCTGAAAATCTCCTCTGCACCCTCTCAAGGGCCTTCACATCCTTCCTAATGTTTGGTGACTATACCTGGACGCAATACTCCAGTTGTGGCTTAACCAGCACTTTATAAATGTTCAGCACAACTTCTCTACTTTTGTACTCAATACCTCTATTTATAAAGCCCAAGATTCCATATGCTTTGCGAAAAATTCTCTCAATATGTCCTGCCACCTTCAGGGATCTATGCACAACAACTCCCAGGTACCTCTTTCTCTGCACGCTCTTTAAATCTGTGCTATTCCGTGTATATTGCTTCTCCTTGTTCCTTCTGCCAAAATGCTTCACCTCACAATTCCCTGTATTAAATTGTACCTGCTACTTGTCTGCCCATTATGCTAGCCTTTCTATGTCCTGTTGCAGATTCATCCTCTAAGTTTGGTGTCATCGGCAAATTTAGAAATTCTACTCTGTATTCCAATATCCAGGTCATTTATATATATATCAAAAAAGCAGTGGCCCCAGCACCGACCCTTGGAGAACACCATTGTCTACCATCCTCCAACCTGAAAAACAGCCATTTAACACAACTCGCTGTTTTCTGTCCTTAAGCCAATTCATTACCAAAGCTGCTGACCCATCTATTCCATGAACCTCAAATTTGTTAACCAGCGTTCTATGTGTTACTTTGCCCAACGCCTTCGGAAAATTCATGTAGATAACATCCATTGCATTCCCTTCATCAATCCTCTCTGTTATTTCATCAAAAAATTCAATTAGATTAGTCAAACACGATCTGCCTTTTAGAAATCCATGTTGGTTCTCCTCAATTAGCTTAAACCTCTCCAAGTGCCCGTTAATTTTTTCCTTGATGATTGTTTCTAAAATGTTACTCACCACTGATGTTAAACTGACCCGCCTGTAGTTACATTACAAAAGCAAAATACTGTGGATTCTGGAAATCTGAAACGGTAACTCTGTTTGCCTCTTCACAGATGCTGTCTGACCTGCTGAGTATTTAACGCATTTTCAGTTTTTATTTCTGTAGTTACTAGATTGTCCTTATACCCTTTCTTGAACAATGGTGTCACATTTGCCACTTTCCAATCCTCAGGCACCTCCCCCGCATCTAGGGAAGATTGGAAAATTCTGGCAAGCCTATTCACTATCTCCTCTCACAATTCACTTCGCAACCTGGGATCGCAGCCATCTGGACCAGGTGACTTATATACTCTAAGCATACCGAGCCTTTCTAGTACATGCTCTCTGTCAATTTTCACCCCTTCCATTGCTTCCAGCTTGTCCAATTCTACAGATATTTTTCAGCATCCACCTCCTTAGTAAACTCCGATACAAAGTTCTCATTGAGTGTTCTAACGCCCTGCACCTCTAAGCATATATCACATTTTGTTGTCCCTAATAGGCCCCACCCTGCCCCTTACTGCCCGCTTACTGTTTACATGCCGGTAGAAGTTTTTTGGGTTCCCTTGTATGTTAACCGGAATTCTACTCTCATATTCTCTCTTTGCCAATCTTGTTTTCATCTTCACTTCCCCTCTCAACTTATTGTATTTGGTCTGGTTCTCCCTTGAAGAATTCACCTGACATGCATCATGCACCCTCTTTTTTGTTTCATCATCTTCGCTATCTCCCTCGTCATCCAAGGAGCCCCTACTTTGTTTCCTTTTCCCTTCCCTCTTGTTGGAATGTTCCTAGACTGTACTTGCAACGTCTCATCCTTAATGATCATCCATTGTTCCATTACAGTTGTTCCTCTAAGACTTTGGTTCCATTTTAATTTTGCCACATCCTTTCGCATCCCATTGAAGTTAGCTCTATTCCAGTTTAGATTTAGAGCTCCAGGTTGTTCCTTGATCCTCATCATTGTTAATCTAAATCTTATGTTACGATGATCACTCACACCGAAGGGTTCACCCACAGAAACTTGGTCGACCTGGCCCACCTAATTCCCCAGCACCAGATTCAGCAATGCCTCCTTCCTAGTTGGTGCAAGAACATATTTGTCAAGGAAATTCTACTGAGCACATTTAAAAAATGTCTACCCCTTTTTCCTTTTACCCTAGCATTACCCTAATGGCAGCAGGGCATTTGTAATATCATAATGCAATCAAGCAGAGTCAGCATGGTTTTATGAAGGAGAAATCATGTTTAACAAATTTGCTGGAGTTCTTTGACTTTGTAACGAGCAGTGTAGATAAAGGTGTGCCAGTGGATGTGGTGTATTTGGATTTCCAGAAGGCATTCGATAAGGTGCCACATAGAAGGTTACTGCATAAGGTAAGAGCTCACGGAGTTGGAGGTAATATATTAGCATGGATAGAGAATTAGCGAACTAACAGAAAGCAGAGAGTCGGGATGAATGGGTCATTTTCCGGTTGGCAAACGGTAACTAGTGGGGTGCCACAAGGATCGCTGCTTGGGACTCAACTACTTAAATCTACATTAATGACATGGATGAAGGGACCGAGAGTAATGTAGCCAAATTTGCGGATGATACAATGATGGGTGGGAAAGCAAGTTGTGCAGAGGACTCAAAGAATCTGCAATGGGATATAGACAGGCTAAGTGAGTGGGCAAACATTTGGCAGACGGAGTATAATGTGGGAAAGTGCGAGGTTATCCACTTTGGCAGGAAAAATAAAAAAGCAAATTATTATTTAAATGGAGAGAGATTACATAATGCTACAGTTCAGAGGGACCTGGGGGTCATTGTGCATGAAACACAAAAAGTTAGCATGCAGGTACAGCAAGTAAGCAAAAAGGCAAAAGGAAGGTTGGCCTTTATTGCAAGGGGGTTGGAGTATAAAGGCAGGGAAGTCCTGCTGCATCTATACAAGGTATTGGTGAGATCACACCTTGAGTACTGCATACAGTTTTGGTTCCATATTTAAGGAAATATACACGTCCATTGGAGGCAGTTCAGAGACGATTCACTAGGTTAATTCCAGAGATGAGAGGGTTGACTTATGAAGAAAGGTTGAGCAGGTTGTGCCTAAACTCATTGGAATTTAGAAGAATGAGAGGTGATCTTATTGAAACATATAAGATACTGAGGGGGCTCGACAAGGTAGATGCAGAGAGGATGTTTCTCCTCGTGGGGAAATCTACAACTCGGGGGCAAAGTTTCAGAATAAAGGGTCGTCCTTTTATAACTGAGATGAGGAGGAATTTCTTCTTTCAGAGGGTCGTAAATCTGTGGAATTCTCTGCCCCAGAGAGCCGTGGAGGCTGGGTCATTATATACATTTAAGGTGGAGATAGACAGATTTTTGTAAGATAAGGGAGTGAATGGTTATGGGGACTGGGAAGGGAGGTGGCTTTGATTCAATGTTCAGCCATGATCTTATTGTATGGCGGTGCAAGCTCGAGCGGCCAAGTGGCCTATTCCTGCTCCTATTTCTTATATTCTTATCCCAATTGATATTTCGTTAATTAAAGTCCCCCAATATCACCACTCTATAGCTCCTGCATATTTCTGCGATTTCCCTTCAGATTTGCTCCTCTACCTCCCTCACACTATTTGGAGGCCTATAGAAAACCCCCAATAGCGTGAGAATAACCATTTTGTTCCTCAACTCTAAACAAATGGATTCTGTCCTTGTCCCCTCAAGAATATGTTCCATTTCCAACACTACAATGTCTTCCTTAATCAGCAATGTCACCCCACCTCCCTTTTATCCTTCCCTATATTTTCTGAACACCTTGTACTCTTGAATATTAAGCCCCCATTCCTCACCATTTTAAGCCACGTTTCCGTTAATGCCACGACATTATATTGACACACGTTAAATTTAGTTTGCAGCTCAGTAACCATATTCACCACACTTTGTGCGTTTACGTACATGCATTCTAAACCCATTTTTGATTTTTTCGCAGTCTTTCTTAGTCTGCTCCTGTCGAATATTGTACTACATCCGGCTCTGATACTACATTCCTCTCTTGCACTATCCAACACACTCACTCTTTTATGCACCGTATTTATTTTTTCTACGTCTATATGCTGGTGCCCATTCTCCTGCCAAGCTAGTTTAAACACTCCCAACAGCATTAGCAAACCTCCCCGCTCCAGGCCATACGGCACCTCGAGCCTGCTCCGCCATTCAATAATATAATGGACGACCCTCTACCTCAACTCCACCTGCTCGCCCGATTCCCATATTCCTTGATTCGGCTAGAGTTCAAAAGTCTATCTATCTAAGCCTTGAATATACTCAACGAAAGTGCCAGAGATAACTTTGTCGGTGCCACGGATTCATGGAATAATAGAATGATACAGCACAGAAGGAGCCCATTTGGCCCAACGTGCCTGTGGAAAGAGAGCGGACTCCCCAGAATGATGTCAACGCCCTGCAGATTCTCCCGGTTCCACTCCGGGGAATGTCTTGTCCTCACTGAGTTACACAGTTCGGCTCTACAAGTGGAACTTATTGGCCTTTCTGTCACCTCACACTGCGTCTTCATTCATCTCAGAACATGGACAATCTCCATGGACAAGAGAAAGTATCGAGAACCTATTTTCTCTGCCGAGTGGATCGAAAACCAGAGGTCATAGATTTTTACAAATTGGCAAAAGAACTAGAGGGGACATTAGGAGAATGTTTTCACAAAGAGTATTGTTTAGATCTGGAACACATTCCCTGAAAGGATGTTGGCATCAGATTCCATAGGAACTTTCAAACGGCAATTAGACATGTATTTGAAGAGATTTATTTAGCAGGGATATGGGGAAAAAGCTGGGGTGTGGGACTAAATTGGACATTTCTTTCTAATAGCTGGCACAGGCAGGATGGGCAGAATGTCCTTATTCTGTGCTGCAATATTCTATGATCCTCAGATTCTATGACGAAAGGGTAGGGTAAGGTAACCAAAGAAAGGGGTTCTTGGATGACGTGAGAGATAGAGCAGATGACGAAACAAATAAAGAGGGTGTTTGTCAGGTGAATTCTTCTAGGGAGAACCAGATCAAATACAATAAATTGAGAGGGTATGTGAAAGATGAAAATAAGTTTGGCAAAGAGAGAATATGAGAGCAGCATGGCGGTAAACATAAAAGGGAACACAAAATATTCTACCGGCATGTAAACAGTAAGCGGGTAGTAAGAGGTTGGGTGGGGACTATTAGAGATAAAGAAGGTGATATATGCTATGAGGCGCAGGGCAAGGCTAGAATAATCAATGAGTTCTTTGTATCGGTGTTTACTGAGGAGGTGGATGCTTATAAAACATCGGTAAAAGTGGAAAGGAAGCAAAGGATGGGGTTACAAATTGAGAGACAGGATGTACTAGAAAGGCTGGGTATGCTGAGAGTGGACAAGTCGCCTGTTCCAGATGGCTTGCATCCCAGGTTGCTAAGGGATTTGGGGGAGGAGATAGCGGAATGGCTTGCCATAATTTTCCAATCTTCCCTAGATGCGGGGGTGGTGCCTTAGGATTGGAAACGGGCAAATGTGACACCATTGTTCAAGAAAGGGTATAAGGACACCACAATATCTACAGGCCGGTCAGTTTAAAATCAGTGTTGACTAAAGCTTTAGTTACAGTAATCAAGGAAAAAAACTAACGGGCACTTGGAGAGGTTTAAGCTAATTAAGGAAAGCCAACACGGATTTGTAAAAGGCAGATCGTGTTTGACTAATCTAATTGATTTCTTTGATGAAGTAACAGATAGGATTGATGAAGGGATTGCAATGGATGATTTCTACATGTGTTTTCGGAAGGCATTTGATAAAATACCACATAGAAGGCTGGTTAACAAAATTGAGGCTCATGGAATAGGTGGGTCAGTGGCAGCTTGGATAAGAAATTGGCTTAAGGACAGAAAACCGCGAGTTGTGGTAAATGGCTGTTTTTCAGACTGCAGAATGGTAGACAGTGGGGTTCCCCAAGGGTCAGTGCTGGGGCCACTGTAATGAACGGGCATAGTTTCAGAATAAGGGGTCGCACATTTAAGACGGAGATGAGGAGGAATTTATTCTCTCAGACGGTCGTGAATCTTTGGAATTCTCTACCCCAGAGAGCAGTGGAGGCGAAGAAACTCAATATATTCAAGGCGGAGATTGATAGATATTTGAACTACAATGGAGTCAGGGGGTATGGGGAGAGAGCGGGAAAGTGGTGATGAGGCCAAGATTGAATCAGCCATGATCTTATTGAATGGTGGAGCAGGCTCGAGGCGCCGATTGCCCTACACCTGCTCCTGTTTCTTATGTTCTTACGTTCACTGCTTTTTTGATATATATAAATAACCTGGATATTGGAATAAAGAATAGAATTTCTAAATTTGCCGATGACACCAACCTTTGGTGTGTTGCAAACAGTGATGATGATACCAATCGAATGCAAGAGGACATAGAAATTCTAGCAGAATGGGAAGACAAGTGGCAGATGGAATTCAATACAGAAGGCAGAAGGAACAGGGGGAGGCAAAATACACTTAATGGCAAAGTTTTAAAGATTGTGCAGGGAGAGAGGCACCTGGGCGTTAATGTGCATAGGTCCCTGAAGCTGGCAGAACATATTGAGAGACTGGTTAACAAAGCAGATGGGATCTTGGCCTTCATAAATAGAGGTATTGAGTACAAAAATAGATAAGATATGCTGAACCTTCATAAACCTCTGGTTAGGCCACAACTGGAGTATTGCCTCCAGGTCTGTTCACCACACTTTAGGAAGGATGTGAAGGCCCTTGAGAGGGTGCAGAGGAAATGAACCAGAATGGTTCCGGGGATGGGGGAATCTTAGTTACAAGGACCGGTTGGAGAAGCTGGATTTGTTATCATTTGCGGTGGAGGGGTGATTTGATAGAAGTGTTCAAGATTTGACGGGTTTGGATATGCTAGACGCCAGTGTTTTAATTGTACTGTAACAGCTTTGCTAGAGGCTCGGCTAGTTCTGGAGCTCAAGTCTTCAGCACAATAGCCGGGATGTTGTCGGAGCCCACAGCCTTTGCTGTATAGAGTGCGCTCAGCCGTTTCTTGATATCACGTGGAGTGAATCGAATTGGCTGAAGACTGGAATCTGTGCTGGTGGGGACCTCGGGAGTAGGTCGATATGGATCATCCACTCGGCACTTCTGCCTGGAGTTGGTTGTAAACACTTCAGCCTTGTATTTTGCACTCACGTGCTGGGCTCCACCATCATTGAGGATAGGGATATTCATCGAGCTTCCTCCTCCCGTTAGTTGTTTAATAGTCCACCACCATTCACGACTGGAAAGTACTAGGATTGCAGAGCTTTGATCTGATCCATTGATTGTGGGATCGCGTATCCATGTTTACAGCATGATGCTTCCGCTTTTTAGCATGCATGTAGTCCTGTGATCCAGCTTCCCCAGTTTGGCACCTCATTTTCAGGTACGCCTGTTGCTGCTCCCGGCATGCTCTTCTACACTCCTTTTTGAACCAGGGTTGGTCCTCTGGCTTGGTGGTAATGGTAGAGTGAGGGATATGCCGTGCCATGTGTTTACTGATTGTGATGGAATACAATTCCGCTGCTGATAATGGCCCACAGCGCATCATGGATGCCCAGTTTTGAGCTGCTAAATCTGTTCTGAATCTATCCCATTTAGTATGGTGGTAGTGCCACACAACACGATGGAGGGTGTCCTCAGTGGAAAGACGGGACTGCGTCACCAAAATTAATGTGCGGTGGTCACTGCTACCAGTGCTGTAATGGACAGATGCATCTGCGACAGGTATATTGGCGAGGACGAGGTCGCAACTTCTACAAGAAGTAACTCAGGAAGTACGACTGGGCGGCCAGCTGGGGCGCCGTGCGTGGAGTATAAATACTCGGGCGTGGGCCCACCTTGGGCAGAGACAATCTGGAAACAGGAAGCTAGAGACTGCTAACTAGACCTCGATGCTTTGTTACAAGTGGATTAAAGCCTTGCTTTATGTTCAACCGAGTGCGTAGTGAGTCTTTATTACGTCAATTTAATCGACTTGCATCGTCTCCACGCTTTGGGTGATTCGGAACAACCAGCTGCAACTCGAACCACAGAAGGGAACTAGGGCAAGAAACTGAACCATCATGGAAAAACTCCTTAGACCCGCTCGTCTCGACCTGGACCCGAATGCACCTGCGGCAGCGAAGGTATGGAAGCATTGGTTTCGTACCTTTAGCAACTTTCTTGTAGAATGTAGGGCGGATGCCCCTAATAAGTTACGAATGCTTTTTAACTACGTGTCCCCTCATGTGTATGATTATATTGAGGACTGTATAGACTACGACACTGCTGTCCGAATTTTACAGCAGCTATATGTCAAGTCCCCGAATTAAATCTTTGCTCGACACCTTCTGGCCACAACGCGGCAGCAGCCTGGGGAATCACTCGATGAATTCCTCCAGAAACTTCGCAGGCTCAGCAAGGATTGTAACCTTAAAGCGGTTACAGCTGAACAGTATCATGAGGAACTGATCTGCGATTCCTTTATCAATGGGATCGCGTCCCCTTTTATACGTCAGCGCCTGCTGGAAAATAAAACCCTCAATTTACGGGCTGCTTATGACCAGGCGTGTTCCCTGGACTTGGCCAAGAAGAATGCAGACACGTATCTCCCACCACGTGCATGGGCGGCGGCTATCATCTTTAATCAGTCTTTCGGTAGGTCTCGGGCGGATGCGCCCGCTGATGTTGACTCTACTCTAACGGACGACGACCCTACCCTAGAGGCCTTCGCTGATGACAACCCCGCCCTAGCAGCATCCTGGCAATCAGGAAGAATGTGTTTCTTTTGTGGAGGGGCGTGCCATTACAGAAAATTTTACCCGGCTCGTAATGTGACCTGCAATCATTGCAACAAGAAAGGACACCTTTCCAAGGTATGCCAGTCACAGGCCTCTGCTAACAAGAAAGGCCATTCCTCTAAAGTATACCGGTCGAGAGCTCCTGTTAGCTTCCCAGCTGCTATCTATGGAGCTGCTCATCCCCCAAGAACCATTGTTAAGGCTACAGCTGCCGAAAGTAAAATTGCCCCTCCTCCTATCACAGCTGTTTTTCCCCAAAGTTTGTCCCATGCAGCCACGAAGGTTTCAGTAAATGGGTACATTCTAAGCACGCTAATCGACTCTAGCAGCTCTGACAGCTTCATTAGTAAGCGGGCTGTCAGCAGGTTAAAACTGCGCATTTATCCCTCGGACAGGGAGATTGCAATGGCTCTGACGACTCTGACCACCAATTCTTCTGGCTTCTGTCTTGTCAACCTCATCCTCAATGGCCGCAGTTATCTCTCCACCCGGCTCGGAGTACTCGAAAACTTATGCAGTGATGTGCTTCTGGGACAGGACTTCCAGAAACAGCACAAGAGGCTCACTTTTGAGTTTCGAGGGTCAAGGCCAGAGCTTACCATTTCTAAGGTGCCATGTTGTGCGCTCTCTGCGGCCTTACTCGGTGAACCCTCCCTGTTTGCCACTCTTCCCCCCGCTGTAAACCCATAGCCACCAAATCGCAGCGCTTTAGCCAAGACGATCGAGCATTTATCGAGGCAGAAATCTCTCGCCTTTTAGTCGACGGTATTTTCGAGCCTTGTTCATCTCCCTGGCGGGCTCAAGTCGTCATTGTGAAAAATCCCTTAAAACAACATTAAAAACGTCTGTGTATCGATTATTCGCAGACTATTAATCAATATATCTATCTGGTTGCCTACCCGCTACCACGCATAGATGACATCGTCAACAACCTTGCCAAGTACAAGGTATTTTCGACCTTCGATTTGAAAAGCGTGTACCATCAGGTGCTGCTGAAAGACTCCAACAAGAAGTATACGGCCTTTGAGACCAATGGTCGGCTTTTTCAATTTCACCGCCTTTCATTCGGGGTCACCAATGGGGTGGCCGTCTTCCAACGGGCAATGGATGGCCTAGTCCGGCAACAGAACTTGATGGATACCTTTCCGTATTTAGACAATATCACTATTGCCGGCCATGATCAAAAGGAGCATGACGCCAATCTTCAGAGATTTTTTGATGTTCTCTGTCGTCGCCACTTAACGTTAAACGAATCCAAATCAGTGAAATCGGTGCCATCAGTGAACATTCTTGGCTATTGGGTAGGCAATGGTGTTATTAAACCGGACCCAGAGCGACTTCATCCACTTCAGGAGCTCCCTCCAACTACGAACCTCAGCTCTCTTCGTCGGGCACTTGGCATGTTTGCTTATTACGCAAAGTGGATACCACACTTCTCCGATAAAATTCAGCCCCTGCTCCATGCGAAGTCTTTTGCATTGGAAGCTACGGCTATTTCTGCCTTCAACCTCCTCAAACGACAGCTGGAGAAAGCTACGCTTCGCTCCATTGATGAAAACCTTCCTTTTGTGGTCGCATGCGATGCATCGGAGGTGGCGATCTCGGCTACCTTGAATCAAGGTGGCCGACCCGTGGCATTCCTATCCAGAACCTTGCAGGGTAGCGAGCTCCATTACCCATTACCGGCCCCCCGCACCCCCCCCCCCCCCCGTCGAGAAGGAGGCTACGGCCATCATCGAAGCTGTACGCCAATGGGGTAATTTTCTTGCTTGGCGTCATTTTAGGCTTATAACTGAACAGCACTCCGTGGCCTTCATGTTGGATAACCGGAAGCGCACGAAAATCAAAAATAATAAAATTCTACTCTGGAGGATGGAGCTGGCCGCCTTTGGATATACTATCCATTACCGACCCGGCAAACATAATGTGGCCCCAGATACCTTCACACGGGCATTTTGCTCTTCAATGTCAACGTCGACTCTGGTGGATTTGCATATGGACTTATGCCATCCTGGCGTGACCCGCATGTTGCACTTTGTGTGCTCCAAAAATCTACCATTCTCAACGGAGGACGTAAAGAAAACATGCTCCTGCTGTAGGATTTGTGCAGAATTGCAACCACAATTCTTCCACCGATCAGATGGCTTACTCATACATGCAATGCAGCCTATGCAGAGGCTCAGCATAGACTTTAAAGGGCCATTGCCTTCGTCGACACGGAACACCTACCTACTTACAATGGTAGACGTATATTCATGCTTTCCCTTCGCCTTCCCCTGTCCTAGTATGCTTTCCTCTACGGTAATTAAATGCCTCGATCAGGTCTTTTCCCTTTGCGGGATGGCAAATTTTATCCACACAATCAGGGTCCCTCCTTTATGTCGAGTGAACTTAAAGGTTATCTCTCCCAACGGGGAATCGCCTCAAGTAAGACGACACCATATCACCCAATCGGCAACGGACAGGTTGAACGATACAATGCCATCATCTGCAACGCTGTCCATCTGGCACTGAGGGCACGCAACCTACCGGACCAGCAGTGGGAAACGGTGCTCCCCGACGTGTTACACTCTATCAGGTCTCTTCTCTCCACATCTACTAATGTCCCGCCTTTGGAGCGATTCTTCAAATTCCGGCGTCGCTCTACACATGGGACGTCTCTACTGTCATGGTGGTGGCTCCAGTCCCTGTGCTACTCCGGGGGTTTCTTCAGCATGCCAAATACGACCCTCTCGTTGACGAGGTGGAGTTAACGCAGGTAAACCCCACGTTTGCGCACGTACGGTACCCTGATGGCTGGGAGGCCACCGTCTCACTGAGAGATCTGGCTCCCTGCCCAACCGGTCACCCGGGCCCGAATGATGAAGGATCGCACGACAATGATGTCAACACCTCGCACCCCTATGAAAATGATGCCCCACTTGGGAGTTCGAGGGATCTGCTGGCAGTGCTACCGGATTAACTCAGGGAGCCGGACGCTCCCTGTAGGATGGCCACCCGAGCCAGGACGCCGGACAATCTCCAGCCACGACCTGGGATGAGGCCAGCTCTTTGCCTGTGGGGACCCGCACTCGGAGTCATGATATTCCCAGTCCTCCACAGGGCGATCAAGATGACGCGGACTTTACCGACTTACCGGTACGGGCCAAGCTATCCAGGGACCAGGACACGGTCCGGGGAGACATACCTTCTGGTCACAAGCGGAAAGCTAAATGACTATGGCTATTTCTGGTCCACCTAGTCCATTAAAGGAAGACTGGACTTCCAAACCTTTTAGGGAGGAAGAATGTCATTAATCGCAACTTCTACAAGAAGTAACTCGGGATGTACTACTGGGAGGCCAGCTGGGGCGCCGTCAGAGGAGTTAAATACTCGGGCGTGGGCCCACCTTGGGCAGAGACAATCTGGAAACAGGACGCTAGTGACTGCTAACTAGACCTCCATGCTTTGTTACAAGTCGATTAAAGCCTTGCTTTATGTTCAACCGAGTGCGTAGTGATCTTTATTACGTCACAGGGTACTGAATTTGGATGATCAGCCATGATCTCATTAAATGGCAGAACTGGCTCGAGGGGCCGAATGGCCTACTCCTGCTCCTATCTTCTATGTTTATGTTTCCATGTGAAGTAATCGGATCAGCCATGATCTTATTGAATGGCGGAGCATGTTCGAAGGGCCGAGTGGCCTTCTCCTGCTCCTAATTTGTATGTTCGTATGTAAATCCATCCTGAGGGCGGGCAGCAGCTTTCACACAGAGGGCGGAGGTCTGTATCTGACAGAACAAGGATCAGATCAAATTCACAATTTATAACTTGCTCAAATGAAACAAGAAACTTCTAATGATTGGCTGTAGTGAAATAACAAGGATATAACTTGCAAAATCAATATGGAAATAGTGACAGATCATCCTTGCGGGATTTTGGTAAGGTTAATGTAGCTTCTAAACTTAATTCCGATGTATTATGATTTTATTTTCTCCCTTCCTCTCTAACTACAGTATCCCGCGGACTGATGTGTTCCCCAGCGCCAGGAATGCAGCTATTCTCTGAGTGTGGGCTCAGACAGTGACTGAGGGCAGTCCATTTTACACAGGGGATATTGAGGCTAAACCCACTCCTGGTCTCCATCAGTCTCCCCACGGACTCTCAAACTACCAACACGTCGCAGGATTCCATCACTGGTGTTTATACAAAAACGAACTACTCAGATTACCAACAGGTAGGAGCGTCACATCACTAATCTTTACATAGAAAGAAACGAATCAAATTAAGAAAAGGTAGGCGGGTCTCCATTACTAATCTTTTAATGAAAATAATTACTCACATTTTCAATATAGCCCCATCACTACTCTGTTGCTAACAACTAACTACACAAATTACCAACAGGCACGAAGCTACCTGCTATTTGTTATCACATTTGGCATTATTAAACGAACACAATAAGTTACAACCTCCAGCAACCTTGACCCACCGATTCATAATTGTAAACACTTCTATCATGTTGCCCCAGAATCTGCGTTGTTTTAACCAAAAGAAGCACCAACGTTCAAAGCTTTCTGCATATTTGTTGTTCCTCAGACCCGGCAGCCCCCCAATGAATCTGTGTTTAACCATCTTTAAAGTCTCCATCCTTTCTATAGTGCGGAGCTCAATACTAAACACAAAACTCTAACTGAGGTTTTATTAAAGCTTTATATAGGCTCATTGTTACCTTTTGGGTTTCATATTCTATACCACGCGATAAACCTAGAATGTCATCAGTTGCTTCACGATTTCTCAACCTGAGGTGTTGCTTTTAATGTTTTTTCAATCTGTATCCCCAAATCTCTCTGCTCTTCCACAGCACCGAGTCTACTTCCAGTCCGAGTATAATTACAGCTCTTCTAAATAAGTAACTATGTCTCCTATTCTAGTCTCCACAGCGAGTTTCGCTGCGAGTCCCTCCAGGCCTCTGTGAATCATTAGCAAGTGAGTTAATCTATCTCAATTGGGTATAAACCACAGCAACAATAAACTAACCACAAATACATAGAAACCCCAATAAACTGGCCTCAAATGAGTAAAATCTCTAAAATTAGTAGGCTGTGCTGAAATGGCTATAACCTCCTGCATTAATAAACTAACTCCAAACTGCTATAATCCGAAACAATAACAAACTAACAACTTTATATGTGCCTTTTTCTCCCTGATTGCTGTTCACATTTCCAAGCCCCATAACTGCCGAGATGCTGCATTTGCGACGATTGCCAGCTGTCCAAGTTCATAATGTCCACTCGGGAAGGAAGAGAAGAGAACAGGCAGTTAGGAATTTGTAGAGGGATGCAGTTTGTTCAGACTCGTAAATGGTGAGGAGGCGTTCACTACTTTTAGCAATGTAACATTGCAGTAGGGTGCTGGTGTAGGGCTGGGTCAGTGGAGTGTGGGGCTGGGTCAGTGGGGTCTGGGGTTGGGTCAGTGGGGTGTCGGTATGTTGCTTGGTCTGTGGGATGTGGGACTGGGCCAGTGGGGTGTCGGTGTGGGGCTGGGTCAGTCGTGTGTCGGTATGTTGTTTGGTCTGTGGGATGTGGGACTAGGTCAGTGGGGTGTCGGTGTGGGGGCTGGCTGAGTGGCGTGTCGCTGTGGGGCAGGGTCAGTGGGATGTGGGGCTGGGCCGGTGGGGTGTAGGTGTGGTGCTGGGTCACTGGCGTGTGGGTCTGGGTCAGTGGGGTGTGGGGCTGGGTCACTGGGGTGTGGGGTTGGGCCGGTGTGTTGTAGGTGTGGGGTGTGGTCACTGGGGTGTGGGGCTGGGTCACTGGGGTGTGCGGCTGGGTCACTGGGGTTGGGGCTGGGCCGGTGTTGTGTTGGGTGTGTGGCTGGGTCAGTGCTGTGCCGGTGTGGGGCTGGGTCAGCCAGGTATGGTTTCGCTAGCTTAAAGGGAATATTGTTGAACTGTAATGGTCATTAAAAAGGCACGTTACAAACTGCAAAGGTCTTGACGCTCCCTGTCTCTGGAAACTCCTCCAGCCCTACAAGCCGCCAACTCCAAGATCTCTCTGTTCCTCTGTCTCTGCTCTGTTGTGCATTTCACCCTCTCCTCACCATTTCTATGGCTGCCGTGCTTTCGGCTGTCCAAGCTCTCTGCTCAGCAATTCCCCACCAAGCCTCTCCAGCTCCTTCTCCTCACTTTTATTGCCCTCCTGAAACTCACTTATTTGGACAACATTGTGAGCACCCCTCCTCCTCCTTTATTCAGCGCCCAGCTTTTGTCTGATTCGCCTCCTGTGAAGCGCCCGGTGATGTTTTGCTATGTTATAAGCGCTGAGGAAATGCAAGTTGTTTCTGTTGTGTGTTTATTATACTAGTGTCAGCGTGAGTGAAACAGCACAAACCTGACGTTCGCAAGTTCTCAAACTTGGTTATATATTAATGTCAGGGAATACCTTCCACTATAGTTTGGAAAAATTACTGATCCGAGGCTGAATCCGTTTTTTGATTTCCACAGTGGGTAAAGGAAAGAACGCTGATTGAGAGTTTGATTGGACGCAGATGTATGGGCACACACACAGCGTGACACGCGCACAAATGGAGAATTGTGATTGTAAAACAGCAGGCAAATCTACCACGTGTTTAATATTGCGTTTTTTCATGTTGCAAGACCCCACAATATTCCACTAATTAATGCTGTGCATCACGTACTCTCTAAAGTGACATGATGCAGAACATTATACATTAGTGTTAATATTAGTGGAACCGCAGTAAATGTCCTCACCTCCTACAGTGCTCATTAGTCAGGTGCTGACACCATGAGAGATGTGGTCAATATATTCAAATAGAAACACCAAGCAGGACACATCTACACGAACACACGGACAATGTCACTGCCTATATGACCAGAGGGATCACATCCAGCTATATATATTGAGTGGGTAGCAATCGCAATCATAAATCAACATAATTTAATATCAAAATCAACAAATAGAAAATATTAAACCTAAATCTGTCAAGAAAAACAATAAAACACCAGAAGACTCTGAAACCGAATGGAGGATTATTTAATTCTTGAAATTAAATAAAAGCACTTACAAAGCTATGAAGACAGAGTTGGCAAAAGTGGACTGGGAAATTAGATTAAAGGTTAAGTCGGTAGAAAAGTAGTGGCAGACATTTAAGGAGATATTTCATAACTCTCAGCAAAGGTTTATTCCAGTGAGAAAGAAAGACTCTACGAGAAGCTAACTAAGGAAGTTAAGGATGATATCAAATTGAAGTTAATTTTGCTGATGATAAAAAGATATGTGGGACAATAAGCTGTGCGGAGAACACAAAGAGTCTACAAAGGGATATATAATGACTAAGTGAGTGGGAAGTTAGGTGGCAGATGGAGTATAAAGTAGGGAAATCTGAGGTTATTCACTTTGGTAGGAAGAATAGAAAAAATAGAATATTTTTAAATGGTGAGAAATTTTTAAATGTTGGTGTTCAGAGAGATTTGGATGTCCTCGTGTAAGAATCACAGAAAGCTAGCATGCAGGTACAGCAAGCAATAAGGAAGGCAATGGCACGTTGGTCTTTATTGCAAGGGGTTTGGAGAATAAGAGTAAGGAAGTGTTGCTACAATTGTACAGGGCCTTGGTGAGACCACACCTGGAGTACTGTGCACAGTTTTGATCTCCTTATCTAAGGAATTATATACTTGCCTTGGCGGCAGTGCAACAAAGGTTCACTAGATTGATTCCTGGGATCAGAGGGTTGTCCTATGATGAGAAATTGTGTAGAATGGGCCTATACTCTCTGGAGTTTAGAAGAACGAGTGGTGATCTGATTTATTCTGAAGGGGATTGACAGGGTGGAGGCTGAGAGGTTGTTTCCCCTGGCTGGAATGTCCAGAACGAGGGGGCTTAGTCTCAGGATAAGGGGTAGGCCTTTTAACACTGGGATGAGGAAGAATTTCATCACTCAGAGGGTTGTGAATCTTTGGAATTCTCTGCCCCAGATGGCTGAGTTTTTGAGTATATTCCATGCAGAGATAGATAGATTTTTGGACTCTTGGGGAATCAAGGGATATGGCGATCGGGCGGGAGTGTGGAGTGATGTCGATGATCAGCCATGATCTTAATGAATGGCGGAGCAGGCTCGAGGGACCGTATAGCCTACTCCTGCTCTTACTTCTTTTGTTCTTCTGTTCTTATGAAAAGGCATACGCTGTTGCAAAGATTAGTGGTCGGCCAGAGGATTGGGATTTTTTTTAGAAACCAGAAAAGGATGACTAAAAAAATAATTAAGAGGGAGAAGACAGATTATGAGAGTAAACTGGCAAAAAATATAAAAACAGACAGTAAGAGCTTCTACAGGTATATAAAAAGAGAGTAGCTAAAGTAATGGTTGGTTCCTTAGAGGATGAGACTGGGGAATTAATAATGGGAAACAGGGAAATGGCAGAGGCTTTGAACAAATATTTTGTATCGGACTTCACAGGTAATAGCCACTAAAAGCATCCCAATAATACTTGTGAATCAAGAGGCTATGGGGAGGGAGGAACTTAAAACAATCACTATCACCAGAGACAATATACAAGGCAAATTAATGGGACTAAAGGATAGCAAGTCCCCTGGACCTGATGGCCTACATCCTAGGGTTTTAAAAGTAGTGGCTGCAGAGATAGTGGATGAGTTGGTTGTAATCTACCAACATTCACTGGATTCAGGAGAGGTCCCAGTGGATTGGAGAACCGCAAAAGTAATTCCCCTATTCAAGAAAGGAGGGAGCCACAAAGCAGGAAACTATAGGTCAGTTAGCCTAGCACCTGTCATCGGGAAAATGCTGAAATCTATTATTAAGGAAGTAATAGCAGATTTAGAAAATCATAATACAATCAGGCAGAGTCAACATGGTTTTATGAAAGGGAAATCGTGTTTGACAAATTAGCTGGAGTTCTTTGAGGATGTAACGAGCAGGGTGGATAATGGGGAGTCAGTAAATGTAGTGTTTTTGGATTTCCAGAAGGCGTTCGATAAGGTGCAGCATAAAAGGTCACTGCACAAGATAAGAGCTCACGGTGTTGGGAGTAATATATTAGGTTGGATAGAGCATTGGCTGAATAAATGAAGCGGAGATGCCGGTGTTGGACTGGGGTGGACAAAATTGAGAGGTCGCACAACACCAGGTTATAGTCCAACAGTTTTATTTGAAATCACAAGCTTTCGGAGCTATCGATTTGCTCCTTCCTAATTTACTTCACCTGAGGAAGGAGCAAATCGATAGCTCCGAAAGCTTGTGATTTCAAATAAAACTGTTGGACTATAACCTGGTGTTGTGCGACCTCTCAATTTTGAATAAATGAAATCAGAGATTCGGAATAAACGGATCTGTTTCAGGTTGGCAAAATGTGACTAGAGGGGTGCCACAGGGATCAGTGCTGGGGCCTCAACCATTCACAATCTATATTAATGACTTGAATGAGGAGACCGAGTGCACTGTTGCCAAATTTGCTGACGATACAAAGATAGGTGGGAAAGCAAGATGTGAGGAGTGCACAAAGAGTCTGCAAAGGGATATAGATAGCTTAAGTGAGTGGGCAAAAATTTGGCAGATGCAGTATGATGTTGGAAAATGTGAGGTTTCCACTTTGTTAGGAAGAATTAAAAGCAAAATATGTTTTAAATGCAGAGACTACAGAATTCTGCGGTACAGAGGGATCTGGGTGTTCTCGTACATAAAACACAAAATGTTTAGCATGCAGGTACAGCAATAATTATGAAGGTAAATGGAATATTGGCGTGCATTGCAAGTGGGATGAGTATAAATGTCGGGAGTCTTGCTACAAATGTACAGGGCGTTGCTGAGACTGCACCTGGGGTACTGCGTACAGTTTTGGTCTCCTTATTCAAAGAAGGATATACTTGCATTTGAGAAGGTTCAGAGAATGTTTTTGAAAAAAAGGGATTCAAGGGTTATGGGGAGCGGGATAGGAAAGTGGAGTTCAGGAAAAGATCAGATCAGCCATGATCTTATTGAATGGCGGAGCAGGCGCGAGGGGCTATTTTCTTAAGTTCTTATGTGCTTATGAATGAAAACCCTGCTTAATTATTCGTTCAGTATATACTCTAACACAGGAATAATGCTGGTGTTGGCCTGCACTGTGTGAGTAAATCTTACCAATGGCCGGTTTTGTGAAGTCCTGTACACATCTGGTAAGATGCTCATACACGGAATCCCCATACACACCTGGCAGGATCTGGATACACTGTGAAACCCAATAAACACCTGGCAGGATCCTGATACAATGCCAAACCCCATACACACCTGGCAGGATCATGATACACTGTGAAACCCAATACATACCTGCCCGGATCCTGATACACTGTGAAAAACGATAGACACAGGGCAGGATCCTGACACACTGTGAAACCCCATACACACCTGGGAGGATCCTGATACACTGTGACACCCCCATACACTCCTGGCAGGATCCTGATACACTGTGAAACCCCATATACACCTGGCAGGATTCTGATACTCTTTGAAACCCCATACAAACCTGGCAGGATCCTGAAACAATGTGAAACCCGATACACACCTGGCAGGATCCTGATACACTGTGAAACCCCATACACACGTGGCAGGATCCTGATATAGTCTGAAACCCCATACACACGTGGCAGGTTCTTGATACACTGTGAAATCCCGTACACACCTGGCAGGATCCTGATACACTGTGAAACCCCATACACATCTGTCAGGATCCTGATGCATATATGTCTCCCTGTCCCGTCACCCCCTGTCTCCTCACCTCCCCAAGCTCTTCGCATCCCCCGTCTCCACGTCCCTGTTTCCACGCACCCCTTCTCCTTGCGCTCAGTCTCCATGCCGCATCTCCTCCCCCGTCTCCTCGCCGTACCATATCTTCGCCCCGTCTTCTTGTCTCCCCTTCTCCCTCGCCCCCTGTCTCCTTCCACTCCCATCTCTTTCTTCCCGCTCCATCTCCCTTCTCCTCCACGTCTCCTTCTCCCCCCGTTTCCATCTACCTCCGTTTCCTTCTCCTCCCCATCTTCTCTGACGTCAACTGGCCCCGTCTCTTCCACCCTCCCCCTCGTCTTCTCGCCCCCGTCTCCTCCCCCTCCGTCTTTTCTTCCCCGTCTCAACTACGAACTCCGCTCTCTCCTCTCCCCTCGCATCCTCTCCCTGAATGCAGGACAAAAAGGTTTGTAAAGTTGGGAATTTGGAAATGCATTTGTAAGTGATTGGGGGAGAGTGTTTACAGGGGCAGAGAGAGAAGGAATAATGGTTGGGAGGCGGAAGGGAAATGTGAGTGGAGAGCATAGAAGGAAGTGATCAGAGATGGCTTTATCTGTGAGTAACATGATTGGAGTAGCGGGGCTACGTGAGATGGCGAGATTCAGGTGGTGGCCTTGAATATGGTTAGAGTAGTTTAGATGTAGAGACAGATTAAGGAAGGATAGGAGAGCAGTGAACCCAGAGGGGAGAGAGCAATATTATTTGAGATGGAGGTTGAAATCACCGAGGATCAGAATTCCCTCTTTGCAGAGGCTGCGAGGTGAAAGCTGTGAAAAAAAATTAAGAAATTTGGAGTGGTGCTTGTGTGGGCGGTAGAGGATGAGGATTTTAAATGAGAGGCAAGAAGTGTGAAACAAGGAGGATAAGGTGCCAGTGGAGTAGAGAGACAGACCAAGTTGTGGATTTGGTGAGAGCGCCACACCGCCACCATTCCGGTTTGGGTGGGGTAAGTGGTAAAATGGATAACCAGGCGCGGAGAGTTCATTAAGGGGAAAAGTGTCATCACCCCATTGCCAGGTTTCCGTCAAGGCCATGATGTCAATGCAATCATCCACAATAAGCTGAAGGATTTCAAGGGCCTTGTTCACAAGTGAACGGAGATTCTGAGGGAGATGCTGAGAGTGACAGTGACAGATGATCCAGTGGCAGAGTCCACAGGGTCAGCATTGGGAGAGGAGAGTGGGATGGGAATGACCTTGGCAAGATTATGCCCTTTGGGCGCTCTGGGGGGGAAGGGTGGCGAGAGATTAGGACGAGAGAGTTGGTGTTGCTGCTCGTAAGGAGACAGCGACAAGGGCCTCGATGTGCCCTTCAGAGGAATCCAGGACTGAAACAGAGGAAAGCTGTATGATTTTCTAAGACCGATTGAATCCTGGGGCAGCGGCAGGAGAGTAGAAAGTTGGAGGCGTGCTGAAGGGGTATGATAGGGATCTGGAAGGACAGAGTACCCGAGAGCGGAGAAATGAAAGGAGGCATGACGACAGGAGAAGGGGTCTAGAAGGGGTAAAGAGAACAGTAAAATGGGAAAATAGGAAAATAGGAGGGATGGGCTTGTGTCCAGAGTGGCAGCCAAAATGAGCAGGCGAATGGACCACAGGATACTCAAGTTGCATAGGCCGGGTTGCATGTTGATGAATAGAGATGAGACAATAGGAAGGAGCTCAGAGTTAGTGTCGCAGGGCCCGTGGTGGGATATGTTGCCGTAGGGAGGGTGGACTCAGCTTGGAGCATTGATAGAACGATGTCCAGGTTCGGAGCCAGGTGTGGAGGCGAGTGAATTCTGAAGCTGTGTAAAGGGTAGAGTACCAGAGGACGCACTGCTGGAGGTATTTCCGTGTGAGTGAAAAGTTGGAAGATGAGCAGAATCGATAGCGGGGCAGAAAAACGTTGGCACAGTTGGAGATCAGAATAAGATCCAGAGGCGGAAGAGAAGTGGACTTCGGCCCAAGAGAGTGAATTTCTGAACAGAAACCAGACTCAAGTTGAAGCTGAAAAACCATTAGGACAATAATAAACTCAACAGCTAACAGCGGCGGTGGGGGATGGGTTGTAGGCTAGACAAAGTTCCCGTAAAACTTAGCAACTGAATAGCAGATCAGAGACACAGCAGCTGCGACGTACAGTGTAGTCCAGTGAAGAAGCAGTGTTGAAGACCAGGAATTTGGAAGCTGAATTTGAGCAAAGGTGCAGAGCGCACTCAGAGAACCAAAGAGCAGGCATGGTGGGGGGATGGGCATTTGGCCCAGGTAACTTTAAACTAGCAGTTAACTTCGATTTAGGGATTAAATGCACCCACTATTGGAGCCAGGAGAAATTAAACAGTGGAAAAGAGGAGATTGGTGGAAAAATGGCAACGCATGGCCAAGGATTGAGTTGCACAGCAAAGGTGCTCAACAGGGAGCTGCCAGCCCAGGAGCCATCTTGTAACACATGCGTTTAGCGTTTGAGCAGGTCATGAAATCGGAAATTACAGGACATTTGTAAAAACAATTTATAGATAGAGAATCACTTTTATTGAACTTTTGACCGACCCTAAAATAAAACCTCCAGTAAGTTTCGGGGCCTCACTGTTTAAGTCTGACTGGACACAGTCCGTGTGTTTTTATTAAAGTATATTTTACAAAGTTTGCCCTCGATTCTCCCGCACCGATTATCTGATCTTTACTGGCCTGGAATTCTGTGACATTCACGACAGATGGAGCCTAGCCTTAAATAAAAACAACCAATCACATCCGTTTAAAGGGGATTGTCAAACCCTCCAGTGCTGAAGTCATTGCCCAGAAACTCCGATTAAACTTCACGTTGAACAAATGCTGGAATTTATCATCCACCTGATGATTATATGGAAGAACAGGCGGAGGCGATTCAACCTCTCAAGCCCGTTCTGCCAGTTAATTAGATCATGGCTCATCTGTGCTTCAACTCCTGTTACCCGCCTTGAATTCATTTCGCTTGATGCCCTTAACTGATAAAAAAGATCTTTTGAAAAATTAAATTGACAGAATCCAAAGCTTTTTGCAGGAGAAATATTCACATTTCCACTACCCTTTGTGTAAAAAAAATGCTTCCTGGTTTCACACCTGAACAGCCTAGATCTTATTTTAATAATGTCCCCTTTTGTTCTGGATTCCCCACCAGAGACAATCTCTCTCTGTATCTTCTCTAATGAATCCTTTTATCATTTTAAGCACCTCAATTAATGCCCGCCGCCTGCACGCAAACTCACAATTTACCCACACTCTCCATCTAACAGTGAATTATTTTGTTCGTGTGAATTTAGTTCCATGACGAATCTTTACATATAAAGAAACGACTCAAATTACGAAAAGGTAGGCTGCTCTCCATTACTAATCTTTTAATGAAAATAATTACTCACATTTTCAATAGAGCCCCATCACTACTCTGTTGCTGACAACTAACAACACAAATTACCAACAGGCACGAAGCTACCTCCGAGTGGGTATCACATTTGGCATTATTAAACTAACACAAATAGTTACAAAGTTCACCAACCTTGTCCCACCGATTTAGAATTGTAAACACTTCTACCATATTGCCCCACAATCTGCGTTGATTTAACCAAAAGAAACACCAACGTTCAATATTGAAACACATAATTCTAACTGAGGTCTTATTAAAGCTTGATATAGGCTCATCATTACCTCTTGGGTTTTATATTCTATACCTCCTGATTAAACCTAGAATTTCAACAGCTTCTTTCCCACTCTCTCAACCTGAGGTGTTGCTTTTAATGTCGTTTCAATCTGTGTCCCCTTTCTGTCTGCTCTTCCACAGCACCGAGCCTACTTCCACTCCGAGTATAATTACAGCAATTCTAAATAATTAACTATGTCTCCTATTCTGGCATGCTCTGCGAGTTTCGATGTCAGTCCTTTCAGGCCTCTATCAATCATTGGTAAATAATTAATCTCCTGAATTGGGTATAAATCAAAGCAACAATCAACTAACCACAAATACATAGAAACCCCAATAAACTGGCCTCAAATGAGTTAAATCTCTGAATTACTAAGCTATGCTTAAATGGCTGTTAATTAAATCTAAAATGCTGTAATCCCCAGCAATAATTTAGTTTGAACTTCACATGGGTAATGTACATGGCCTTTTTTCCCTGACTTGCTGTTCACAGTTCAAAGCCCCACAGCACGCCGAGATTCTGCATTTTCGACGATTGCCAGCTTTCCAAGTTGATGATGACCACTGGGGATAGAAGAGAAGAGGCATTGAGGAATTTGTAGAGGAGGCAGTTTATTCAGACGCTGAAATTGTAAGGAGGAGGTTACTACTTTTAACAATGTAACATTTCACTGGGATGTTGGTGTGGGTCTGGGTGAGTGGAGAGTGATGCTGGGTCAGTGGGCTGTTGGTGTAGGGCTGGGTGAGTGGAGAGTGATGCTGGGTCAGTGGGATGTTGGTGTGGGCTGGATGAGTGGAGAGTGATGCTGGGTCAGTGGGGTTTGGGTGTGGGGCTGGGTGAGCGGAGAGTGATGCTGGGTCAGTGGGTGTTGTTGTGGGGCTGGGTGAGTGGAGAGTGATGCTGGGTCACTGGGGTGTGGGCGTGGGTCTGGGTGATGGAGAGTGATGCTGGGTCAGTGGGATGTTGGTGTGGGCTGGATGAGTGGAGAGTGATGCTGGGTCAGTGGGGTGTGGGTGTGGGGCTGGGTGAGTGGAGAGTGATGCTGGGTCAGTGGGATGTTGGTGTGGGCTGGATGAGTGGAGAGTGATGCTGGGTCAGTGGGGTGTGGGTGTGGGGCTGGGTGAGTGGAGTGTGATGCTGGGTCAGTGGGGTGTGGGTGTGGGTCTGGGTGAGTGGAGAGTGATGCTGGGTCAGTCGGTGTTGTTGTGGGGCTGGGTGAGTGGAGAGTGATGCTGGGTCACTGGGGTGTGGGCGTGGGTCTGGGTGAGTGGAGAGTGATGCTGGGTCAGTGGGATGTTGGTGTGGGCTGGATGAGTGGAGAGTGATGCTGGGTCAGTGGGGTGTGGGTGTGGGGCTGGGTGAGTGGAGAGTGATGCTGGGTCAGTGGGATGTTGGTGTGGGCTGGATGAGTGGAGAGTGATGCTGGGTCAGTGGGGTGTGGGTGTGGGGCTGGGTGAGTGGAGTGTGATGCTGGGTCAGTGGGGTGTGGGTGTGGGTCTGGGTGAGTGGAGAGTGATGCTGGGTCAGTGGGGAGTGGGTCTGGGTGAGTGGAGTGTGATGCTGGGTCAGTGGGGTGTTGTTGTGGGGCTGGTTGAGTGGAGAGTGATGCTGGGTCAGTTGGGTGTGGGTGTGGGGCTGGGTGAGTGGAAAGTGATGCTGGGTGAGTGGGGTGTTGGTTGAATGCTGGATCACGTTGGGTGGAACTAGGTTGATGGGTCAGTAGGGGTTTGGGTGTAGCGCTGGGTCAGTGGGACGGAGGAACAAGAACGGATGTACTGCTTTGTTCTTTTTGAGATTTTTGCGGTTGTGCGGCCCCTTTAAGGGGCTACGCGGACGATCAAAAAACCGCGCATGCGCATTTTTCAGATTTTAAAATCCGGTGAGCCGGCCACACTATAGCAAGGGAACATTGGTAAATGGCACAGGGTCGGTGAGAAGGCAAGATCCAGGTTACAGAGCCTGTCTGCAAAGAAAAGACGCATTTATGGGCAAGCTTGATTAAACACATGAGGGAGAAAGTAATAAAGGGTTAGGATGATAGGGTTAGATGAAGAGAGATGGAAGGCGGCTCATGTGGAGCATAAACACTGACATGGACCAGTCGGTTCGACTGGCCTGTTTCTGTGCTGTACATTCTGTGTGAAAAGGGAAATGACGCTGACACATTTTCTGAAGCATTTTGGTACAAAGAGAATTGCGGAAACTTTGCTCTAATTCTGTAGCCTGCAGCAACGAAACTCCTCCGGTGGAACTGGGAGATTCCCAGCGTGGAAATTTATGTAACAGTGAAAGGAGTTTAACTTGTTCTATAACATTAAAGCACAAATGAGACTTTTGTATTTCAGAGGAGAGGGTTTGATCAGAGACGCGCCCAGTTTGACACGTGGGTAAAGAGTTAGACATGTGTATCTCCATCTCCAGCCTCCCTTTCCTCTCGATGGTTTGTCACCTCCCGAATCTCTGCCCATCTTTCTCACGACTCCATGTTTAAATCGCTCTAATCTGGATTCCGCTCAAGTCACAACACTAAAATGACGATCAAAGTCACGAATAACAACCTCTATGACAATGACCGTGGTAAACTATCCCTCCTCATTCTTCTCTGCAGTCTTTGACACGATCGAGCACAATATCCTCCTCCAAAACCTCTCCTGTTTTCTAGCTCAGTGGGACTGCCCTCACTTGGTTCCCCTTTTACCCATCCACACTTATAGAGAGAGAATCTTCATCAACGGCTTCTCTTCCTGCTCCCGCACTGTTACTTCTGGAATTCCTTATGGATCTATCTCTCCCTGCACCCACTTCTATTTCTTATCTTCATGCTGCCCCTTGGAGACATTATCCGAGGGGGTCGGCTTTCACAAGTACTCTGACAACACTCTGCTCCACTTCTCCACCACCTCTCTGGACCCCTCCACTGCCTCTGCTTGCCCACGCTGCTTGTCCAACATCCAGTCCTTGATGAACTACAACTTCACCAGTTGAACACTGGAAAGATCGACGAAATGGTCCTCGGCCCCACCACGAATTCTGTTCCCTCGCCAGTTCTTCCATCTTCGTCCCAGCCAATGTCTCTGATTGAACCAGGCGATTCACCACCTCAGCGTGCTATTTGGCGCCAAGCTGAGCTTTCGACTCGTTCTCCTCTCCTCACAAAGACCGTCTTCTCCCAACTCCGGAACTTCCTTCCTCTTCGGCCTGCTTCAGCCCACCTGCTGCTGAATCGCCTGCAGTTTCGTTTTTTACAATCCTCTTTGGGCCGGCTATGTTCCTTTCAGTCTCTGTAAACTTAATTGCATCAAAAAGCCTGCTCATCAATCACCCCTGTCCTTGCGAACCTACATTTGATCCTGCTCCGCTCGCAGCTTCTGAGTAAAACTCTCAGCTGGAGCCTGATGCTCAAGGCCGAGACTGTTATGCATTAATTGGATACTATCTCCCGGAATTGATCATCCTTACTCTATTGCTAATAAATGACCATCACTGCAAAATAACCTGTACTATTCCTGCGACGGGAATTGAAGAAATCTAGCGTATCTAGATCAGATTAACATTATATTTCGTCTAACACCGAGATCAATAGAGCTGTGATCCGAATGTAGTTCATTCCCATAGATTTAGAATCGGGACAAAGAAAGAGATATCATCGCAATTTAAGATAATTCCAAAGAAGTGTGTTGTGTTAATACAAAGAGCTCACTGTGCCCTTCCCTATGGTGTTTGATTCCAGGAAACTAACAGCGATCTTTGACCCTCGCTCTCTGTGCCCTTTCATTGTCCGATAATAAACTGGTTTTATGGTGAACAATATAATCGAATTGAGGTCACGGATATGAATCGGGATACAGAACGCGGTTTCCCTGCGGGGTCTTCTGAACCGCAGATGGAACAGATGGGGGAAATTAAATCATTTTACCAAACAAATGATTAATTACTTTAGTTAAAAGATCAGTAATTCATCAGAACAATTCAAACAGAATGAGACCGTGTGTGATTCAGATCGAGCCCTACACCAGAGAACAGGGCGGGGCGGGATTGTACTGATCAGGCTGAAGGTCGGGTTTAGGACTGTGCTGTGTAACTGATCTTTACCCAGGGTGTGTTCATTATACTGTATTACCCACAATGCTGACTTACGCTCTCTCTGGAACCAGAATAAGGGACTGCAGCACAAGGTAAGTACCCGGAATATACTGAGCACCATTATAGTGTTTTATTGTAGCAGAACTGACCCGGTGCCATTTTCTGGCAGAATAGTTCAATCAGTGAAAAGTTGAGGTATCAACATTGGGTCAGGTAAGAACTCATTGTTTTATTTTTTAGAAATTGCAGCAGCGACATTTAATAGAATAAATCTTCCAAATGTAACTTCACACATTAACATTCTGCTGTTGAAAATATTATTGATATAGATTCCCAGTTTATGACACGATTTTGAATAAACAGTTAGAGATCAAGACTTTTGAACATAAAACACAGCCCGAACCATTACTGAAATCCAATATATCCAGCCACGGAAGGTTTCCTCTTTGACCCACATTGACCTTAGGATGATGGGACTCATTGTGGCCAAACCGAGTCAAATGCTGCCTTGTTGTCGAGGCGAGTAACGGTCCCGCTATTGATGAGTCCACCGTCACTCTGCTGATCATTGTGGGGTAATTGGACTGATTCCGTCTGACTTTAATTTTGTGGATAGGACATTGCTGGTCATCTACATCATATCCCTAAGGAGGTAAAATTTCACTTGTACAATCAAACAACCATGGTCTGCATGTGCGGTTAGATCAGTATAAATCGAAAGGAAGTGACTCCCACTCTGTCAAGAAAAGCGGTAATCCTGAGGACTGGGGAAACAGAGAAAACAACAAATGATACAAAGAGAATATTAAGAGCCGCGAAAAGGGAATACGAAACCACATTGAAAGTAATATAAAAGCTAATAGTAAAAATCCGTACGAATATATTAATATCAAGAGAGTGGCTGAGGGAGATGTGGCCCATTAAAGACAGCCGCAGATGATACGGTAATATCGAACAAGGTAACAGCAGATTTAGTTAACGAATACTTTGTGTCAGTTTTCACAGCAGATGAAAAGGACAAGTGAGAGAAGGCTAAATAAAAATAAGTCAAGGAGAGGACTTTGCTGTGTACATAATTGTAAAAATGTTAAAGGAGAAAATATTGAAAGTTTGGATAGATACATCTCGAGGACATAAGAACATAAGAAATAGGAGCAGGAGTAGGCCAATTGGCCCCTGGAGCCTGCTCCGCCATTCAATAAGATCATGGCTGATCTGATCCTAACCGCCAATCTACTATCACAGAACCATCTCCTGAACCTAACAGAATTGGACACACGAAGTAGGAGCAGGATCAGGCTACACGGCCCCTGGGCCCACTACGCTACCCACAGGGCCATGACCGATCCGAACCTAGACTCATGTCCAAATTCCTGCCCGCTCCCCGTAACCCTTAATTCCCTTTACTTCTCGGAAACTGTCTATTTCTGCTTTAAATTTGTGTAATGATGTAGCTTCTACAGCTTTTTGGGGCAGCATATTCAATGGACCTACCACCCTCTGAGTGAAGTAGTTCCTTCTCATCTCAGTTTTGAAAGAGCAGCCCCTTATTCTAAGACTATGCCCCCTAGTTCCAGTTTCACCCATCATCGGGAACATCCTCCCCGCATCCACCCGATCCAACCCCTTCACAATCTTATATGTTTCAATAAGATCGCCTCTCATTCTTCTGAACACCAATGAGTATAGTCCCAATCTACCCAACCTCTCCTCATATGACCATCCCCTCATCCCCGGGATTAACCGAGTGAACCTTCTTTGTACTGACTCGAGAGCAAGTATGTCTTTTCTTAAGTATGGACCCCAAAACTGTATGCAGTATTCAGTTGCGGTCTCACCAATACCCTGTACAACTGAAGCAATACCTCCATATTTTTATATTCTATCCCCGAGCAATGAAAGCCAACATTCCATTGGCCTTCTTAATCACTTGCTGCACCTGCATACTAACCTTTTGAGTTTCGTGCACCAGGACCCCCAGATCCCTTTGTACGTCAGTACTTTCCAGTTTAATGCCATTAAGATAATAACTTGCTCTACTATTTTTCCTGCCAAACTGCATAACCTCACAATTTCAAGTATTGTATTCCATCTGCCAAATCTCTGCCCACTTACTTAGCCTGTCTATGTCCCCTTGCAGATTTTTTATGTCCTCCTCACTCACTACTTTCCCTCCCATCTTAGTATCATCTGCAAACTTTGATATGTTACACTCGGTCCCCTCCTACAAATCGTTAATATAGATTGTAAAGAGTTGGGGACCCCGCACTGACCCCTGCGGAACACCACTAGTTACTGATCGCAAGTCTGAGAATGAACCATTTATCCCAACTCTCTGCATTCTGTTAGATAGCCAATCCTCTATCCATGCCAGAATATTACCCCCAATCCCATGATTTTTTATCTTAAGCAATAATCTTTTTTGTGGCACCTTGTCAAATGCCTTTTGGAAGTCTAAATACACCACATCCACTGGTTCCCCTTTATCCACCCTGTATGTTACTTCCTCAAAGAACTCCAGCAAATTTGTCAAACATGACTTCCCCTTCATAAAACCATGCTGACTTTGTCCTATTAAATTATGATTATCCAAATGTTCCGTTACTGTCTCCTTAATAATGGACTCCAAAATTTTACCTACCACTGATGTTAGGCTAACCGGTCTATAGTTTCCAGCCGTCTGTCTACTGCCCTTTTTAAATAAGTGTGTTACATTAGCAGTTTTCCAGTCTGCCGGGATCTTTGCTGAGTCCAGGGAGGTTTGGAAAATTATTACCAATGCATGCACAATCCCTACCGCCACTTCCCTCAAGACCCTAGGATGTAAGCCATCAGGTCCAGGTGATTTATCCGCCTTGAGTCCCATTATTTTACCGAGTACCACTTCCTTAGTGATTTTGATCGTGTTTAGCTCTTCCCCCCATATAGCCCCCTGTTTGTCCAGTTTTGGGATATTCTTAGTATCCTCTACTGTAAAGACTGATACAAAATATCCATTCAGTGTATTTGCCATCTCCATATTTCCCACCATTTATTTCCCGGTCTCATCCTCTAAGAGACCAACATTTACTTTAGCCACCCTTTTTCTTTTTATATAATTGTAAAAACTCTTACTCTCTGGTTTTATATGTTTTGCTAATTTACTTTCATAATCTATCTTCCCTTTCTTAATCAATCTTTTTGTTATTTTTTGCTGTTTTTTAAAGTTTTCCCAATCCTCTATCCTTCAACTAGATTTGGCTGCCTTATAAACCCTTGTTTTTAGTCGAATACTATCCTTAATTTCTTTACTAAGCCCCGGATGACTGTCATTTCTTTTACATCCTTTTGGTCTCAGTGTAATATATATTTTTTGGAAGCTGTAAAATAACTCCTTAAATGTAAACCGCTGATCATGTATCGTCTTACCCTTTAATCTATTTTCCCAATCCACTCTACTCAATACCTTCATAGTCTCCTTTATTCAAACTTAGCACTCATGTTTGAGATCCAACCTTCTCACCCTCTAATTGAATATGGAATTCAACCATGTTATGGTCACTCATTCCAAGGGGATCCTTTAATAGGACATTTTTAAATAATCCTGTCTCGTTACACAGGATCAGTTCTAAGGTTGCTTGCCCCCTGGTCGGTTCAGTTACGTACTGCTCAAGAAACCCATCCCTAATACACTCAATTAACTCATCCTCAAGGGAGCCCTGCCCAATTTGATTTGTCCAATTAATATGATTGTTAAAATCCCCCATAATTAAAGACGTTCCGTTATTACAAGAACCTGATGATTTCCACCCAAAGCTATTAAAAGAAGTAGGGTGGAAATTGCAGAAGCGTTAGTTAGAATCCTTGAAAGCTTTCTTGATTCGGGAATTGTGCCGTTAGACTGGAAATTGCTGTCGTCACTCCATTATTTAAGATGGGCAAGATAGCAATTTAGGGAATAACATGCATGTCAGTTTAACGTCGGTTGAGGGGAAGCTACTAGAATCGGTCATTATGGATCCAGTGACTGAGCATTTGAGCAAAATGAGCTGATCAGAGAGCCAGCATGGCTTTATTAAAGGTCATTCATGTCTGACTAATCTAGTTCAATATTTTGAGATCACTTATGATGTTGACAAACGAGTGCCTGTGGATGTTATCTATGTGGTCTTGCAGAAAACAGTTGATATGGTTACACACCGAAGTAATTGAGAAAATTAGAACGCTAGAAATGGAGACAATCTTTTAACTTGGGTTAAAAATTGTTATAGGGTTCGGATAAAGAGTGGGGATCAATGGCATGTAGTCAGATTGACAGGTTACATAAAGTTTGTTTGTATTCGCTTGTGTATCGAAGATTGAGGGACGCTCTGTCCGAGGTGCTTAAAATGTGAAAAAGATTCGATAGGATAGATAGAGATAAACCATTTCCTCTGATCGGAGAAACAGGAACAAGGGACATACTGAACTTTAGAATGAGATCGAACCGAATGAATCGACAAAATAGAGAAAATACGACAAGTGGAATTTTTAACATGGAGATGTGCGATCAAACAGAAAAGAATATTAGTGAAAACATTAGCTAGCTGGTTAATGCTGGATTATTCTAATAAACAGCATTTCTCGAACTTGCAACAACATTCGGTGAAGATATCATGGGATGGATTTTTGGATTATGCGTGGGCTGAGTATGACTCGGAAGTACTTCTAATAGCTTTGATATATTGTGTGTGGTGGATGGAGAATCAGACATGCAGCAGGATGGGTAATGATGCAGGGAAGGTAATCCGACATGCGGCAGGTGGAAAGGAAAGGAGAGGGAGAGTCAGAAATAAAGCAAAGGAGCGAAAGGATGTGGGAAGGTCGGTAACGGTGCGGGAGGAAAGGAAGGACGAGGGTACAATTAGTATTGCAGCAGGTGGGGGAAGAAATGAAGAGTTAGTTGGAGGTAGTTAGAGCCGGAGGACGGTTGTAGAGTTGAAGCCGGTTAAAGATGCAGAGAGAAACTGAGGCACGGAGTAGGTGAGATGGACAGTGGATCTGGGGAAGGGAAGTTACGACAGAATCAGACATAGAGCTGATGGGAATGAAACAGGGAGAAATACAGAAATGGAATCGGTGGGTTTGGGAAAACAAACATTAAAGGTCAGGCATATAATCGGTGGGGGAACAGACAGGTAAAAGGCGGGAATTTCAGACACCGAGCAGCGGGAGCTGTAAGGAGACGGGGAGAGGCAGCACAGAGAAGCAGGAATGGGATTGAGACACGGAGCAGTCCCAAGGGGTAGCCTGAACTTTTAATATTTATATTAAATACAAGTGCTGGTTAGCAAGTGAATTAATGTTCAGAGGTTCCCAGTCTCATAATAAATATAATCTGCTATCAAACTGCTAAAAGAAATACTAAAACAAAATGTGAAATTACATCATGACCATTAATAGTTAACAAGCCGATGAAGCAGATTTTCACTTGTTTGCCGTAGACATTGGCTGATTCAGTTCCAGCTACTGAAACCCGGAGCTTGATACTCATGGGTCTGAACTCCATCATCAAGGCCCAGACTGTTATTCATTAACTAGAGACTATTTTCTGGAGAATATTATTACCGAACTTTGTCATTTGCAATCTTTGTCCGATGATGAAGACATTTTATGGTGAACAATGAAATCTAACTGAGGATCTGAAACTGATTCCCGCTACAGAACACGGTTTCACTGCGGGGTCCTCTGAACCGCAGATGGTAGAGCTGCGGGGAAATGTAGTCATTGTTCCCACACAGAGGATTAATCATTTGGATAAAAGATCAGTAATTTATCAGAACAATTTAAACTGAATGCGACCATGTGTGATTCTGATCGGGTCCTGCACCAGTGAACAGGGTGGGGAGGGATTGTACTGATCAGGCTGAAGGTGGTGTTTATGACTGTAAGATGTAACTGATCTTTACCCAGGGTATGTTCATTAACCTGCAGAACCCACAGCGCTAACTTACCCGGACTCTCTGGAACCAGAATCAGGGACCGCAGCACAAGGTAAGGATCCGGAATATACTGAGCACAATTATAGTCTTTAAATGTAGCGAGATTGCCGTTTGTTTGTGTAGTAGTTCAAAGCTATTGAATAGTTGAGATTCAATACTTGCCACTTTCCCTTCGATCCCATGGGCTTTTACTTTTCTCACAAACCTGCCATGTTAGACCTGCTCGAAGGCCTTGCTAAAATCCATGTAGACTACATCAAACACGCTAACTTCACCGACCCTCCTTGTTGCCTCCACAAAAAAAACAATCAAGTTAGACAGGCACGACCTTCCTTAACAAATTCATGTTAACTGTCCTTGATTAATCCGTGCCTTTCTAGATGACGATTAATACTGTCCCACAGAATTTTTACCAATTATTCGCCCATTCACCGCGGTTAGGCTGACTGGCCTGCAATTGCTCGGTCTATCCTTTTCTACCCTTTTAACCAACGATACAACGTTAGCAGCCTCCAGTACTCCGGCACCACATCTTTAGCCAGAGAGGATTGGAAAATGATGGTCAGAGCCTCCGCTATTTCCTCTCTTGCTTCTGTTGATATCTTGGGATCCATTTCATCCAGGCCTGGCTATTCATCAACTTTCAAATATCCTAAACACCTTTCTCACTATGTTTATCTTATTTAATATTTCACACTCCTGCTCCTTAAATACATTTCTGCATCGTTGCTCTCTTTTGTGAAGACTGACGCAAATGAACAACCATAGCCAAGTCTTCTGCCTGCACACACAACTTACCTATCGGGTCACTAATAGGGCCTAATCTTGCCTTAGTTATTCTCTTGTTCTTAATGTATTTATAAACTATCTTTGGGTTTGCCTTAATTTTAATTGCCAATATTTTTTCATGATCTCTCTTTGCTTTCCTAATTTCCTTTTTAATTTACCCCCGGTACTTTCTATACTCCTCTATATTTCTGCAGTATTAAGCTCTCGGTATTTGACATAAGCTTCCCTTTATTACCTTATCCTACCCTGTATGTCCCTTGACATTCAGGAAGCTCTAGATTTGGGAGTCCCTACCTTTTTCTTTGTGGGTACATATTTGCTCGGAACCCTCACTATTTCCTCCTTGAATGCCCCTCAATGCTCTGACACTGATTTACCTTCAAGTAGCTGTTCACAGCTGTTCTCCTAAACCATATCACAGCTTATAAAAATGGCCTTTCGCCAATTGTAAACCTTTACTCATGGTATATCACCGTCCTTTTCCATAACTAGGCTAAAGCTAACTAAATTATAATCATAACCACCAACATTTTACCTACTGATGTCCCTTTCACCTGCCGAGCATCATTCCCTAAAACTAAGTTCAGAACCACCCCTGTCTTGTTGGCCATGCTACGTACTGGCTAAAAAAGTAAGCCTGAATTAATTTGAAGAATTCTGTACCCTCTCTATCTTTTACACTAATTCTATCAGATTTAGTTGAAATCCCCTCCTATTACAGTCCTATTTCTTTTGCACTTCTCAGAAGTGTGCCAACATATTTGCTCTTCTAACTCCCTCTGACTATTTGGTGTCTATATTATATTCCCTGCAGTGTGATTGCCCTTTTAAATCTTTAGTTCAAAGCATACGGCCTCATTTGAGGATCCATCTGACATATGAATATATGGTGAGGAACTTAATGTAATTAATATAAGTAGAGAAAAGTACTTGATAAATTTATGGGACTAAAAGCCGACAAATCCCTTGGATCTGACGGCCAACATCCTAGGGTTCTAAAAGAGGTGGCTGTAGAGATAGTGGATGCATTGGTTTTGATCTTCAAAAATTCCCTAGATTCTGGAGAGGTCCCAGCAGATTGAAAGGTCGCAAATGTAACACTGCTATTCAAGAAAGGAGGGAGAAAAAAACAGGGAAATACAGGCCAGTCAGCCTGATATCAGTCGTCGGGAAAATGCTGGAATCCATTGTTAAGGAAGCGGTATCAAGTCACTTAGAAAATCATAAGATAATTATGATACGGAGATGCCGGTGTTGGACTGGGGTGGACAAAAGTGAGAAGTCGCACAACACCAGGTTATAGTCCAACAGCTTTATTTGAAATCACAAGCTATCGGAGCGCTGCTCCTTCGTCAGGTGCAGTGAAGAAATACAAATGGGCACAGCATATATAGACAGAGAACAATGCCTGTGCAGAGAACAATGCCAGACGACTGCAGTTAATCTTTCTAACTGCCCTGATAAAGGGCAGTTAGAAAGATTAACCGTAGTCGTCTGGCATTGTTCTCTGCACAGCCATTGTTCTCTGTCTATATATGCTGTGCCCATTTTTATTTCTGCACTTCACCTGACGAAGGAGCAGCGCTCCGAAAGCTTGTGATTTCAAATAAAGCTTTTGGACTATAACCTGGTGTCATAACATAATTAGGAAGAGTCTACATGGTTTTATGAAAGGGAACTCATGATTGACAAATTAATTACAGTGTTTTGGATGTAACTATCAGGGTAGATAAAGGGGAGCCAGAGGATGTAGTATATTAGCATTTCCAAAAGGCATTCGATAAGGTGCCACACAATAGATTATTACACAAGATTAGGGCTCATGTGTTTGGGATAATTTAGTAGACTGGATAGAGGATTGGTTAACGGAGAGAAAACAGAAAGTTGGGATAAACTGATCTTTTTAAGGTTGTAACTAGTGGGGTGTCGCAAGGAGCAGTGTTGGGGCCTCAGATATTTACAATCTATATTAATGACCTAGATGAAGGGACCGAATGTAATGTATCCAAGTTTGCTGATGATACAAAGATAGGTGGGACAGTAAGCTCTGAGGAGGAAACAACGTGTCTGCAAAGGGATAAAGATAGACTAAGTGAGTGGGCAGTGGGGTGGCAGATGGAATATAATGTAGGGAAATGTGAGGTTATTCACTTTGGTAGAAAGAATAGAAAAACAGAATATTTTTAAATGGTGAGAAACTTTCATACGTTGGTGTTCAGAGAGATTTGTGTGTCCTCGTGCAAGAAACAAAGACAGCTAGCAGGCAGGTATAGCAAGCAATAAAGAAAGCAAATGGCATGTTGGCATTTATTACAAGGTGGCTGAGGTATAAGAGTAAGGAAGTCTTGCTACAATTGTACAGGTTCTTGGTGAGACCACACCTGGAGTACTGTGCACTGTTCTGGTCTCCTTATCTAAGGAAGGATATACTTGCCTTGGAGGCGGTGCAGCAAAGGTTCGCTAGATTGATTCTTGGGATGCGAGGGCTGTCCTATGATGAGAGACTGAGTAGAATTGGCCTATACTCTCTGGAGTTTAGAAGAATGAGAGCTGATCACATTGAAACATAGACGGTCCTGAAGGGGATTGACATGGTAGATGCTGAGAGGTTGTTTCCCCTGACTGGAGTATCTAGAACTAGGGGACATTGTCTCAGGATATGGGTAAGGTCATTTAAGACTCAGATGAGGAGGAATGTCATCACTCAGAGGGTTTTGAATCTTTGGAATTATCTGCCCCACAGGGCTGTGAATGCTGAGTCTTTGCATATATTCAAGGCAGAGATAGTTACATTTTTGGACTCTCGGAGAATCAAGGGATATGGAGATCAGGCGGGGAATTGGAGTTGATGTCGATGATCAGCCATGACCTTATTGAATGGTGGAGCAGGCTCTAGGGGCTGTAAGGCCTACTCCTGCTCTTACTTCTTATGTCCTTATGTTCTTATGTTCTTATATCATCCCTCCTCACAGCTGTAACTGTTTCTTTAAGCAATATTGTGACACCTCCCCATCCACACTTGTCTTAAACGGACACACCCACAACTGCAGTCATAATGCTCGGCGTCTTCTTAGACAAAATATTGTGCTTGATTATATGTCCTTAGTATCCACACTGTCCAGCAACAGTATGTACTATCCACAGCAATTCACAAAGCCTAAATTGACATCACCGCTTAGACCTGCTCTCCCTACCACTGGTAAGGATAAAAGCAGCAACGTCCTCAGATACCGGTGCTTCAATATCCACTGAAGTTCACAGTCCAGCCTGACTTGCGCACAGATCATTATTCCTTCATCGTTGTTGGGTCAAGATCCTGCAATTGCCTTCCGAGCACAATTCTAGGAGCATCATCACCACAAGGAATGCAGCGGTTCAAAAGGTCAACCGGGACCTATGTGGGGCAGCGAGAGATGGCAGATCACAACAAGCGGGTCGAGTGATAAACAATGGACCATTTTCAATATGAACATCTGAGAGAAAAAAGGAGCGGATATTGACGAGAAATATTGGGCGGCTGCTGGCCTGGAATTTAGGAATAATTTTTTCACTCGGTAACTGCATTCGGTGCAGGTAATATCAGATGGACTGTGTGATTATGCTCGTATTCAGTGTACTTCAAATAGTTTCGATGTATATTTCTGATAGATGGGAAATCAGACATACAAGAGGATGGAGAGGGAAACATGGACGGTAATCAGGCATGGAAGAGGTGGGAAGGGAATGAGAGGCAGAATCAGATATCGAGCATGAGGGTGAACCGATGCATGGTCTGAATCAGGAAACGTGCAGGAGGTAAGGAAGGCAAAGAGGTGAATTAGGATAGCAGCAGGTGGGGATTGGAGGGGTGAAAAAACATTAGGAATGGAAGAGGTGGGAAGACATTTTGTGCTGAGCAACGAAATCGGATAAAAGATTCCGGCTACAGAACCCGGTTTCACTTTGGGTCTTTTGAAACACAGATGAAAGAACTGGGGGAAATTTAGAAACTGTTGCCGCAGTTATATTTAATGGCTTTGTTTAAAAGATCAGTAATTCATCAGAACAATTCAATGTGTATGAAACCGGGTGTGAATCAGATCCAGTCCGGCACCAGAGAAAAGTACAGGGAGGGATTGTACTGATCAGGCTGAATGTGATGTTTATGACTGTGATGTGCAGTTGTTCTTTACACAGGGTGTCTTTATTAACCTGCAGAACAAACAACGATAAATTACCCGGAGTCTCAGGGAGCGGAATCAGGAGCAGCAGCAGAAGGTGCGGACCAGAATAAACTGAGCACCATTATAGTTCTTTAATGTACCGGAATGGACTCGTCGCCGTTTATCTGTGTAGTAGTTCAATTATATTGAAATGCTATAATATCCATATTGGGTCTGGTAAGAATGTTTTTTCCCCAAAAAATTAACTGACTTGAAGAAGAGCAATTTAACAGAATAAAACCTCAAAATGGAAACTCCCACGTTAAAATATATTCCCCGTTAATGATACTAATATAAACAAACAGTTAAAGATCGAGGATTTTCAACATAAAATAGTTAGCATGACCAGCACCGAAATCCAAAGTTTCCAGCCACGGGAGCTTTACCCTTTGACCCGCATTGACCTCAGGATGCTCGGACTCCTTGGTGCCAAACAGAGTCAAATGGTGCCTTGTTGTCTAGGGGAGATACTGGCACCTCTTTTCTAGCATTCAACTTTCTGGATCCGAGGATTTCATGCACCACCCGAACAGAGCCTGGTGGAACAGTTTATTTATGAGTGAATGTTCCTTGATGGCGCTATTGATGAGTCCGGAACTAATGGGGAACCAAGGGTCTAGAGAAGATGAGGAACGTAAATAAATCAGTATATGTAATGACATAGTACTGGAGATATTAGTACTGGAGAAACCCTCCATCCTCAGATTTTAAAAGAGGTAGCTGCTGAGATAATGGATGCACTGCCATTAATCTCCCAGAATGCTCTATATTCTGCAACAGTCCCCAAGGATTTGAAGGTAGCAAACATAACCCCGCTGTTTAAGAAAAGAGGATGAGAAAAAACGGGGAACAACAGACCATTTAGTCTGATATCACTAGTAGGCAAAATGCTAGAATGTATTATTTGGGACGTGGTAACAGGGCACTTAGAAAATCGTAATATGATTACCAGAGTCAACATGGTATTCATAGAATCATAGAAAGTTACAGCATGGATGGAGGGCATTCGGCCCATCGTGTCCACGCCGGCCGACAAAGAGCTATCCAGCCTAATCCCACTTTCCAGCTCTTGCTCCGTAGCCCTGTAGGTTACAGCACCTCAGGTGTACATACAAGCACTTTTGAAACTGGTGAGGGTTTCTGCCTCTACCATCCTTTCAGTCAGTGAGTTCCAGACTCCCAACACCCTCTTGGAAAAGAACTTTCCCCTCTACACCTTTTACCAATTACTTTAAATCTAAGCCCGCTGGTTATTGATCTCTCTGCCAAGGTAAAGGGGGAAGGGGCTTTAGGAAATGGAAATCGTGTTTGACAAATCTGTTAGAGTTTTGTTTAAGTTGTAATTAGTAGGATAGACAAGGGGGAACCAATGGGTGTAGTGTATTCAGATTTTCGAAAAGCATTCGATAAGAAGATACGAACATAAGAAATAGGAGCAGGACCAGTTTATTTGGCCCTTCGAGCATGCTCCGCCATTCAATGAGATCATGGCTGATCTTCTGCTGATTCCATTCACCGGCCCTATCGCCATGTCCCTTGATGCCCTTACTAGTTAGAAATCTATCGACTTCAGTTTTGAATATAACCAATGACGGAGCCTCCACAGCCCTCTGGGGTAGAGAATTCCAAAAATTCACCACCATCTGTGTGAATAAATTTCTTCTCCTCTCAGTCCTGAATGGCTACCCTTTATCTTGAGGCTGTTGCCGCTGGTTCTAGACTCCCCAGCTAAGGCAAACATTCTCCCAGCATCCATCCTATCAAGCCCTGTAATCATTTTGTATGCTTCAATGTGATCCCCTCCCAATCTTCTGAATTCAAGAGAATACAGGCCTAGTTTCAATCTCTTCTCATAAGGCAGTCCGCCATCCCAGGAATCAATCTCCTGAACCTTCGTTGCACTCCCTCTATGGCAACTATATCCTTCCTCAGGTAAGGAGACCAAAATTGTACACAGTAATCCAGGTGTGGTCTCACCAAGGCCATATATAATTGGTGTAAGACTTCTTTACTCCTGTACTCAAATCATCTTGTAATGAAGGCCAGCATACCATTTGCCTTCCTAATGGCTTGCTTCACCTGCACATTCATTTTCATTGACTCAAGTACAAGGACACCCAGGTGTCTTTGAGCTTCTGCATTCCCCAATCTTTCACCATTTAGGAAATACTCTGCCTTTCTGTTTTTTGTACCAACGTGGATAACTTCACATTTATCCACATGATATTCCATCTGCCATGTTCTCGCCACCCCCACTGAGCCTGTCGAGATCCCCTTGAAGCGTCTTCACATCCACTTCATAACTGACACTGCCACCTAGCTTTGTATCATCAGCAAATTTGGAAATGTTACATTTAGTCCCCTCATCCAAATCATTGATATAGATTGTGAATAGCTGGGGCCCAAGAACCGATCCTTGCGGTACCCCACTAGTCACAGCCTGCCACCCTGAGAAAGACCCGTCTGTCCCTACTCTTTGTTTTCGTTCTGTTAACCAATTCTCAATCAATGTAAGTATATTACCCCAAATTCCATGTGCCCTACTTTTGTTCACCAACCTCTTGTGTAGGACCTAATCGAAGGCCTTCTGAAAATCAAGATACACCGCATCTACCGGTTCCCCTTTGACTACTCCACGAGCTACATCCTCAAAGAACTCCAATAGGTTTGTCAAACAGGATTTCCCTTTCATAAATCCATGTTGACTCTGCCCAATCTTAATATTAGCTTCCAAGTGCACAGTTATTGCATCCTTTATAAAAGATTCCAGCATTTTCCCAACAACTGATGTGAGGCTAAGATTTCTGTAGTTCCCCGTTTTCTCTCTCCCTCCTTTCTTAAATAGCGAGGTTACATTTGCTATCCTCCAATCTGCAGGAACCTTCCAGAATCTATAGAATTTTGGAAGATGACAACTAATGCGTCCACTATTCCAATGGCCACCTCTTTCAAAAACCCTAGGATGTAGGTCATCCGGTGCTTGGGATTTTTCGACTTTTAGTCCCATTAATTTTGCTAGTACTGTTTTTTTTACTAATAATAATTTCTTTAAGTTCCTCATTCTCGTCACAACCTTGGTTTTCTCGTATTTCTGGGAGGTTTTTTGTGTCTTCCTCCGTGAAGGCAGAAACAAAATATTTATTTAATTTCTCAGCCATTTCCTCCTTCCCCGTTATAAATTCTTCCATCTCTGTCTGGAAAGGATTTAATTTTACCTTCGCCAGTCTTTTCCTTTTCACATACCTATAGAAGCTTTAACAATCTGTTTTGATATTTTTCGCTAGTTTGTGCTCATATTTCATTTTCTCTTTCTTTATCAATTTCTTGGTCTCCCTTTGCTGATTTCTAAAAATATCCCAATCCGCAGGCTGACCGCATTTTCCAGCAACTTTATAAGCTTCCTCCTTTGAAATAATACTAGCTCTAATTTCTTTTGTTAGCCATGGTTCGATCACTTTTCCTTTTGGGTTTTTATGCCCTAGAGGAATATAAGTTTGCTGCAAATTATGCATTATTTCCTTGAATGTTAGCCTTTGTATGACCACCTTCATAAATGTTAGTGTAGTCTCCCAATCTACCATGGCCATTTTGTCCCTCATACCCATGTAGTTTCCTCTGTTTAGATTGAAAGCTGCCACTCAAGCGGTTATTACACAAAAATAGGACTCATTGGATTCGGGGTAATATATTAGTAAAGATTGAGGATTGGTTAATGGACAGAAAACAGAGAGCAGGAATAAACGGAATTTTTCGGGTTGGCAGGCTGTAACTAGTGGAGTACCACAAGGATCAGTGATTGGGCCTCAGCTCCTTATAATCTATATTTATGACTTTGATGAGGGACTGAGTGTAAAGTATCCAAGTTTGCTGATGATACAAAGTTAGGTGGAAAAGTAAGCTATGTAGAGGACACAAAGAGCCTGCAGAGAGATATAGACAGGTTGGTTAAGTGGGCAAGAACATGGAAATTGAATACAATGTGGGGAAGTGTGAAGTTATACACTTTAATAGGAAAAACAAAAAAGCAGAATAATTTTTGAATGGCGAGTGACTGGGAAATGTTTGCATTCAGAGGGACCTGGGTGCACTTGCACATGTATCACAGAAAGTTAACATGCAGGTACAGCAAGAAATTAGGAAAGCAATTAGTATTTTAGCTTTTGTTACAAAGGGATTTGTGTAAAGAGTAATTATACACCTAATTAGATGTATTACTGCTAGTAAACTAATACTAATGAAACCTTACAATTACTAATTAATTTTCTGGGCTTTAAAAGATAAGGGAGATGAGCAAAATACTAACCAACCAATCACTTACCCTTTTCCCTGTGATGTCACGTTATATTTTTCTCCAAATGCGCTTGGGGTCTGTCACAGAGCCGAACTCCTGCTGGTTCTCTGTCCACTCGTCTGCAGCTTTTTAACTCCTGCTCTTCTGGAAGCTGAAAAAGAAAGGAACACCTCCCTCCCCGAATTCCCTCAGTCACCAAACTCAAAGCTTCACTCTCTGTTCCGAGCTGCACTCCGTGAGAAACTGCACTCTAGCCTCCCTTATTTATACTGCTGAGATTGAATAACTGAGCTGTCTGGCAGATACAGAACCAGATTAGACTAGTTATTCAATTAATTATTCTCACCTGCTCTCCAGCACAGAGGTTGCTTAGCCCTGCCCAAGCCTGGAAGAAACTTAAAACTTGAAAAAGTAAATTTAAATTTAAGTTAAATGCTAATTGCAAGCACACAAGAGTAGATTTTATTAAAAAAAATTAACCTTTAAAATTCATTCCCTCACTCACCAAACTCGCAGCACAAGGTAAGGACCGGAATATACTGAGCACAATTATAGTGTTTTAATGTAGCAAAATCGCCGTTTAATAACGTAGTAGCTCAAATTTATTGATCATTTGACGTATAAAGAATGTTTTAGGTAAGAATATATTGTTTATTTTCAGAAATTACCTTACTGGCAGTTATGTAATTTAGTAGACCACAACTCCCAAATCCAATCTCATAGGCTAAAGCTCTGCTGCTGTAAATATTATTCAAATTTTTTCTCGTATATGCCACGCTTAGGAAGAAAGAGTTAGAGGTCGATATAATAAAATCATAGAAGCATACAGCATATAAGGAGCCGATTTGGAACATCGTGGCTGTGCCGGCTCTTTGAAACAACAATCCAATTAATCCCACTCGCCTGCTCTTTCCCCATAGCCTTTTAAAAGTTACTACTGTATCTGCTTCCAACACCCTTTCTGGCAGTGCCTTCCCAATCATAATAACTCAATGGTTCTGAAAAAAAAATCTACTCATCGCACCTCTGGCTCATTTGCCAATTACCTTAAATATGTGACCTGTCGCTACTGACCCTTCCGCCAGTGGAAACAGTTTCATCTTATTTGCTCATCAAAAAACTTTCATGATTTTGAACGCGTCTATTAAAACTATCTTTAAACTTCATTTCTCCAAGGAGAATAATCCCATCTACATTATTCTCTCCACGTAACTGAAATCCCTCATCCCTGCTAACATTCTAATAAATCTCCAAAGCCTTGACGTCCTTGCCAAAGTGCGGTGCCCGTAATTGAACACAGTTCTCCAGCTGAAGCCTAACCCGTGATTTGAAAAGGTTCAGCATAACTCCTTCTGCTTTGCACTCTATGGCAAAAGCTGTAGCAAATAAAGTTCAATGTGGGGAAGTGTGAGGTCATTCAATGTTGAACTTAGAACCAAAGATCAGTGTATTTTGTAAATGGTGAGAAGTTAGAAACTGTGGATGAGCAGAGAGATTCGGGAGTCCAGGTACAGAAATCGCGAAAAGATAGTGGACATGTGAAAAAGACTATTTACAATGCTACTAGAATGTTGGCCTTTATCTCAAGAAAGCTGGAATAAAAAGGGGTGGAACTTGTGTTAAAACTGTACAGCGCTCTGGTTAGACTCCATTGAGAGAACTGTGTTCAGTTCTGGGCTCCACACCTCAGGAAGTATACATTGACCTTGAAGTGGTCCAACACTGATTCGCCAGAATTATAACGAATTTGAAGGGATTACATTAGTGGAACAGAAACCTATTTCATCTGGTGGGTGAGTCCAGACTAAGGGGGCATTTACTTAAAAAGAGCTGGGCCGGTCAGGAGTTATGGCAGAAAGCACTCCTTCACACAAAATATACCAAAAATATAAACTCTCAGCCTAAAAAGCTGTGGAGGCTGGGGGTCAATTGACAATTTTCAAACTAAGATTTATTTAGTTTTGTTAGGCAAGGGTATTAAGGGTTAGGGGACCAAGGTGGGTAAATTGGTTTAAAATACAGATTGGCCACGATACAATTGAGTAGCGGAACATGCTCGAGGGGCTTGTGGTAACACAATACAGCTTCCTGTGACTCGAACTTTATTGCATCACTTCCTGTGATTAGTCCAGGATAAATACTGGACTGAGCAGTTGGATCCTGGAGAGGCATAGAGTAAGACCTCTTTTGTATGTAGCACCTTTTTAGTTGATTAAAGCTTACTTTAAGTTCACCACGCGTAAGGCTCATTCTTACGACAATTTAATCAACTTTGAAAAACTTCGCACTCAAACTTTTTGGACGAACTCGGAACTAAGGATCCAGGGAATCACCCATCATGGAAAACATCCTTAAACCATCGCGTCTTGACTTGGACCGAAACACCCCAGCAGCCGGTAAGGTGTGGAAACACTGGTATCGCACGTTTGACAATTTTCTCGAATATTGCAAGGCTGATGATGACACAAAGTTGCGGATACTCATCAACTGTGTCACTCCGAATGTATTTCAGTATGTTGAGGAATGGGGCAGTTACGAGGAGGCAATTCGGACGCTTAAAAGACTATATACTAAGACACCGAATGAGGTCTATGCCAGACATCTACTAGCTACAGCCCAACAAGGGCCGGAGGAATCCATTGATAAATTCCTCCAAGAGCTTCGCAGACTTAGTATGGACTGTAACTTTCAGGCGGCCTCAGCTGAGCTGTACCGTGAAGAAATGATCCGTGATGCTTTCATCTGCGGGCTTGCCTCCCCATTTATACGCCAGCGTCTACTGGAAAGTAAGACACTTGAGCTTCAGAGAGCTTATGACATGGCTTGCTCTCTAGATCTGGCAAAAAGAAATGCAGACCTTTATACAGTGCCCAGACCTCGGTCTGCTGCCTTAACTACAGTCAGGCAATTTAAGAGGCCACAGGTGAACTCTATTAGGAGGACTTTATCCCTGACGATCAATCTGATGACTTCACTGATGAAGAGGATGATGACCCCACTGTGGCAGCCTCTTGGCAATCTAAGAAATGCTTCTTTTGTGGTGATGAGTTTCACCCTCGGAAATTCTGCCCTGCTCGCAATGCGTTTTGCAGTCATTGCAACAAAAAGGGTCATTTTGCAAAGGTTTGCCTATCAAGAGCCTCTACGAGGGCTTATCAAGCTAAGTCCTACCGAACTGCCCCGGTAAGGGCCTATCAAGATGTTCCAGCTAAAATCTATCGTGCTTCCTCTCGGGTTTTCTCTCGAAGAAACACACCTAGAGTTTCAGCCACTCTTTGTGCAACGACACCAATTACAGCTGCTTGTCCTCAGAACCTATTCCATGCAGCTACAAAAGCATCAATTAATGGACATACTTTAGATGCCTTAATTGACTCAGGTAGCACTGATAGTTTCATTAGGGAACAGATTGTTGCAGAGTTAAAGCTACATGTTTTCCCATCGGACCAGGCAATTGCGATGGCTCAGTCATCACTTAATACCAGAATTTCTGGCTTTTGTATGGTTGAAATAACACTTAATGGTCGCAGGTATCCCTCCACCCGGCTTTCGGTGCTCAAGGACTTATGTAGTGATCTTATCTTAGGGCTGGATTTTCAAAAGCAGCATAAGAAGCTCACCATTGAGTTCGGCAGATCCAAACCTGAACTCACTATTTCTAATATACGACCTCGATTACCGTTCTGTGCATTGTCAGCAGCTTCACTGGATGAACCCTCACTGTTTACCAGTATCCCTCCTCGATGCAAACCGATTATAACAAAGTCACGACGTTTCAGTCAGGAAGACCAGTCTTTTATTGCGGCTGAGATTTCTCGGCTTTTAGCAGAGGATATCATCGAGCCTTGTTCGTCGCCATGGCGCGCCCAGGTCGTTATTGTTAAGAACCCTCTACAACCTCACAAGAAACGGCTGTGCATTGACTATTCACAGACCATCAATCAATATACGGACTTGGACGCATACCCATTGCCGCGCATCGATGATATGGTTAATATACTGGCTGAGTACACGGTGTTCTCAACATATGATCTGAAAAGTGCCTATCATCAGGTACCCTTGAAGGTCTCAGACAAGCAGTATACGGCCTTTGAAGCCAATGGACGGCTGTATCAATTTCGTCGCCTCCCCTTTGGGGTCACTAATGGAGTGGCTGTCTTCCAGCGAGCAATGGATGACCTGGTCAAACAGGAAGACTTGAAGGATACGTTTCCTTATCTGGACAATATTACTGTCGCAGGTCGCAATCAGCGGGAACATGACGCCAATCTCCAACGATTTTGGGATGCACTCCAGCACCGTAATTTGACATTAAATGCGGCTAAATCCATTGAGTCACAACCAACCATCAACATCCTTGGCTATTGTGTGGGCAATGGCATCATTAAACCTGACCCTGAAAGGCTTCGCCCACTCCAAGAACTCCCGCCACCTAAGAATCCGGCCTCCTTGCGCCGGGCCCTCGGCCTGTTTGCATACTATGCTAAATGGATTCCTAACTTCTCGGACCGAATCCAACCTCTACTGAAGGCCAGCACATTCCCACTAGACACAGCGGCTGTTGCAGCCTTTAACCTCCTGAAAAAACAGTTGGAGAAAGCGGCTCTTCACTCCATCGATGAGAGTCTTCCTTTTGTTGTTGAGTGTGATGCCTCGGAGGTGGCGATCTCGGCCACTCTGAATCAGGAAGGTCGTCCGGTGGCATTTTTGTCCAGGACTTTTCAAGGGGCTGAGCTACATTATCCTCCAGTCGAGAAAGAAGCTACAGCCATCATAGAGGCAGTACGGAAGTGGACTCATCTCCTAGCTCGCCAGCACTTTACCTTAATCACGGACCAGCGATCGGTCGCCTTCATGCTCGATAATCGAAAACGGACCAAAATTAAAAATAATAAAATCCAGCTTTGGCGGCTGGAATTGGCCTCTTTTGGTTACACCATCCACTATCGACCTGGCAAGGAGAATGTGGCTCCGGATACCCTCACACGAGCATTCTGCTCCGCCATGGCACCCTCTACGCTCGTAGACATCCATGATGGGTTGTGTCATCCGGGCGTTACTCGCATGCTACACTTCGTGCGGTCCCGAAATCTCCCATTCTCTACCGGGGATGTAAAGAAGAGGTGCTCGGACTGCAGAGTCTGTGCGGAATTGAAACCTCAGTTTTTCCGCCCCTCGGGTGGTATACTCATACATGCGACCCAGCCAATGCAACGGCTTAGCATCGATTTTAAGGGGCCGTTGCCCTCTTCAACTCGCAACACTTATCTATTGACCATGGTCGATGAGTATTCCCGTTTTCCGTTTGCCTTTCCCTGCCCCAATATGCTGACGACCACGGTTATCAGCTGCCTTGAGCAGGTATTTGCTTTCTGTGGCATGGCATCCTATGTTCATTCGGATCGGGGCCCTTCTTTTATGTCAGGAGAACTCAAGGCCTATCTCTCGGAACGGGGTATTGCTGCCAGCAGAACGACGCCTTATCATCCGGTCAGGAATGGGCAAGTCGAGCGTTTTAACGCTATCATCTGGAATGCGGTACGTCTGGCTTTGAGATCTCGGGGCCTACCCAACCAGCAATGGGAAGCAGTACTTCCAGACGCATTACACTCCACACGGTCCCTCCTTTCGACCGCCACAAATACGACGCCTCATGAACGGTTCTTCCGATTTCAGCGTCGCTCATCCTATGGGATATCTCTCCCGTCGTGGCTGACTGCACCGGGACCAGTGCTACTCCGAAGATATGTCCGGGCGTCTAAGAATGACCCCCTGGTAGATGAGGTTGAGCTCACTGACGTCAACCCTACCTACGCCTATATTCGATATCCTGACGGTCGGGAATCTACCGTGTCATTGCGGGATCTGGCTCCCTGCCCGCCGAAACATAGAGGGACACCAGGGGATGATATTGTACCAGGCACATCTCTGGGCTCGCCAGGTGCCTCTCATCACAATCTGGATCTGACGCCGGCTGGTACCTCACTCCAGCGTGCCGACCTGGGGCAGACTGACTATGAGCCCGTCGGGGCTCGCACGCGCAGCCACGATCCACCCCGTACCATACGCTCGGAAACGGATCTGCCACAGCCCTGCCCGACACCCGTTCGGGCACCAGTACACAGTCAGGATCGTCCTGACCCGTCACAGAGCGGGCTGGATCACTCGGACTCTGGTCCACGGCCCGCGGCGGGTAAACGGGCTAGGGGCCCTCTACCGCTACGAGAACCCAAACGGGTGCGGCTCTCCCTCGTCCGGCGGCTACGAAATGGAGGGAGCATCCCGGCCTCCTAATCTTTTGGGGGGGGAGAATGTGGTAACACAATACAGCTTCCTGTGACTCGAACTTTATTGCATCACTTCCTGTGATTAGTCCAGGATAAATACTGGACTGAGCAGTTGGATCCTGGAGAGGCATAGAGTAAGACCTCTTTTGTATGTAGCACCTTTTTAGTTGATTAAAGCTTACTTTAAGTTCACCACGCGTAAGGCTCATTCTTACGACAGGGCTGAAAGACTTCCTCCTGTTCTTATGTTCCTATGCCTCTATTTATAATAATGAGAAGTCACACAACACCAGGTTATAGTCCAACAGTTTTAAAACTGTTGGACTATAACCTGGTGTTGTGCGACTTCTCATTTTTGTCCACCCCAGTCCAACACCGGCATCTCCGCATCATGACCTCTATTTATAATGCCAAGGATCCCGTACGCTTTACGAATAGCCTGATCAACTTGTCCAACCAATTCATTTTGTATTGCCTCTCCAAATTGTTCTTTCCAAACTGCATCACTTCACACTGCTCTCTATTAAATTACATCTGCCAAGTGCCTTCCCATTTCACCAGTCAGCCTATGACCTCCTGAAGTCTGCTACTATTCTCATCACCTTTCCGAGATTCCTATCATCAGCAAGCTTTGAAATTATGCCCCGTACACCCAAGTCCAGTTAATTAATATAGATCATAAGCTGCAGTGGTCCTGATACCAACGCTGGGGGACACCAATGTATCTTTCCTTCCAGTCTGAAAAACTCCCCTTAACCAAAACTCTGCTTTCTGGCCCTTAGCCAATGATACCGCTAATCTTTTCTCATGCATTTTCCTTGCACAGTTATTTCATTTTTTAGTTCTCCTCTCAGTTGCATTTAATACTCAGTACTCTGTATTCAGTTTGTTTCCCTACTGTACTGTAGTTGCTGTTGTGTGTTTTTATACCAGTGTTAGCGCGAGTGAAACAGCAGAAAACTGAATTGTAAAAGTTCTCAAACTTGGTTATAAATTAATGCCGGAGAATAACGTTAACTAATGTTTGGAGAAGTTACTGATCCGAGACTGAATCGCTTTTAGATTTCCACAGTGGGGAAAGGAAAGGACGCTGACTGAGAGTTTGATTGGACGCACGTTTATCTCTCTTCCTTCCATTCTGTCACAGAAATTCATTTCTTTCCTCCCCTCCCCGCTTTCGCTGCCCCTGCGCTTGCTAAAAATCTGTTACATCTCTAACGTTTTCCAGTTCTGACGAAAGGTCATCGACCTGAAACCTGAAGCTCTGTTCCTCTCGCCACAGATGCTACCTGAACTGCTGAGTATTTCCAGCATTTTCTGTTTGTATTTCAGATTTCCAGCATCCGCAGTATTTGGCTTTTGCATATATGTATGGTGTTTTCTGAGATTGTAAGGCCCCTAAAGATATTCCAAACAATAATGCTGTGCATCACCTCACTGATTAAAGTTAAATGATTCATAACATTCTACATTAGTGTTAATATTAGTGGAACAGCAGTAAATGTCCTCACTTCCTACAGTGCTCATTCGTCAGGTGCTGACACCATGAGAGATAAGGTCAATATATTCAAATAGAAACACCAACCAGGACACATTTCCATGAACACACGGACAATGTCACTGCCCATAGAGACCAGAGGAATCACATCCACATTGTGAATGTTGATCAATATTATATTAATAAATTAGCAGAATAATTAAACTTAACAAATGGAAAACATTCAACAGAGATTTGTGAATAATAATAATACAACAGCGTCAGAATGCGTAAAAGCTAGTGAAGGATTATTTAATCCATCAATGATCACCCGGCTCCATATTTCCCTGCAGAATATTCTCTATCTCAGGAATAAGACTGGTTTTGGACTGCACTGTGTGAGTAAATCTCACTAATGGGCGCTCTCAGTGCGGAGTCTCGGCCGACAGGAGCCCGTCTGGAACTCGGTTGTGGAGATCAGCGGTACTCAGTGGATTTCACTGGGCAGCTGTCTGTGTCAAACCTGATGTGGAGAGTTGATCGTAATACTCGGGAAATGATCGATCCCAGAGCTAACAGCTGTTGTACTGATGGGGGAGAAGGGACTTTATATTATTTTTAACAAGGCAACGTTCTCCTTCTCAATTTAATATTACCCTCTCATCCTTCAATTACAGATCTTTTGTATGGATCCAATGATAATCTCCTGTCACAGAGGAGATTTATGAGGATGTTGCCAGGACTGGGAAATTTTAGCAATCAGGAAAGTTTGGATAGTCTGTGGTTGTTTTCTTTGGAATAGAGGAGGCTGAGGGGAGATCTAATTGAGGAGTATAAATTAATTGGGGCCGAGATAGAGAGGGTAGGAATGACCTATTTCCTCAGCAGAGAGGTCAGAAAACCAAGGGGCTTATATTTAAAGTATTTGCTCGAAGGATTATAGCGGATTTGAGGTGAAATGTTTGCACCCAGAGGGTGGAGGGGGTCTGGAGCTCACTGCCTGAAAGGGTGGAAAAGGCTGAAATCCTCATTGCATTTAAAATATACTTTTTTATGCCACTGAAGTGCCGTAACCTGCAAGGCTATGGACCAAGTGCTGGAATTTGGGATTAGAATGGATAGCTCTTTTTCTGCCGGCATGGACACGATGGGTCGAATGACCTTCTTACTGTGCCGTAAACGTCTATGAATCTATGATTAATATTATATTTATTACAGACGATCAGAATCTGGGAACTCCAGTCACCACCATGGCTGAAGGTCCAAACAGCGAAGAGGATCCTACATCCTCAACAAGAATGAGAATGGACACAGGTAGGATCACAAAATACTTTAAAATACAATGTCTGTCCCGAAAATGTTCCAGATCTCATGCATGAACCTGCAGCTCTCACAGGAAGAGGGAACAGGACAGGGACAGAGTAGAAAGAGAGAAGTGAGTGATCATCTGAGGGGCATCTCAGTCACAGATGGAGGGAGCCCCTGAGTACTGGAACTGTTCAATAGATGCCTGGTATTGGGGACTGTAATGTGGATAGAGAGAATAACTCAGAGGCGGGTCTTCCTGAGCAGCATTGTGATACCAAGGAGCAGAAGGCCACCCCGAGCGTTGGAGGCTGGAGTTTGAGAGTAGTTTCCCACAGGAATAGGAGAACGATATGGTGTCTGATTCTATATATAGCGGAATAGGCTACTTCAGGTGTCAAAGGGAAGAATATATTGGAACGGATGAGACCTATTCTTGGAAGACAAGGAGAGCAGAAAGTATTCACGATTAAAACCAAGAAGAAAAATAGGTTTTCTAAATCATTTTCGGGACGTGTGTGTCGCTGACTGGGCCAGAATTTATTGTCAATCACTACTGGCCCTTGAATAGGTGATGTTGGATCACCTTCCTGAAGCACTGCAGACCACGTGGTGAAGGTAATCCCTCAGTGCTGTTAGGTAGGGTGTTCCAAGGTTTTGTCAGAGTGACACTGAAGGAGGGGCGATGTATTTCAAAGTTAGGATGGTGTGTGGTTTGAAGGGGATCTTGCAGGTGGTGGTGCTCCGATGCATCAGCTACCCTTGTCCTTCTAGGTGGTGGTTATCCTGGGTTTGGGAGGCGCTTTCGAAGACGCCATGGCGAATGGCTGCAGTGCATCCTGTAGACAACACATTGTAGCCACGGTACGTCAATGGTGGAGGGAGTGATTATTTGACCCAATGGATGCCGTGTCGATCAAGCAGACTGATTTGTCTTGTTTGATGTCGAGCTTCTTAAGTGTTGTTGCAACTGTACTCATCCAGGCAGACAGAGAGTATTCCATCACACACCTGACTTTTGCCTTCTAGTTGGTGGAGAGGCTTTGGGGAATCTGGAGGTGAGCCACTCGCACAACATTAACCAGGCCCTAACCTGCTCCAGTGGACAGGGCACTTATGTGGCTGGGCCAGTTCTATTTCTGGTTAACTGTAACCCCCCAGGATTTTAATGTGGTGGACTTTGCGATGGTAATGCCATTATCTGTCAACGAGAGGTCGTTATGCTCTGTCTTGTTGGAGATGGTCATTGCCTGACACTTGTGTGGCGCAAATATTATTTGCCACATATCAGCCCAAATCCCAATGTTAACCAGGTCTTGCTGCATGCGGGCATGGACTGCTTTATTATCTGAGGAATTGCGAATGGAGCCGAACACAGTGTAATCATCAGCGAGAAACGCCACGTCTAAGCTTATGATGGATTAAAGTACGTTGTTGAAGCAGCGGGAGATAGTTGGGTCTAGGATGCACCCATGGTTTGAGGCTATATTGAGGGAATTTAAAGTCAGTCAATAGATTGAAAACCAAGGCATCACGCTCCCCATATTGTTTTGCACTGGGCCGTTTAATGAGTGAAATATGAGGCTGGTCAATGTGCGGCGGCAGGGCTGGAGCAGGAGGGAAGGGTTCACGTTCTTGGGGCACTAGAGTGAGGGAAGGGACGGGCGCGATCTGAACTGACCAACAACAATGATTTTACAGAAAAGGTGAATGGAGCAGTGAGATGCTAGCAGTTAATATTAATGGATAGTGTGTGAACTATCCGGATCTGAGACTAGAGAGCGGAATTAATAATATTGTTGGAGAGGAAACAGAAGGCTTATTAAATAGTGAAAACATTTTGCAGGAAAAAGTGGAAGATTTCGAAGTGGTGAGCTTTAAAGTCCCTATATTTGCTTTAAAATAAAGTAAGAGAAAGTGCGCATTTAAAAAAAAAAACATCGCTTGTATGTTTCTTTTGTGAATGCAAAAATCATTCGAAACAAACGTGAAAGTTAAAAGCACGAGTGATCGGGCCTTGTAACCATGTATGAAGGACTCGGAGTGACATTTTCCTTACTAGAGCATTTTCACTAGAGAGAAAAAATGGTTGTGGGTGGCTGTATTACTAACGGGTTTGTATCTGTCCCAAAATAGGAACAGAGCACTCAATATTCCATGAAATCATGAGAAATGTAAAACATGTAGGAAGTTGAAAAGTGAGATAGGGCGGGGGGATAAAAGAGAATATGCAACAAAGCAAGCAGATAAAATAAAAAGTAATGGTTTATAAAAAAAATAATGTTTGACTCGGGATGAAGGGAGAGGATGAAGATTTGAGGAGATATAATATAGATTCTTTCGTTTCAAAACGTTCATCCTGGTAGTGAGAATGTCGGTGTACTGGAGGAGGATGTGGGACCACAATTGGAGTTAGCTGTAGAGAAGGATTTGGATCTGAAAAAATAGCCATGGTAGATAAGTCACGCAAACCAGTTATAACGCACACCATGCTGTTAAAGGAAGTTATAGAGGAGCTAGGAGAGACACTGCCCACAATTATTCAATCTTCTTCAGATATAAACAATATACTTGAGCACTGAATCAGCCCAAGTAACGTCTCTGTTCAAGAATGCAGGAGACAGGATAAATCTGGTAACAAACCAATAAGTCTACAGCTGTTCTGGGCAGACTCCTCGAATCGTAATTTGAGGCTGAAAGGTTAACGTTAAGGGGATGATGAGGGGAGGATGGAACGGATTAGCTGTAGACAAGTCTTGTTTCAGAAATTTACACAATGTTTTTAAGAAGTGACAACATGGTTTTATGGAATGTTGCACGTGCGGTGTATATGGGTTTTCAGAAGCTGCTTGATAATCTGGCTCACAGGAGGTGTCAGCCGTTTGGTATAACAGGAAACTTAGCAGCCTTGGTAGAAAGTGGATATTTTTGTTATTTATTCGTTCATGGTATATGGGCATCGCTGGCAAAACCAGCATTTTTGCACATCCCTAATTGCCCTTGAGAAGGTGGTGGTGAGCTGCCTTATACTACTGAGTGACTTGCTAGAACATTTCAGAGACCAGTTAAGAGTCAACTACATTGCTGTGAGTCTAGAGCCACATATAGGCCAGACCAAGTAAGGGCAGCAGATTTCCTTCCCTAAAGGACATTAGTGAACCAGATGGCTTTTTACGACAATCCAGTAGATTCATGGTCACCAATACGGATACTAGCTTTGTATTCCAGATCTTTTTTTTTTTAATGTAATTAACTGAATTTAAATTCCCCAGCTGCCGTGATGGGATTTGAACTCATGTTCCATTCCAGATCATTAGTCCAGGCCTCTGGTTTACTCGTCCAGTAGCATAACCACTATGCTGCCGTACTCAGCATTTTCTGTTTTATTCAGACGTTCAACATCCACGGTATTTTGCTTTTGTATTAGTGTTTAATTTAATGCCACTACTCTTCTAGGAATGCCCAACTTGAAGAAGTTCTACTCTTCTCTCCGATGGGATTTTTGTTTGTCTCTTTTACCTTGTTCATCTCCAATTATTTCTGTTTCCCTTCATGTGTTTGATCAGATATCTACCAAATCTTGCTTTCACAGCCATATTTCTTTCCTCAGCAATTGTCTCCGACTCCGACTTAGTCCACGTCGATTTCAACTAAAATTCCACCCTTCATCTTTGGATCCACCCAGATATCTCCGAGACATTCAGCGTTCCTCGAACCACTGCTGTCGCCGCATCCTGAGATCCACGCTCAATGCCATGCAGCGCCACATGCACACTCTCGACCGCTCTCTGCTGCAGCACCGACATTGTCCAATCCTCTCTGGCTGCAGGAGTGGTGCCAGACGATTGGAGAACTGCTAACGGTGTACTTTTGTTTAAAAAGAGTGGAAGGGATAAAACAAGCAATTACAGGCCAGTTAGTTTAATATCGGTGGTGGGCAAATTACTGTAATCAATTCTGATAGACAGTATAACACTTCATTTAGAAAGACACAGATTGATCAAGGACAGTCAGCATAGTTTTGTTGAGGGATATCGTGTCTGACTAACTAGATTGAATGTTTTGAGGAGCTAACAAGGAGGGTCGGTGAGGGCAGTGCGTTTGATGTAGACTGCATGGACTTTAGCAAAGCTTTTGACAGTATGATCAAAAGAGTAAAGGTCCATGGGATCCAAGGGAGAGTGGCAAATTGGATCCAACATTGGCTCAGTGGTAGGACGCAAAGGGTAATGGTTGAGGGGAGTTTTTGCGACTCTAAGACTTTTTCCAGTGGGGTTCCACAGGGCTCAGTATTTGGCCTCTTACTTTTTGTAGTATATATTAATGATTTAGACTTAAATGTATGGGGCATGATAAAGATTTGTGCAGATTATACAAACATTGGCCGCGTGGTTGACAGTGAGGAGGAAAGCTTTAGTCTGCAGGAAGATATCGATGAACTGGTTAGTTGGGCATAAAAGTGGCAAATGCAATTTAATTCAGAAAAGTGTGAGGTAATGCATTTGGGGAGGGGCAATAAGGCAAGGGAATACACAATTAATGGGAGGATACTGAGAGGTGTGGAGGAACAGAGGAACCTTGGAATGTATGTCCACAGATCATTAAAGAAGCAGGACAGGTCGATAATGTAGTTAAAAAAGGCATACGGAATGCTTTCATTTATTAGCCGAGGCATAGAATATAAGTGCAGGGAAGTTATGCTAGAACTGTATAAAACATGAATTCGGCCACAGCTTGAGTACTGCGTGCAGTTTTCGTCACCAAAGTACAGGAAGGATCTGACTGCACTGGAGATGGTGCAGATTTGAATTACGAGGATGTTGACAGGACTGGAAAACTTTAGCGATGAGGAAAGTCTGGTAGGCTGGGGTTATTTTCCTTGCAACAGAGGAGGCTGAGGGGAGAGTTAATTGAGATGTATATAATTATGAGGGGCCCAGATAGAGTGGATAGGGAGGACCTATTTCCTTAGGAGGGGGTTCAAGAACTAGGGGGCATAGAAGAAAATAGTTCGTAGAAGGACTAGAGGGGAGATGAGGGAAAAAATGCACCTATTGAATGGTGGGGATCTGGAACTCACTGCCCGAAAGGGTGGTAGAGGCAGAAACCCTCATCCCATTTAAAAAGTACTTGGATGTGCACATGAAGAGCCGTAACCTACAGGGCTACGGGCCGAGTGCTGGAATGTGGGATTAGGGTGGGTAGCTCTTTGAGGGCCGGTGTGGTCACGATGGGCTGAATGGCCTCCTTCGGTGTCGTAAATTTTCTGTGTTACTGTCACTCTATGACTCACTCTATCTCACAACTGTCCTTGTCCACAATTCCATTTCATCCTTCTCCTCATCCGGCGCTTAAACAAAAACGTTTTTTCTTCCTTTCAGGTGTCAAGGATCGCAAGCTTCAACAACTCTTGGACATCAACACCCCTCCAGAAACTTCTTCTCCTTCACTTTCCTCTGACACCAAACCTTCTTCCAATCTCATCCCCTGCTGTGTTTTCACTGTCGCCTCTGACCTTCCCCTCTCTCACCCCGAATGATCAGTCCTCAGCAAAGGCCTGAGCTTCATCCCCTTACGTCCCCACCTCAATGAATTTCGAGCTCGTCACGATGCTAAGCTCTTTTTTCGTCGCCTTCATCTCCGTGCTCGCTTCTTTAGCCAGGAGTCTTCCCCCGCACAACGGAACCTTTACCCATTTTCAGAATTTTCATTCCAGCTGGATCGCTCCCTCTGCCCTTTTACACTCTCTGGAGCTTTTCATTGCTAACTGCCGGCATGACTTCAGCAAGCTCAATTTCTCTGCTCCTCTCACTCACTCTAAGCTACCTCCCACTGAACTTGCAGCACTCCATTCTCTCAGATCCAACCCCAACATTGTCATTAAACCTGCTGACAAGGGTGGCGCTGTTGTTGTTTGATGAACCGACCTCTAACTAGCGGTGGCTGAAAACCAACTCTCCGACACCTCCTCCTACCTCCGTCTGGACCATGACCCCACTACCAAACATCAAGCCATTGTTTCCAAGATGGTCACTAACATCATCTCCTCTGGAGATCTTCCCTCCATGGCTGTCCATCTCATAGTTCCCCAACAACGTACATCCCGCTTCTACCTCCTTCTCAAGATACAAAGACAGGATTGCTTTGGTAGACCCATCATTTCAGCCTGTTCTTGCCCCACAGAACATATCTCTTCCTATCTCGACACAATATTTTCTCCCCTTGTCCAGACTCTTCCCACCTACATCCCTTACTCTTCCGACGCCCTCTGCCACGTTAACAGTTTCCAGTTCCCTTGCACCAAACGTCTCCTTTTCACTATGGAAGTCCAATCCCTCAACACCTCCATCCCGCACCAGGATGGCCTGAAGGTGCTCCGCTTCCTCCTTGAATAGAGGCCCAACCAGCCCCCATCCACCACCACCCTCCGCCGCCTAGCTGAACTTGTTCTCACATTAAACAACTTCTCCTTTCACACCGCTCACTTTCTCCAAATTAATGGTGTTCCTATGGGAACCCGCATGGGCCCTAGGTATGCCTGCCCTTTCGTGGGATTTTTGGAACATTCTTTGTTCCAGTCCTACTCAGATCCCCTCCCTCACCTCTTTTTCCGGTACATTGATGACAGGATCGGTGCCGATTCCTACTCTCACCCTGTACTAAAAAAATTAACCACTTTGCTTCCAATTTCCAACTTTCCCTCTCCTTCACATGGTCCATTTCCGACTATTCCCTTCCCTTCCTCGAATTCTCTGACTCTATTTCTGGGGATAGCCTATTGGCAAACATTCTCTATAAGCCCACTGACTGCTACAGCTAACTGGACTACAATTATTGCCAGCCCGCTTCCTGGAAGGACTCTATCGCATTCTCCCAGTTTCACCATCTACGCAACATCTGCTCTGACGATGCCACCTTCCATACTAGTGCTTCCGACATGTCTTCCTTTTTCCTCAACCTTGGATTCCTCTCTACCATGTTTGACAATGCCGTTGAACGTGTCCGTTCTATTTCCCTCACTTCTGATCTCACCCCTTCCCCTCCCTCCCAGCACCACGATAATGTTCCCCTTGTCCTCACATTTCACCACACCAACCTTCACATTCAACGGATAATCCTCCACCGTTTCCACCACCTCCAGCGTGAGCCCACCACGAAATACATCATCCCCTCCCCTCCCCTTTCAGTATTTCGAAGGGACCGCTCTCTCTGCGACACCCTGGTACACTCCTCTATCACACCAATACCCCTTCCCCTTCCCACAGCACCTTCCTGTGCAAGCGGAGGAGATGCAACACCTGCCCTTTTACCTCCTCCCTTCCGACTGTTCAGGGCCCAAACACTCCTTCCAGGAGAAACAGCGATTTACTTTTACTTCTTGCAATTTAGTATCCTGTATTCGATGCTCACGATGCCGTCTCCTCTACTTTGGAGAGACCAAACGTTGATTGGATGAACACTTTGCGGAACACCTCTGTTCAGTCTGTAAGCATGACCGCGAGCTTCTGGTCGCCGGTCACTTTAATTCTCCGCTACAATCCTACTCTGATCTCTCCGTACTCGACCTCTTACACTGTTCCAACGAAGCTCGACGTAAGCTCGAGGAACAGCACCTCATCTTTTGATGAGGCACGTTAAGCCTTCTGGAATCCACATCGAGTTCAACAATTTCAGATTTTAACCTTGGACACTTTTTTTTTAATTCCTTGCCTTTTTTTTGTCTCTCACGTCGCAGCTGTTGATGATTTGCCATTTACACCACATATAAAGTCAGCTTTTGTTTCTTAATTTGTCCCATTACTATCTGCATTTGCCTTGCACCATCTCCCCTTTTGTCTTTTAATCTCTCCTCCCTTCCATCCTATCACAGATATTCCCTTTTATGCGTTCCCCTCCTCCCCCTTTTCCTGCCTCTCTATTTGCCTAAAACCTGTTACATATCTAAACTTTTCAAGTTCTGATGAAGTGTCATCGACCTGAAACGTTACCTCTGTTTCTCTCTTTGCAGATACTGCCTGACCTGCTGGACATTTCCAGCATTTTCTGCTTTCATTTTATTTTTCTCCCTTTGTTTTCACAGATCCGAACTCTGCATTCACTGAATTCTTGACAGAGATCAACGATTACCAGCTGTTCCAGCTGACGAAATTCTACCGGGACAGACTGGAACAGGCGATTGCAGGAGGGGTGGACGGACTCAGCTCTTTTTTAACATACGAGAGGCTTTTCAGTGGGCAAGAACATCGGGTGAGTGGGAGGGACACATAATGAGTTTGGTTTATTTAAACATCACAGAACTGACAGGATGTCAGATCATAAAATCACAGAATGTCACAAAACAGATAAAGGCCAAATAAGAAAGAAATGAATAAAACTGATAATATTGTGAATCTGAAAGGACACAAAAAGACGAAAATACCCAGCGGATCCGTCAGTCTCTGTACAAGGAAAGGACAGGGTAACGGGTATGATATAACTCCTCATGGACTGAAATCAAAGGGAACCAAGAATTTTAGTCGCACTGGGAAAAAGAGAGAGGAGAAACAACAGACAGGAGTTGGAGGGATGTTCATGAGTTTACTGACCTACAAACTACTTAAAGTAAATCGGGGAACTGTTTTATGACGACAAAATCAGCGCGGTAAATGAGAGATATTTAAGAAAATGCTAAACTGGTGAACATTTATTTGACCCAAAAAGCAGAAAGAACCCAAAATACCTTTATGGAGTGTTGGGTCAAGCGAATAGATTAATCCAAATTCTATTGATTCAGATACCGGAGATAAATCAACTTCTTAGTTGTATTAATATCCTCAAGATGTTCCAGCAAATTATACGTTAATACTTGCTAGGGGGATATCCTTCGAGTCTATGAATACGAACCAATCCAGGCGAGTTCTCAGCACGGGATATCAAATAATTACTGAAAGTGACTGTATTTATTTACCTAGAATAGGGGAGTCAAACAGACCGGTATAGTTGCTCATAGAAACATAGAAACATAGAAACATAGAAACATAGAATCTAGGAGCAGGAGTAGGCCATTCGGCCCGTCGAGCCTGCTCCGCCATTCAATACGATCATGGCTGATCATCCAAATCCAGTACCCTGTCCCTGCTTTAATCCCCACAGTACACATATCCCACCCTACCCCCGTAACCCCACGTATTTAATTCCCCCTAACATATCCCATCCTATCCCCATAACCCCACATATTTAATCCCCCCTAACACTAAGGGTCAATTTATCATAGCCAAATCAACCTAACCCACACATTTTTGGACTCATCTCTGGTACTGTTCTTGTAAATCTCCTCTGCACCCTATCCAAACCTGGACATACTTCCTAATGTGTGGTCCACAGAATTAGACACCATACTGAGTCCTAACCAGCGTTTTATCAATGTTTAGCATAACTTTCTTCCATGTGTATGTCTCTATTTATAAAGCCAAAAAATCCCGTGTGATTTTTTAACAGCTTTCTCAACTTGTTCTGCCACCTTCAAGATCTCTGTTCGTAAACCTCCAGGTCTCCCTGTTCCGGAATCCCATTTAAAATTTTAACATTTAGTTTATTTTGCCTTTCCTTATGCTTCCTTCCAAATTGTGTCACATCACACTTCTCTGCATTAAATTTCATCTGCCATGTGTCTGCCTATGCCCTCGTGAAGTTTGCTACTATCCTGCTCACTGTTTACTACCTTCCGAGATTCGTATCATCAGCAAGCTTTGAAATTATGCCTCGTACACCGAAATACAGTTTATTAATATAGATTAAAAACAGCAGTGGTCCTAATACCGACGCCTGCTGAACTCCACTGCTCAGTTCCTTCCAGTGCGAAAAACAGCTATTCACCTCTACTCCCTGCTTTCTGACCGTCAGCCATTTTGCTACAATGATGCCACGATCAATTTAACCCTGAGGGCTTCAATTTTGCAAACAATTCTATTATGTGGCATTTGATCAAACGCCTTTTGAAAGTCCACATACACAACATCAACAGCACTATTGCCATCAACATTCCCAGTTACTTCATTAAAGAAATCAGTCAAGTTTGTTAGACACGATTTATCATATCCGTGGTGCCTGTAATTTATTAACCAATATTATTCCAAGTAAAATGTTTGTCTTGGATTGTTATCTCTAAGCTCGGTTTCACTTAGCTCGCCTCGGGAGGGGAAATCGAGGCCTTTCTGTCTGTATTGCGTGCTCGTTTCCCTATCACAGAATCATAGAATCCCCACAGTGCAGATAGAGGCCATTTCGGCCCATCGAGCCTGCACCGAGACATATCCCAGCCACCCCACGTATTTAATCCCCCTAACACTAAGGGTCAACTTATCATAGCCAAATCAACCTAACCCGCACATCTTTGGACTGTGGGAGGAAACCGGAGCAGGAAACCCACGCAGACACGGGGAGAATGTGCAAACTCCACTCAGACAGTCACCCGAGGGCGGATTCGAACCCGGGTCCGTGGCGCTGTGCGGCAACAGTGCTAACAACTATGCCACCGTGCTGCCCACTATCCTGCAGCTCCTGTGAGGTATTTCACCAGTGGCTGCAGCTTGCGAACTGGAACGCTGCTGAATGACCATTGTGGACATTTCAGATGGCTGTGATGGGTGACCTCGATGAGATCTGTGCCTAGAATGGCCGGCTGCAGACTGTGGCATCTTGACGTTGGCCCAGGTGGCTGTGTGGCACTAACAGGAGCACTGGTGGACTGGCTGCTGAGGGAGCAGGCATGCTGTCCTCCTGAGAGATGACAGCAGGTGCCTCTCCCATGGAGGAAAGGCCATCCTCCTGGGACTGTGCCTCAGCACTCCGAGCAGCAATGAGAGATGCCATGGAAGATGCCAGCAGAAGCTCCATCATGGTGGGTGCCTCTGGTGTGCTGATGGAGCTGATCACTCAGCCCATATTGCACAGAGTGGGATCCATGCCTGCGCAAAGCCGTGACGCATGTTGGGGCTGGACACCTCTATGCTCTGCAGCATTGTGCATAAGCTCACTGGCAGGCTGCCCATTGCACCGAGCATTTCCTATATATGTCTTATTCGGTAGGTGGGCCCCTCGAAGTCAATATCTGAGTCCACTCCAGCAAAGCTAGAATGCGATCTCGCTCTCCAGTGTGCATGTGCCAAATCCTCCATCCCCATCTTTTTTTTACATAAGAATTAGGAGCAGGAGTAGGCCATACGACCCTTCGGGCCTGCTCTGCCATTCAATAGGATCATGGCTGACCGAACCTCGACTCACGTCCACTTCCCTGCCCGCTCCCCATAACCCTTAATTCCCTTATCAGCTAGGAAACTGTCTATCTCCGTTTTAAATTTATTTAATGTCGCAGCTTCCACAGCTCTCTGATGTAGCAAATTCCATAGATTTACTACCCTCTGAGTGAAGAAGTTTCTCCTCATCTCAGTTTTGAAACGGCAGCCCATTATTCTAAGATTATGCCCCCTAGTTCTAGTCTCACCCATCAGTGGAAACATCCTCCCCACATCCACCCGATCAAGCCCTCTCACAATCTTATATGTTTCGATAAGATCGCCTCTCATTCTTCTGTATTCCAATGAGTAGAGGCTCAACCTTTCCTCATAAGTCAACCCCCTCATCTCCGGAATCAACTGAGTGAACCTTCTCTGAACTGCCTCAAGAGCAAGTGTATCTTTTCTTAAATATGGAAACCGAAACTGTACGCAGTATTCCAGGTGTGGCCTCACCAGTACCCTGTATAGCTGAAGCAAGACTTCTCTGCTTTTATACTCCATCCCCCTTGCAATAAAAGCCAAGATTCCATTGGCCTTCCTGATCACCTGCTGTACCTGCGTACTAACCTTCTGTGTTTCAAACACCAGGACACCCAGATCCCTTTGTACTGTAGCACTTTGCCGTTTCTTTCCATTTAGATAATAACTTGCTCTTTGATTTTTTTCTGCCAAAGTGCATAACCTCACACTTTCCAACATTATATTCCATCTGCCAAATTTCTGCCCACTCACTTAGCCTGTCTATGTCCTTTTGCAGGTGTTCATGTCCTCCTTACTCACTGCTTTCCCTCCCATCTTTGTATCGTCTGCAAACTTGGATACGTTGCACTTGGTCCCCTCCTCCAAATCGTTAATATAGATTGTAAAGAGTTGGGGTCCCAGCACTGACCCCTGCGGAACACCACTAGTTACTGATTGCCAACCCGAGAATGAACCATTTATCCCAACTCTCTGTTTTCTGTTAGATAGCCAATCTTCCACCAATTCCAGTATATTACCCAATCCCGTGATTTTTTATCTTGTGCAGTAATCTCTTGTGTGGCACCTTGTCAAATGCCTTTTGGAAGTCCAAATACATCACATCCACGGATTCCCCTTTATCCACCTTGTTTGTTACGTCCTCAAAGAATTCGAGCAAGTTTGTCAAGCATGATTTCCCCTTCATAAAACCATGCTGATTCTGTCCGATTAAATTATGCTTATCCAAATGTCCTGTTACTGCTTCCTTAATAATAGACTCCAACATTTTACCAACCACAGATGTTAGTTTAACTGGTCTATAGTTTCCAGCCTTTTGTCTACCTCCCTTTTTAAATAAGTGTGTTACATTAGCAGTTTTCCAATCTGCTGGGACCTTTCCCGAATCCAGGGAGTTTTGGAAAATTACCACCAATGCATCCGCAATCCCTACCGCAACTTCTCTCAAGACCATAGGATGTAAGCCATCAGGTCCAGGGGATTTATCCGCCTTAAGTCCCATTATCTTACCGAGCACCATCTCCTTAGTGATTTTAATCGTGTTTAGCTCTTCTTGACAATCACCATGTGAGGACCCCTTATCTAGCCTAGCCTCTAAAGTACATGTGGTGCCAATATTTGAGCTGCTGCTTGCGATGGTTAGCTCGACTCCCCAGGAAGACTGTCCTCTTGTTCCTCTACTGGCAGAAGGATGTCAACATCTTCAGCATTTGAACTGAAAGAGACAGCCAATTGTTATATTTTATTTTAAAGTTGGAGCAGAGAGAGATAGAGAGAGAGAGAGAGACGTTTCTGGTGAAAGCACCTGGAGTTTGTCGTGCACAGTGTCAGGGTGAAATAGATGTAAGAAGCGAAAAATAGGAAAAAGTGGGAGACAATCTGCAACGTTTGTTCCAGTGATGCCAGTCGCCACGAACCTGGCTCTGTCCCTGCCGTTGATGGTCAGTACATATTCTCTGCGGGGGGAGAGTGTGTGCACGCAGGCTCGGCCTCTTCTGGTGACAGCTTCCTGTCTCAAGTCCACTTCAACTTCTGCAAAACAGAAGGGAATGTTTTCGTAACATTCGTGTGAGGTGTTTGAAAATGCGCATGTCATGGTAGAAAAGCTGGTATGCAGCGTGTGAGATCTTAGATTTGGGGTGTGTGACTTTGAGGGGAAGAATATATAGTGAAGTGTCGTGCAGCGTTTGTAGGGGGCTGTAACGAAGTGGGTAGGGGAGTATTAGCAGTATAGTGAGTATTGAGGCTGACGATGGGGGAGGTGTGAGCAGAGAGTAAGAGAGCGGCGTTCTTACCTTGACAACTCCAGTGGGGTCATTACGGAACCGCAGCCATATCCTAGGAGCTAAGCCTCCAGCACTGCTAAAATTATCAGGGAGGTGTATAAAATTATGAGGGGCTTTGATAGTGTGGATATGAAGCACCTGTTTCGCTAGAAGAGAGGTCAATAACCAGGGGGCAGAGATTTATAGTAATTGGTAGAAGGATTAGAGGGGAGTTGAGTACTTTTTTCACCCAGAGGGTGCTGGGGGTCTGGAACTCACTGCCTGAGAGGGTAGAAGAGGCAGAAACCCTCATTGCATTTAAAAAGGACTTGGATGTTCACTTGAGGTGCCATGAACAGCAAGGCTACGGACCAAGAGCGGGAAAGTGGGATTAGGCTGGATAGCTTCTTATCGACCAGCACAGGCACGATGAGTCGAATGGCCTACTTCTATGCTGTAAACAATTATAATTCTCTGATTCCTTGTCTTCGGCCACCTCTTCCCACTGTCGATGGAGTTGATGACTGGAGGGTTTCTTGCCAACGAGGGGACAGAGCATGTCCCTCCTCTTGTCCACTGCCACTACCAGGGCCTCTAGGGCATTAACAGCCTTCCAGGGTAGAGAATTCCAAAGATTCACCACCCTCTGAGAGAAGAAATTACTCCTCATCTCAGTTCTAAATTACCGACCCTTATTCTGAGACTGTGACCCCACTAGTTCTAGACTCCCCAGTCGGGGGAAACATCCTCCCTGCATCTGCCCGGTCAAGCTCTATAAGAATTTTTTTATGTTTCAATGAGATCACCTCTCATTCTTCTAAACGCTAGAGAATATAGGGTTGGTCTACTTAATCTCTCCTCATAGGACAAACCCCACTCCCTCTATGGCAAGTATATCCTTCGTTAGGCGAGGAGACCAAAACTGTACACAATACTCCAGGTGTGGTCTCATCAGGGCCCTATATAATTCCAGTATGACGTCTTTACTCTTATAGCCAAATCCTCTCGATCATTCCTCATCTTAAATTCCTGATGCCGTTAATCATCTTTCTTAATTCCATTCCATTCCCTAGTCTTTCAAATAGACGCATGGCAGGTGGAATGTCCAGGACACTTCACGTAGCCTGGACGACAACATGTGCAGGAAGTGTCACCAGCTACGTCAGCTCGAGATCCGTGTTTCAGAGCTTGAGCGCCAGCTGGAGTCACTGCGGTGCATCCACGAGGCTCAGAGTTACGTGAATAGCAGATTTCTGGAGGTTTTCACCCCGCAGCTTAAGAGTATGCATAGAAACATAGAAAAATAGGAGCAGGAGTAGGTCATTCGGCCCTTCGAGCCTGCTCCGCCATTCAATATTATCTTCTCTGATCCTCTATCTCAATACCATATTCCCGCGCTCTCCCCATACCCCCTGATGCCTTTTGTGTGTAAAATCTATGTATCTCCTTCTTAATATATTTCGTGACTTGGCTCCACAGCCTTCTGTGTTAGAGAATTCCAAAGAATCTGAGTGAAGATATTTCTCCTCATCCCAGTCCGTAAGGTCCTGCCCCGTATCCGGAGACTGTGACCCCTCGTTCGAGACCCTCCAGCCATGGGAAATATCTTCCCTGCATCCAGTCTGTCTAGCACTGTCCGAATTTTATATGTTTCAATGAGATCCCCTCTCATTCTTCGAAACTGAAGTGAATACATGCCAAATGGATCCAATCTCTTCTCATACGACAGGCCTGCCATCCCAGGAATCAGTCTGGTGAACCTACGCTGCACTTCCTCTGTGCTAAGTACATCCTTTCATAGATAAGGAGATCAAAATTGCACGCAGTATTCCAAGTGTGGTCTCACCAAGGCCCTGTAAACATAGAAACATAGAAACATAGAAGAGAGGAGCAGGAGTAGGCCATTCGGTCCCTCGAGCCTGCTCCGCCATTCAAAATGATCATGGCTGATCAACCAAATTCAGTACCCTGTCCCTGCTTTCTCCCCATATACTTTGATCACCATAGCCTTAAGAAATATATCTAACTCCTTCTTGAATATATTAAATGGATTGGCCTCAACTGACTTCTGTGGTAGAGAATTCCACAGGTTCACCACTCTCTGGGCGAAGGAATTCCTCCTCATCTCCGTCCTAAATGGTTTACCCCTTATCCTTAGACTGTGACCCTTGATTCGGGAACAGCCTTCCTGCATCTAGTCTGTCTAGTCCTGTTAGAATTTTAAAAGTTTCAATGAGATCCCCTCTCATTCTTCTAAACTCTAGCGAATATAAGCCTAATCGACCCAATCTCTCTTCATACGTCATTCCTGTCATCCCAGGTATCAGTCTGGTGAATCTCCGCTGCACTCCCTCCATGGCAAGAACATCCTTCCTCAGATAAGGAGACCAAAACTGCACACAATACTCAAGGTGTGGTCTCACCAAGGCCCTGTACAACTGCAGCAAGACATCCTTGCTCCTGTACTCGAATCCTCTCGCTATGAAGGCCAACATATAATTTGCCTTCTTAACCGCCTGCTGCACCTGCATGCTTACCTTTAGCTACTTGTGCACAACGACACCCAGGTCTTGATGCACATCCACTTTTCCCAATCTATTGCCGTTCAGATAATAATCTGCTTTCCTGTTTTTGCCACCAAAGTGGATAACCTCGCATTTATCCACATTATACTGCAACTGCAATGCATTTGCCCAATCACCCAACCTGTCCAAATCATACTGGAGTTTATCTGCATCCTCCTCACAGCACACACGCCCACCCAGCTTTGTGTCGTCTGCAAACTTGGAGATATTACATCTAGTTCCCTCGTCTCGATCATTAATATATATTGTGAATAACTGGGGTCCTAGCACCGATCCCTGCGGTACCCCACTAGTCACTGCCTGCCACTCGGAAAAAGACCCGTCACTTCCAACTGTTTGCATCCTGTCTGCAAAACTGTTTTCTATCCAATTCAGTACCTTACCCCCAATCCCATGTGCTTTAACTTTTGCACACTAATCTCTTATGCGGGACCTTATCGAAAGCCTTCTGAAAGTCCAAATACACCACATCCACTGGTTCACCCTTATCTATTCTACCAGTTACATCCTCAAAAAATTCCAGTAGATTCGTCAAGTATGATTTACCTTTTGTAAATCCATGTTGACTTATTCCGATACTGTCACTGTTATCCAAGTGCTCTGCCATTACATCTTTTATAATGGCCTCTAGCATTTGCCCCACTACCGATGTCAGGCTTACTGGTCTATAATTCCCCGTTTTCTCTCTACCACCTTTTTTAAATAGTGGGGTTACATTAGCTACCCTTAAATTCATGGGAACTGTTCCAGAGTCTATAGAATTTTGGAAGATGACCAGCAATGCATCTACTATTTCTCGGGCCACCTCCTTAAGTACCCTAGGATGTAGATTATCAGGCCCTGGGTATTTATCGGCCTTCAATCCCGTCAATTTCCCTAACACCACTTCCCTACAAATACTGATTTCATTCAGTTCCTCCCTCTCATTAGACCCTATGTTCCCCGACATCTCTGGGAGTTTATTTGTGTCCTCAGTTGTGAAGACAAAACCAAAGTATGTATTTAATTGTTCTGCCATTTCTTTGTTTCACATTATAAATTCCCCTGATTCTGACTGCAAGGGACCTACGCTTGCCTTCACCAATCTTTTTTCTCTTCACAATCTATAGAAGCTTTTACAGTCAGTTTTTATGTTCCCTGAAGGCTCACTCTCATATTCTATTTTCCCCCTCTTAATTAATCCCTTTGTCCTCCTTTGCTGAATCCTAAACTGCTCCCAAACCTCAGGTTTGCTGCTTTTTCCGGCCAATTTATATGTCCTCTCCTTGGATCTTATGGTATCCCTAATTTCACTTGTTAGGCACGGTTGAGTTACCATTTTTGTTTTATTTTTCATGCCAAACAGGGATGAACAAATTCTGCAGTTCATCCATGCAATCTTTAAATGTTTGCCATTGCCTATCCACCGTCAACCCTTTAGGTAACATTCCCCAATCCATCCTAGCAACTCGCGCCTAATACCATCGTAGTTTCCTTTATTTAAATTCTGTACCCTAGTCTCTGAGTCAACTACTACTTCACTCTCCATCTTATTGAAGAATTCTATCATATTATGATCGCTTCTCCCCAAGGGGCCTCGCACAGCAAGATTGCTAATTAATCCTTTCTCATTGCATAATACCCAGTCTAAGTTGGCCTGATCTCTAGTTGGTTCCTCAACATATTGGTCCAGGAAAACATCCCGTATACACTCGAGGAATTCCTCTTCCACAGTATTGTTACTAATTTGGTTAGCCCAATCTATATGTAGATTAAAGTCACCCATGATAACTGCTGTGCCCTTATTGCACGCTTCCTTATTTACCGTTTAATGCCATCCCCAACCTCAGCATTACTGTTCGGGGGTCTGTATACAACTCCCACTAACGTTTTCTGCCCCTTGGTATTTCTCAGCACTACCCATACAGATTCCACATCATCAGAGCTAATATCCTTCTGTACTATTGTGTTAATCTCCTTTTTAACCAGCAATGCTACCCCACCTCCTTTTCCTTTTTGCCTGTCCTCCCTGAATATTGAATACCCCTGGATGGTGAATTCCCAGCCTTGGTCACCCTGGAGCCATGTCTCTGTAATCCCAATTATATCATATCCGTTTACATCTATTTGCGCAGCTAATTCATCAACATTGTTACGACTGCTCCTCACATTAAGACAGAAAGCCTTCAGGCTTGTTTTTTTAACACTCTTAGACTTTTTAGAATTATTGATTACTGTGGCCATGTTTGATTTACACCCTTAATTTCTCTGACTTCCACTTTTGCTTTGCTCCTTCCTGTCTTTTGCTTCTATCCTTGCTTCCCTTTCCTCTGTCTCCCTGCACAGGTTCCCAACCCCCTGCCATTTTAGTTTAAACCCTCCCCAACTGCACCAGCAGACACGCCCCCTGGGACGTCGGTCCCGGTCCTGCCCAGGTGCAAACCATCCACATTGTATTGGTCCCACCTCCCCCAGAACCGTTTCTAATGTCCCAGGAATTTGAATTCCTCCACCTTGCACCATTCTTCTAGCCACATATTCATTTGAAATATCCTTCTATTTCTACTGTGACTAGTACGTGGCACTGGTAGCAATCCTGAGATTACTACCTTTGAGGTCCTATTTTTTAATTTACCTCCTAACTCACTATATTCAGCGTTTAGGACCTCATCCCGTTTTTTAACTATATCGTGGGTACCTATATGCACCACGACAACAGGCTGTTCACCCTCCCCCTCCAGAATGCCCTGCAGTCGTTCCAAGACATCCTTGACCCTTGCACCAGCGAGGCAACATACCATCCTGGAGTCTCGTTTGCTGCCGCAGAAACGCCTATCTATTCCCCTTACAATAGAATCCCGTATCACTATAGCTCTCCCGCTTTTTTTCCTCCCGTCCTGTGCAGCAGAACCACCCATGGTGCCAGGAAGTTGGTTGCTGCTGCCTTCCCCCGATAAGCCATCTCTCCAAACAATATCCAAAGCGGTATATCTGTTTGAGAGGGGGATGGCCACAGGGGAAACCTGCATTACCTGTCTGCGCTTACTACTCTGCCTGGCGGTCAGCCATTCCCTTCCTGCCTGTGCAGCCATTAGCTGCGCTGTGACCAAAAAATTAAACGTGATATCCACGACGTCCTCAGCAATGCGGTCTGCCAGTAGCTGCAGCTGGATACCCTTTCTGCACACATGGTCGTCAGGGACACAGGAAGTGTACCTGATTTCCCACATAATGCAGGAGGAGCATGCCACGGGGCCGAGCTGCGCTGCCATGACTTACCCTTTAATTAATTTGAATTAAATTAAATCAAATTCATACCACAAATTACACTACAATTAAATGATATAATCAAGGGCCCTTGTTTACTAGCACTCCCCGCTACAGAACAGAGACCTGAGAAACTATAACCACAAAATTAAGAGCTTCTAAACTTTATAAACTATTAAACTTAACTGTCAAACTATAGAGTAGTATACATACTCATCTGGCCGTACTCACCCAATCAGCTGCTTCCTCTTGCCCGCGTCACTTTTTGAATCGTGACGTGGCTCTGGAATGCTGCCGCTGGTCTGCGAGATTGGTAAGCATCAGAAAAAAAGCCCGCGAAAGTGAGTTTACATACTCACTGTACCGTCGCTCTCTCCACTCCCGACATCGGCCTCTGCAAATAAAGCCCGGGAAAGCGAGTTTAAATAATCACTGTACCGTCGCTCTCTCCGCTCCCGACACCGGCCTGTATAACTGTAGTAAGACATCGTTGCTCCTCTACACAAATCCTTTTGCAATGAAGGCCATCATACCATTTGTGTTCCTAACTGCTTGCTGCACCTGCATGTTTGCTTTCAGTGACTGGTGTACAAGGATATCCAGGTCCCTCTGTAAATCAACATTTCACAGTCTATCACCATTTAAATATTACTCTGCCTTTCTGTGTTTCCTACCAAAGTGGATAATTTCAAATTTATCCACGTTTTACTCCATCTGCAATGTATTTTCCCACTCACTCAACTTGTCGAAATCGACTTGATGACTCCTTGCATCCCGCTCATAATTCAAGCAGGCAGATAGGGAATTTTTTGACCGCCAGACAGAATAGGGGAACCAAGCAGGTAATGCAGGAGTCCCCAGAGTGCATCTTGCTCCCCAACCGCTATTCTGATCTGAGTACTGGTGGGGGCGATGGTTCCTCTGTCGAGTGCAGCCAGAGTCAGATCCAATGCATCACTGGTGGTTCAGCTGCACGGGGTGGAAAAAAGTGTGGAAGAGCAACAGTGGTAGGAGATTCGATAGTTAGGCGAGCAGACAGGCGTTTCTGCGGCCGTAGACGTTACTCCAGGATGGTATGTTGTCTCCCTGGTGCCAGCATCAAGGCTGTCACTGAGCGGCTGCAGAACACACTGAGGAGGGAGGGTGAACAGCCAGATGTCGTTGTCCATATTGGTACCATAGACATAGGGGGAAAGAGGGATGAGGTCCTGAAGGTAGAGTTTAGGGAGCTAGGAGAGAGATTAAAAAGCAGGACCTCAAATGTAGTAATCTCCAGATTAATCACGGTGCCGTACGCTAGTGAGTACAGGAATTGGAGGGTAGAACTGATAAATGCGTGGCTGGAGAGATGTTTCAGGAAGGAGGGATTTAGATTCATGAGGCATTGGGACCGTTTCTGCGGAAGGTGAGACCTGTACAAGCCGGACGGTTTAAACTTTATGTGCACCAGCACCAGCATATAGGGGCATATAAGAGGGATAATGTGCTTGAAAGAATGAGTATGTTGCATAGTACTACAGAAGAAAGTATTACTAGAGGCGGAAGTAGTAACATATTAGATAGGAACAGACTAAAAATGAATACGTAAAAATCAAAAGTGTGTTTAGAATGTATGTACATAAACGCACAAAGTGTGCTGAATAAGTTTGGTGAGCTACAAGCAGAATTAGCCGTGTGGCAATATGATGTTGTGGCAATAACGGAAACGTGACATACAAACGGTGAGGACTGGGCACTTAATATTCAAGGATACAAGATGTTCAGAAAAGGTAGTGAAGGAGAAAATGGAGTTGGGGTGGCAGTGCTGATTAAGGAAGACATTGTAGTTTGGAAACGGAGGATGTTCTTGAGGAGACAAGGACAGAATCCATTTGGTTAGAGTTGAGGAGCAAAGAGGCTATGATCACGCTATTGGGGGTATTCTATACGCCTCCAAATAGTGAGAGAGGTAGAGGAGCAGATAGGTAGAAGAGCTATAGAGTGGTGATATTGGGGGACTATAATTATCCAAATATCGATTGGGATAATGCTAGAGTAAAGGGAAAGGAGGGGGTGGAATTTCTGAATTGTGTTCAGGAGAATTTCCTTGACCAGTATGTTCTTGGCCCAACTAGGAAGGAGGCATTGCTGGATCTGGTGCTGGGGAATGAGGTGGTCCAGGTCGACCAAGTGTCTGTGGGAGAACACTTGGGTACGTGTGATCATCGTATCATATGTTTTAGATTAGCAATGGAGAGGAGCAAGGAACATTCTGGAGTGGAACTTCTGAACTGGAATATAACCAACTTCAATGGGATGTGAAAAGATCTAGCCAGAGTAAAATGGAATCAAAGACTGACAGGAAAAACTGTAACGGAGCAATTGGTGATCTTTAAGGAGGGGATGTTCAAAGTACAGGCTAGGTACATTCCAAGAAGATGGAAGGGTAAGGTAACCAAAGCAAGGGCTCCTTGGCTGACGAGGGAGAAAGAGAAGATGATGAAACAAAGAAGAGCGTATATGGCGCATGTCAGGTGAATTCTTCAAGGGAGAACCAGACAAAATACAATAAGTTCTGAGGGGAAGTGAAGATGAAAATAAGATTGGCAAAGGGAGAATATGAGAGTAGAATGGCGGTTAACATAAAAGAGAACCTAAAAATCTTCTACCATCATGTAAACAGTAAGAGATACAGGGGGGTTGTGAGGAAAAACCTTTTTACGCAGCGAGTGATGAGGACCTGGAGCTCGCTGCCGACGGAATTGGTGGAAGCGGAGATACTCAATGTTTTGAAAGGAAGACTGGATAGGCACTTGAGGGAAATAAACTTGCAGGGCTACGGGTATAGAGCGGGGGAATGGGACTGACTCGATTGCTCTGCAGAGAGCTGGCACGGACTCAATGGCCGAATGGCCTCCTACTGTGCCGTTATGACTCTATGACTATGATTCATCCAATTGCAGCAAGAGAATCGAATATCCTGCACATTGTTCTCTAGCCGCTCCCTCAATGTTACGTCTGGTATCCCTCAAGGATATATCCTTGGCCCCCTCCTATTTATGATCTACATTCTGCCCCTTGGCGACATCATCCCTAAACACAGTGTCACATTCCACTGAAGAGACTCAGCTCTACCGCACCACCATCTCTCTCAGTCCCTCCACTGTCTCTGATGCGTCACGCAGCTTGTTCGACATCCAGTATTGGCTGAGCAAACACTTCCTCCTGTTAAATATTGGGCAGACCAAAGCCATTATCGTTGGTCGTGACCACAAACTCCATTCCCTAGCCATGGATTCCAACCCTCTCCTTGCCAACTGTGTGAGTCTGAACCAGACTGTTTGCAACCAAAGCATCCTATTAGATGCTGAGCTGACCTTTCGCTCCCATCCCCTCTCCATCAACAAGACCACTTACTTCCAAATCAATAACATTCGCTGTCTGTGCCCCTGCCTCAGCCTACCTAATGCTGAAATCCTCATCTATGCCTTTGTTATCTCCAGTCTCAATTATTCCAACACTCTAAGGCTTGTCAACCAACCACGTTCCATCCTCTGTAAATTTGAGCTTATCCAAAACTCTGCTGTGCCTATCGGAAATCGCACCGAGTCCCGTTCACCCATCACCCATAGGCTCACTGACCATTTTTAGCTGCCTGTCTGGAAAAGCCTTGATTTTGAAATTATCATCCTTGTTTTCAATCCCTCCATGACCTCATCCATCCCTATCTCTGCAATCTGCTCCAGATCTACAACCCTTCCAGATGACCGCAATCCTGAATTTTGAAATGTGTGCATCTCTGATTTTCACCTCTCCACTATTGGCGGCTGTGTTCTCAGCAGCCTCGACCCGGAACTCTGGAATTCCCTCTCCAAAGCTATCCACCTCAAATTATCGCCTTTTCACTCTTAAAATTCTAGCTTTTGCAACGCTTTTGGTTCCATTTCTAATATTTCTTTATTTGGCTCGGTGTTTCATGTTATCTGAATACGCTCCCGCTAAGCCTCTTGGGACGTTTGTACTAAGTTAAAGGGGCTATATCAATTCAAGTTGTTGATGTTAATCCCCTTATTATCTTCTCAATAATATTAACATCTCCCAGTGAAATGTTAACTGGGAATGGAAAGAAATTCGCAAGAGCTCACCCAAGAACTGATCAAATATTTGGGGAACATCAGTACATTGTCAGCCTGTCCCTCTCTCAGTGCTGTCCAATCAGTACATTGTGAGCGTGTCCCTCTCTGAGTGCAGCCCAATCAGTACAATGTGAGCCTGTCCCCCTCTCAGTGCTGCCCAATCAGTACATTGTGAGCCTGTCCCTCTCTCAGTGCTGCTCAATCAGTACATTGTGAGCCTGTCCCTCTCTCAGTGCTGTCCAATAAGTACATTGTGAGCCTGTCCCCCTCTCAGTGCTGCCCAGTCAGTACATTGTGAGTCTGTCCCTCTCTCAGTGCTGCCCAATCAGTACATTGTGAGCCTGTCCCTCTCTCAGTGCTGCCCAATCAGTACATTGTGAGTCTGTCCCTCTCTCAGTGCTGCCCAATCAGTACATTGTGAGCCTGTCCCTCTCTCAGTGCTGCCCAATCAGTACATTGTGTGTCTGTCCCTCTCTCAGTGCTGCCCAATCAGTACATTGTGAGCCTGTCCCTCTCTCAGTGCTGCCCAATCAGTACATTGTGAGCTTGTCCCTCTCTCAGTGCTGCCCAATCAGTACATTGTGAGCCTGTCCCTCTCTCAGTGCTGCCCAATCAGTACATTGTGAGCTTGTCCCTCTCTCAGTGCTGCCCAATCAGTACATTGTGAGCCTGTCCCTCTCTCAATGCTGCCCAATCAGTACATTGTGAGCCTGTCCCTCTCAGTACTGTCCAATTCCCGATTTGCTATTTTTACAAAAGTTCAGCTCTGCTGGGTGGGGGGTTCAATCATTTATCCATTATAACCGCTACAGCCATATAACCAGAATCACCTGTGGATTTGTACTGAGATGTCTGCAGTACATTGTGCGACAGATAGTATTCACCATCAGAGGGAACATTTCACCTTCACCCAGCTCGCCATGTTAAGTAAATATTAGTGTCCCATGTAGATTTGAAACTTCTCTCAGCAATTTCCTGTCAACCAAGATTCACGTGAACTGTTTTGGCTTTCTTACTGTATACGATTAAACTTTAAAAATAGTTCGTGTTACATTTTACTGAAAAGCAGAGCAGTACATCGGAGATTTCTTTGACAATATAACTAAAATTGAAACCACTTTCTGTCTGTTCTAACTGAAGATGTTCAACAGAAACACAAGCAAATACTCCGGGAACAAACTGAAACATTGAGAGTGAACACCATCCTAATACAGGATAAGGTTAAGATTTTCCAGCTGGTTGATCGATAGGCTGAGCTAACGATCATTTCTACTGTTCGAGATCGGACACTTGTAGAACATAAACTGCTGGCAAGAGGCCGAGACCATGATGAGTGGAGAGAGAAACATCTCCGGAGAGAGCTGGAAAAAATCCGAACTGATCAATTCTTCCAGAGCAGATTTTCCCGGAGAAAATCCAAATCTGGGAGATCAGCAGCAGTGAGCGAAGTTGCGGGGATTGGAAAAACAACAATGGTACAAAAGATTATTCATGACTGGGCCACTGGGAAAATATACCCACACTTTCAATTTGTTTTCAGCTTTAAATTCCGCGATTTGAACGCTATTAACTGTAGAATAAACCTGAGGAATCTGATACTGGATCAGTATCCTTACTTTGGGAAAATTCTTGGAGAGCTCTGGAAGAACCCGAAGCGATTGTTGTTTATATTCGATGGATTGGATGAATTCAAGGACAGCATCGATTTTGCTGACAATCGGAGAAATACAGAACCTCAGTCCATGTGCACAGATCCCGAATGCTGGTGTGAAGTGTCTGACATTATGTACAGTTTAATACAGCACAAGCTGCTCCCAGGATGTTCAGTGCTCGTGATCAGCCGCCCCACTGCATTACATTTATTGGAAAAGGCTGAGATCAGTGTCTGGGCTGAAATCCTGGGATTTGTTGGTGAAGAACGGAAGGAATATTTCAACAAGTTTTTTGAAGATCAGACGGTGGCAGCAGCTGCTTTCAAACACGTGGAGGAGAACGAGATGCTGTACACCATGTGCTACAACCCTTCCTACTGCTGGATCCTCGGGCTCTCACTGGGTCCCTTCTTTACAGAAAGAGACAGGAATCAGCAGCGAGTTCCCAAGACCATCACCCAACTATATTCCTACTATATTTACAACATTCTGAAAAACCATGGCCGAGCGATTGAAAGCCCCCATGCGTTACTGAAACTTGGTGAGATGGCCTTCACAGGAGTCTCCGAGAAGAAGATTGTATTTTGGAATGGAGATTTGAACAAATACAATCTGCAACCTTCCCAGTTCCTGTCTGGGTTCATGAAGGAACTTTTGGAGAGAGATGATTCTGTCCAGAGTGTGGTGTACACATTCCCGCACCTCACCATCCAAGAGTTTGTAGCCGCACTCGCACAATTCCTGACTCCAGATCCCGGGGACATCCAGAAACGCCTCACAGAATCCCACAGCAAGGAAGATGGGCGATTTGAGATATTTCTCCGTTTTGTTGCTGGTCTCTCCTCCCCACAGGCAGCTCGGCCCCTGGAGGAGTTTCTGGGTCGATTTCTTTATAAAACCATTTGCCGAGTGATTGATTGATTGAAGGAGAAGCTGGAAGGACAGATTGAAAACACAGAGAGTGAAACTGGTAAAAGGAACCTCCTGAACACATTCCACTATCTGTTTGGGTCTCAGAATAAAGCACTGGCTCGGAAAACAGTGAGATCTGTGAAATCTCTTACATTTCGTGGATTGAGATTGACCCCAATTGACTGTGCGGTCCTGTCTCATGTCATTGCACTCTGTGATACAGTAAAATACCTCGATCTGGAGAACTGCTACATTCAGTGTGAAGGATTCTTGCGTCTGGGATCCGTACTGCACAAATGCCGAGCGTTGAGGTAACTCTTTATTTGTCTCTAACTGTTGGGTGAATTGTAGAACAGTCAAGGATTGTGTTGTTGATCCGTAATGAAGGTAAACAAACAGTTCAGTTAAACCAGAGAGAAGCAGATTCAACACAACTTTGACCAATAATAAGAGGGTCGGTTAGCAATTCCCTAAGGACTGGAGAATCTAAAAGGAATCCAATTGAACAAGTCAGGATTTTACAATCTTTATCAGCTCAGCAAATACAGGTCACTGAGAGTCTGATAATTTAATTACAATAAATCATATTTAATAATGCTGGACAGCGGAAGATAAACATAAAATATAATCCGGCAGTAAAGATAAAATTAAATTAAAATATTTTCCACATCCACCATTTCAACTGTAAACAGGAGAGAAACCCAAGTTTAAATCACTAACAGTTCGATATTTACTCCAATACCGTACAGGGTTTGTCCTGTCGAGGGGTTAGTTTTCTGGATTGGGAATATTGGGGAACATGGAATTCTTCAGCTGTAAATGTTTACAACTATACAAAGTCGTGAACATGAAGTAAACATTGATATTCAGGATCTTAAATCTGCCGGAGGGATATTAGCCCTGGAGTACAGACACATACCGGCTAGCGGTGGGGCCTCGCACACAGCGGGCGGCTCCTGGTTAAAGCGGGGGCAGTGACCCGGTAATTCCCCATAATCCGCCCCCTGTGTGTGAGGCTCCACTCGGGGAGGGAACTTCCGAAAATTCCCCCAAAACTGTCGGGCCAGTTCCACCTGAAATAAATGAAGTGCCAGTGTAATGGGGAATAAAGTGTGAGACTCCCCTCCCCTATAAACTAGGAGTACAGGGACTTTTAAAACTTGCAACGGGACAGAATAAACTCTATTGCTGCTATTGACAAACATTTACTATAAGCCCTCTGACTCCGACAGCTACCTGGAATACACTTCCTCCCACGCTGATTCCTGTAAGGATGCTGGTCCGTTCTCCCATTTTGTTCCGTCTCTGCCGCATCTGCTCTGACGATGCCACGTTCCATACTAGTGCTTCCGACATGTCTTCCTTTTCCCTCAAACGAGGATTCCCCTCTACCGTAGTTGACATGGCTCTTGACCGTGTCCATTCTATTTCCCGCACTTCTGCTCTCACCCCTTCCCCATCCTCCCGGAACCACGATAGGGTTCCCCTTGTCCACACCTTTCACCCCACCAGCCACCGCATTCAACGGATCATCCTCCGCCATTTCCGCCACGTTCAGCGTGATCCCACTACCAAACACATCTTCCCCTCACCTCCCCTTTCAGCATTCCGAAGGGACCACTCCCTGCACGACAGCCTGGTCCACTCCTCAATCACCCCCTACACCCCTTCCCCTTCCCATGGCAACTTCCCATGCAAGCGCATGAGATGCAACACCTGCCCTTTTACATGTTCCCTCCCCATTGGCCAGGATTCCAAACATTCCTTCCAGGTAAAACAGCGCTTTACTTTTACTTCTTGCAATTTAGTATACTGTATTCGCTGCTCACGATGCGGTCTCCTCTACATTGCGGAAACCACATGCAGATTGGGTGATCGCTTTGCGGAACACCTCCACTCAGTCCGGAATTGTGACCTCGTGCTTCTGGTCGCCTAGCACTTTAATACTCTGAACCACTCCCACTCTGATCTCTCCGTTCTCGGACTCTTACACTCTTCTAACGAAGTACAACATTAGATCGAGGAACAGTGCCTCGTCTTTCAATTAGGCCCTTTACAGCCTTCTGGACTCAGCATCGAGTTCAACAATTTCACACGATAAACTCGGCCCCTATATTATTTTTCTCATAACTGTTTTTCCTTTTCCCTTTTTTGCTCTCGCATGATGGCTGTTGATGATTCTGCCATTGACATTCACACATCATCTAGATTCATCTTTTGCTGCATAACTTGTCCCATTACCATCTCCTTTTGATTGCACCATCATCCCTTTTGTCTTTTAAACTCTCCTGTCTTCCACCCTATCACAGACCTTCCCTTTTGTTCTTTCCTCCGCTCCCTTCACCTTTCCCTGCCCCGATACTTGCTTAAAAATCTGTTACATCTGTAACTTTTTCCAGTTCTGACGAAGGGTCCTCGACCTGAAACATTAACTCTGTTTTTCTCTCTCTATAGATGCTGCCTGACCTGCTGGGTATTTCCAGCATTTTCTGTTTTTATTTCAGCATAAATTCTCCTTGTTATATAAAATCCTGGGGGACGGATTTTACAGCAGCAGTTTGCTTTCCACATTATAACTCACACAGAGATACTATACAGATTATTATAATGCACAGAGTATAACGTACAGGGAATAACCGCTTTAGCATTAATTGTGGGAAAATCGCCCCATTCCCATAAAATCCGGGATTTAAGGAACAGCAGAATTGAGACAAATTTCTCCAAACTTGACGGAGCAGGTCACTGAATTGCAGGATGGTAATTCTGATCATCAGGGAATGAGACCGGACTGAGGGACATTTAAAGGCGTCACACAGACGGGTGGAAACTGGAATTTTTCCCAGCGGATCGGGACCCCGCTGTCTAACCCCGGCAACCCGCCTTTCCCAAATGTCGGGTCTGTCAGCGCTGAGCAGATCCGACATGCAGCGGCGCGGGAGGCAATTCAGTTCATTATGACCTTTGTTAACAGAATATTGACAACTATTTTATCTCAACTTCAGAGTTTATCAGGTCGCCCACGTAGTCCACGCTGCTCGGGGCTCACGTCAGATAAGCAGGGCGGGAGTTGAATGGCCATGGAATCATCTCATTACTTGACAGCTGGAAATGTGCTATAAAAGATCCCATCTCACAGCTGTTCACTTTCCAAGCACAGAAGCACTTGCTTACTGCATTTGGAAGACAGATTGAGCTTTATGCAGGTTGCAAGTGTTTGGAGCAAACTCTCTATCCTGTGACCCCTCATTGGAGCAAACACTCTCACCATTGACAGATGGCTTCTGTCATCTCAAGTTCAACTGCCATCTATTACATCAGCATGGGTATGGTTTATAATGCCTCACTTAGGCCTCAGAGTCCCACCACCATCAGCCCTAACACCAGCAGTACCAGGCACACCAGCAGCACCAACAACACCACCAACCTGTTCCGCAACTTCTGATGCTGCACAGCACAGAGGGCATCAACACCCCTTGACATTGCTGACCGGGACGCCAGAGATGGCCTCACCATGGCCAGATTTTATACACTTGACGCTGCACGCCCTGGATGCCACATCTAGCGCCAGGTTGCCACCAGCCCACAGCAAAAAGATAAAGCATCCCTACAATGCCCAAACCATTCCTGTCGCACTCATCAGCATTGCGGGGGGTACCGTTATGTCTCCCCATTCACTGCAACTCACTAAGCCACATCCAAAGGTGAACACAACCCTGTAGAAGAACGGAAAGTGTTTAAAATAAAGATTTCAATGATTTACAGCACATTAACAGAAACTTCACATGAACATTGGCTAAAACACACAATTTCCTACAATTGTGTGTTGGTAGTTGGTATGATTGAACTAGGATGCGGGTGAGTGTGAGGGATGGTTAGTGTGATGGGGATGTGATTATATAGATAGAGAGGGATTGGTGGAGGTGCCAGTAAATTTGGTGTGAGTAAAACTATGCAGGTGTAGGGTAGGGAAGGCAGTGTGAAGGGGATGTGATGAGTGGCACAGCAGGATGAGGTTGAGTGTGGCTTTGCAGTAACGTTTCGTGATCTACTGAGATCATTGAAAGGTTTGCACCACTGCAGCCTGGTCCTCCTGACGACATTCCTGCTTGAGCCCAACTCTGGAATGTGCAACGAGGCTGCGTTTGTCTCATCCAACAATTGGAAGTGAAGAGAACCTCCCTGCGTGCAGTGGCTCCCTCCATAAGCATATGGTGGGAGTTATGGGAGAGCCTGGGTGCAGGCGCACTAATCTGTGCAGAGGTTGTCAGTGTTTGCAGCACCTCAATACTTTATATCACTGACAGCACAAATGTCAAACTAAATGTGTGCGTCATCAAATGGCTTCATCAAACCCGCTTCCTCCAATTCTCCAGAGCGAGGCCGCGACCCGCCACCGACCCCGGCCGCACCCGACCCGCCACCGACCCAGGCCGCACCCGACACGCCACCGACCCCGGCCGCACCCGACCCGCCACCGACCCCGGCCGCACCCGACACGCCACCGACCCCGGCCGCACCCGACACGCCACCGACCTCGGCCGCACCCGACCCGCCACCGAACCCGGCCGCACCCGACCGGCCATCGACCCCGGCCGCACCCGACACGCCACCGACCTCGGCCGCACCCGACCCGCCACAGACCCCGGCCGCACCCGACCCGCCACCGACCCCGGCCGCACCCGACCCGCACAGGGAGGGAAATCGCGGGGGGAAACCGGTTTACATATTTCCTGAACTACTTTCAGTGATTGCTGTAATATCCGAGAGAGAAACATATATCAGATCCGTGCTTTGACTCAGTTTGTTTCTCACTCTCTGTGTTTAGACTGAGTTACAATAAACTGGGAGATTCAGGAGTGAAACTACTGTCTGCGGCTCTGAGGAACCCGGACTGTAAAATACAGAAACTGGAGTAAGTACCAGACTGTGTGAAATTGTGTTTATGATAACTGGATGTCTGACACTGGACATTATTATTAGGATCAGTAGTTGTGTTATTAATTAACACTGGGATTTACTCTGAGTCCTGTTATTTCTCTCTCTGATCCTCAGTGCATGGTCTGTCGGTCTCACAGATTCTTGTGCCGGGAATCTCGCCTCCGCTCTCAGTACAAACCGGTCTCTGACGGTTCTGAACCTGAATAATAATAAACTGGGAGATTCAGGAGTGAAACTAATGTCTGCGGCTCTGAGAAACCCGGACTGTAAAATACAGAAGCTGCAGTAAGTAACAGACTGTGAGATTGTGTTTATAATAACTGGGTGTCTAACAATGTACATTATTATTAGTATCAGTAATAGTGTTATTAATAAACCTTGGGGAATTTACTCTGATTCCTGTATTTCTCTCTCTGATCCCAGGCTGTGGGGTAACGGTCTTTCAGATTCTTGTGCCGGGGATCTCGCCTCCGCTCTCACTACAAACCGGTCGCTGACGGTTCTGAACCTGGGTAAAAATAAACTGGGAGATTCAGGAGTGAAACTGCTGTCTGCGGCTCTGAGGAACCCGGACTGTAAAATACAGGCACTGGTGTAAGTACCAGACTGTGTGAGATTGTGTTTATAATAAGTGTATGTCTTACACTGTACATGATTATTAGTATTAGTAATAGTGTTATTAATAAACACTGGAGATTTACTCTGATTCCTGTGATTTCTCTCTCTGATCCGCAGGTTGCCTGATGTCGGGCTCACAGATTATTGTACCGAGAATCTCGCCTCCGCTCTCAGCACAAACCGCTCACTGATCGATCTGAACCTGGGTTATAATAAACTGGGAGATTCAGGAGTGAAACTAGTGTCTGCGGCTCTGAGGAACCCGGAGTGTAAAATACAGAAACTGGTGTAAGTACCAGACTGTATGAGATTGTGCTTATAATAGCTGGATGTCTGACACTGAACATTATTATTATCAGTAATAGTGTTATTGATAAACTCTGGGGATTTACCCTGATTCCTGTTATTTCGCTAAATGATCCCCAGGCTGAATGCTGTCGGTCTCACAGATTCTTGTGGCGAGGATCTCGCCTCCGCTCTCAGTACAATCCGGTCACTGACGGATGTGAACCTGGAATCAAACTCCTTCACAGACCGCTTTCCGTCTCCTCGTACTGACCTGCAGAAGTCTGGAGCGGATCTGGTGAGTGTTTGTGTTAATGTTTAATGTAATAATTAAAATATAAATGGGACTCAGTCAATTTTATGGGTAATATTTGTCTGTAATGATTATTGAAATATTAATCCCAGTCTCCCTGTCATTTATACTGTTGTTCAATCCGTTTATTTCCTGTTTAATCTTTAATCTGTTTCAGGCTGGGCTGGAATCAGTTCAGTTCAACCGGAAAGAATCAGCTGATGTCACTTCAGGGAACAAGACGCGAACTGAGTGTGAATGTGTGAAGATTTCAATTGATGACGTCACTGGTCTCATTATATGAGCATTTTTAGCCGACTTTTTGTTCCTCCCCTTTAAGCGGCCGCGCTCCGGGTTTAAATACTGACGGCCCCTTTAACGGTTTCCAGCTCGAGCTGAGCGCGCGTCATCTCCCATTGTGAGGTCAGACGCCCAGCCACAGGGTCAGGAGACTCATCCGCCCGGCGTCAGAGCGCTGATTCTGCAGGATATCCGGGGCTGAATGTTCCCCAATGGGGTCACTGGGGAAATGAACACACAGGAAGAGACCAGGGTGGATCTCAGTCTGTGCTGCAGTGGGACACTGACAATTGCACTCAGTGTTCCTGGGAGTCACCCAGTGTGGAGTCGTACACTGTAACAAGTGTCCCTGTGTACAGTGTGTGTCTCTCCCAGTGAGGAGTCAGACTCTGTAACAAGTGTCCCTGTGTACAGTGTGTGTCTCTCCCAGTGAGGAGTCAGACTCTGTAACAAGTGTCCCTGTGTACAGTGTGTGTCTCTCCCAGTGAGGAGTCAGACTCTGTAACAAGTGTCCCTGTGTACAGTGTGTGTCTCTCCCAGTGAGGAGTCAGACTCTGTAACAAGTGTCCCTGTGTACAGTGTGTGTCTCTCCCAGTGAGGAGTCAGACTCTGTAACAAGTGTCCCTGTGTACAGTGTGTGTCTCTCCCAGTGAGGAGTCAGACTCTGTAACAAGTGTCCCTGTGTACAGTGTGTGTCTCTCCCAGTGAGGAGTCAGACTCTGTAACAAGTGTCCCTGTGTACAGTATGTGTCTCTCCCAGTGAGGAGTCAGACTCTGTAACAAGTGTCCCTGTGTACAGTATGTGTCTCTCCCAGTGAGGAGTCAGACTCTGTAACAAGTGTCCCTGTGTACAGTGTGTGTCTCTCCCAGTGAGGAGTCAGACTCTGTAACAAGTGTCACAACGACCCTCCGAGATCTCTCCACTCCTCTGACCTGTTGCACATCCTCGATTTACTTTGCTCCACATTGGCGCCATGACTTCAGCTGCCAAGGCCCTAAACTCTGGTATTCTTTCCCTGAACCTCTTCGCAGCTCTACCTCTCTCTCCCCTCCTTTAAACGCTTTTAAAAACCTCCCATTTTCACCGAGCTTTGGGCCACCTCTCCTCAAATCTCTTTATGTGGCTCAGTGTCAAATTTTGTCTGCTAATTGCCTTGTGTCGTTTCATTACATTAAAGCCGCTATATAAATGCAAGTTATTGTTGTTGTCCCTGTGTTGTGTTAATAAAACTCCACCGCTTACTTCAGCTCACGCCTGGTCTCCTCGACTTTTTCAATAACTGGATTCATTGTTTTAATATATTAAATAAACGTTTCTCTAAAGTACATCCCACCTTCTCCCCCTCTAAGGGAGATTTCGGTCAGTCCCCTCTGGAGGAGGCCTCGGTCGGTCCCCTCTGGACGAGGCCTCGTTCGGTCTCCTATGAAGTAGGTCTGACAGTAAAAAGCTGATGTGGGATCTTTGCATTCTTCTAATTTCCCTCCTCACAAATCAAGACAAGACAGACAGACAGACAGGCAGGCAGCGAGAGAGACACATGAAATCAAGACAACATGCAGAATAGAAATCAAAACAGAAAATGCTGGAAATACTCAGCAGGTCAGGCAGCATCTGCGGAGAGAGAAACAGAGTTAATGTTTCAGGTCGATGACCTTTCCTCAGAACCTTGACAGAATCTGACGAAAGGTAATCGAGCTGAAACGTTAACTCTGTTTCTCTCTCTCTCCACAGATGCTGCCTCACCTGCTGAGTATTTCCAGCATTTTCAGTTTTTATTCCCATTTCCAGCATCAGCAGTATTTTGCTGTTGATGCAGAATAAAAAGCCTGTATCTGTAGGTCCGCAAAATGAAAAGATAAGATACTGAAAAGTGTATTTTTGCTTTTAAACTGCCGAACACAGCAGAGCAATGAGAGAAATTAACTTTCTTTAATTGCTGAGAGTGTTGTGTGGCAATTTTGCAGGCTGGCCTGTGTGTGTGTGTGTATGTGTGAGAGAGAGAGAGAGACAGCAAATGCGGGTGTATATATAGGGCTTGACTGAGTTCAAGTTACCTGCTGTGTGCATTGATATTGCATCTCATGTCTGAAAAAAACAGAAAGGATACACCATTAGATCATACTGAATTAATTCCAGACTGCAATGCTGTGGGATCTAACTTTGCCTTTATTTCAAGACTTTTGTAAAAATCAAAGCTACATATATAATTCAAGCCAATTGATTTTTTCTGGACTGGACTTTATGGTGGAGTTTTTGTGGGGTGTTTCAGAGCATATCCTGTGGTGGGATCTTACTCTACCATTAAGCCCAAGCCAACCAAACCAAGTCAAGTTTTTGTAAAAACAAAGTATATATATTATTGATTTTTAAAAGTATTTTCAGCATAATCCATTTCATGTTTTTCGGGACTGGCGTTTATTGGGGAATGGGCTTGGGGTGTTTTCAGAGCAAAATCTGCTGTGGGATCATTCCATTCATTTTATTCCTTTCCACGCAAATCACAGACAGGCAGACATTTAGTTAACAAAAGTAAAGTAGATATATTATTATTTATCCCTGATTGTATTTCCTTCTTTTCACACTCCCGGTCGTTCATTTCCTCTTGGGGACCCGGATTTCTACGGCGTTGGCTTCACATCTTCCTGTTGGCTTGTCCTCATCAAACATGGCCGCAGTGCCAGGAAAGGACATCATCAAAAATAGACAGTTCCAGGCTGCACCCCTTTCAAAATGGATGTGTGTGTGAGTGTGAGTTTCTGCAAATTGCAGTGTCTGTCTGAGTGTGCATGTATATGAGTGTGTGTCTGTGTTTCTGCAAATTGCAGAGTCTGTGTGAGTGTGTCTGTATGTGCGTGGGTGTCTGTGAGTCTTAAAATTGCAGCGTCTGTGTGAGTGTGTGTGTCACGTTACTGTAAATTTTAATTCAATGTGGGTGGGAGGGAGACTGTGTGAGTGACAGAGAGACAAACAGTCCGTGAGAGTGAGAGAGACATGAAATCAAAAGGCAAGTTGCAGAATAGAAAGCCTGTTTCTGTCGGCCACAAAGTGAAAAGATAAGATACTGTAAAGTGTCTTTTTGGTTTTAATCTTCCAATGCGGCAGTCATCCCTCTGCAAGCTGGCCAGGCTGGGAGTGTGTGTGAGAGAGAGAGAGTGGGCAGAAGCTCGTGTTTGTGTCTGTCTGGTGTCTTATTACCTGCTGTTGTTGTATTAAACCCTATTGATTTCCTTCTGGCCTGCTCCACATGTAATGCTGCTGTGTATCATTTCATTGCACTTTATTTCACTTCATTTCAAGACAGGTAGTCAGTCAGTGAGATACTGAAAAATGTATTTGTGGACTGTCCGACAGTAAAAGCTGCTCTGGGATATTTCCTTCATTTTATACCAGTCCACTCAAGTGACAGACAGGCAGCCATTTCCTTTATAAAAGCGAAGTATATATATTATTATTTATTCCTGATTTTATTTCCTTCCTTTCACCCTCTGGGCTTTCATTTCCTCTCAGGGACCCGGATTTCTGGGGCCTCGGCTTCAATTCTTCCTGTTGGATTGCCCTCATCAAACATGGCCACACAGCCAGGAAGGGACATCATCAAAAATTAACACTCCCGGGCTGCACCCCTTTCAAAATGGATGTATGAGTGAGTGTTTCTGCAAATTGCAGTGTCTGTGTGAGTGAGTCTGTATGTGAGTGGATGTCTATTTTTCTGCAAATTGCAGAGTTTGTGTGAGTCTGTGAGTAATGTCACTGTAAGGTTTTGTTCAATGTGGATGGGAGAGAGAGTGTGTGAGTGAGAGACAGACCGACAGACAGCCAGTGACAAGGGCGAGACATGAAATCAAAAGGCAGATGCAGAATAGAAAGCCTGTTTCTGTAGGCCACAAAGTGAAATGATACGGTACAGAAAAGAGTATTTTTGGTTTTAATTTTCCAACACGGCAGTCATCCCTCTGCAGGCTGGCCAGGGTCTGTGTGTGTGTGTGTGTGAGAGAGAGAGAGAGAGAGGGAGAGAGCAAAAGCTGGTGTTTGTGCGAGATGTGGTCTGCTTTCTTATTATCTGCTGTTGTTGTATTAAACCCTATTGATTTCATTCTTGCCTGTTCCACATGTAATGCTGCTGTGTATCACTTTATTGCACTTTATTTCACTTCACTTCACTTCAAGACAGACAGTCAGTCAGTGAGATACTGAAAAATGTCTTTGTGGACTGCCTGACAGTAAAAGCTGCTCTGGGATCTTTGCATTCTTTTTATTCCACTCCACTCAAAACAAGACAAGGCAGGTAGGCAATGAGAGAGACACATGAAATCAAGACAACAGGCAGAATAGAACTCAAAACAGCAAATGCTGGAAATACTCAGCAGGTCAGGCAGCATCTGTGGAGAGAGAGACAAACAGAGTTAACATTTCAGTTCAATGACCTGTCGTCAGAACCTTGCCAGAATCTCACGAAAGGTCATCGAGCTGAAACATTAACTCTGTTTCTCTCTCTCTCTCCACAGATGCTGCCTGGCCTGCTGAGTATTTCAAGCATTTTCTGTTTTAATTTCAGATTTCCAGCATCGTCAGTATTTTGCTTTTGATGCAGAATAGAAAGCTTAATTCTGTAGGCCACAAAATGAAAAGATAAGATACTGACAATTGTTTTTTTGCTTTTAAACTGCCAAACACAGCAGAGCAATTAGAGAACATCAACTTGCTTTCATTGCTGACAGTGTTGTGTGGCAATTTTGCAGGCTGACCTGTGTTTGAGTGAGAGAGAGAGAGTGACAGCAAAAGCTGCTGTGTATGCAGGGCTTGTCTGTATTCAAGTTATCTGCCGTGTGCATTGGTACTGCATCTCATGTCTGAAAAAAGCAGGAAGTATACACCATTAGATTATACTGATTTAATTCAAGACCGCACAGCTGTGGGATCTTACTTTGCCTTTCTTTCAAGACTTGTAAAACTCAAAGCTACATATATACCCCAAGCCATATGATTTTTTTCTGGGCTGGACTTTATCGGGGAATGTTTGTCAGAAGTGTCAGAGCATATCCTGCTATGTGACCTTACTCTCGCTTTAATTCCCAACCCAACCAAGACAAGACAAGACTTTTGTAAAAACAAATATATATATGTTATATTTATTTTATTATTATTTTCACAATAATACATTTGATGTTTTTCTGGACTCGGATTTATTGGCTAATGTTTGTGGAGTGTTTTCAGAGCAAAAGCTGCTGTGGGATCTTTCCATTCATTTTATTCCACTCCACTCAAATCACAGACAGACAGACATTTCGTTTGCAGAAGTAAAGTACATAAGTTATTATTATTATTCTTTATTCTTTATTGTATTTGCTTCTTTTCACCCTCCCTCCATGCTCATCTCCTGGGGCGTCAATCACCCCCTACATGCATTTTCACCCCCTCCAATCCCCCAGCCCCTTGTGGTCCTGATCTCCACACTCACTACTCACATACAGGAGCCGAGCTGGCGATCTGCAGCCACCATTCCTTCCTTCCTTCCTTCCTGCACCATGTGCTGCCTGCCTGAGTATGTGTGAGCAGCAGCACAGCCTGTGAGCGGCTCCAGACAATGGCACAAAGCAGCGGGGCGGGAGCCCATCCTGCAACACAAGTGGCGCCCATTTAAAATCACAGTCTGCCGCAAAGCGCAATTATATTGCAATGTGCTATTCCATTGCAAAGAACTATTATATTGCAAAGTGCTCTTCCATTGCAAAGGACTATTATATTGCAAAGTGCTATTCCATTGCAAAGGACTTGTCCATTGCAAAGTGCTATTCCATTGCAAAGGACTATTATATTGCAAAGTGCTATTCCATTGCAAAGGACTATTATATTGCAAAGTGCTATTCCATTGTAAAGTACTCTTATATTGCAAAGTTCTACTCCATTGTAAAGTGCTATTCCATTGCAAAGGACAATAATAAAATCATAGAAATTTACACGCATATAATGAGGCCAGTCGGCCCGTCCAGCCTGCAAGAGAACTGCAACTAGATCCAATCCCCTTCCTTGTCACCGTAGCCCTGATATTTCTTCCTTCACGTACTTTTCCAATTCCATTTTGAAAGCCACAATTGAATCTCCCTCTATCACCCTTTCAGGCGGGGCCTTCCAGACCATAAACACTCGTTGCATAATTTTGTTGTCGTCTTTGGTTCTTCTGCCAATCACCTTAAAGCTGTGCCCTCTGGTTCTGGACGCTTCCGCCAATGGGAACAGTTTCCCGCTATTACTCAGACTATACACCTCATGATTTTCAACACCTCTATCAATCTCCTCTCAAACTTCTCTGCTCTAAGGAGAACAACCCCAGCTTCTCCAGTCTATCCATGTAACTGAAGTCCCTCATACCTGGAACCATTCTTGTAAATCTTTTCTGCATCCTCACTAAGGTCTTCACATCCTTCCTAAAGTGCGGTGCCATGAATTGCGCACAATCCTGCAGTTGGGACCGAAATAGTGTTTTGTAAAGGTTCATCATAACTTCCGTGCTTTTCTACTCTGTGCCTCTATTTATGAAGCCCAGGATCCTGCATTCTCAACCTACCCTGCCACCTTCAACGATTTGTGCACATATACCCCCAGGTCGCTCTGTTCATGCACCCCTTTAGAATTGTACCCTTTAGTTTATATTGCCTCTTTTCATTCTTCCTACCGAAATGAATCATTCGCACGTTTCTGCGTTAAATTTCATCTGCCAGGTGTCCACCGATTCCCTCAGCCTGTCTATGTCTTCTTGAAGTCTATCACTATCCTATCACTGTTCACTATACTTCCAAGTTTTGTGTCATCTGAAATTTTGGAATTGTGCCCTGTATACCCAAGTCCAAGTCATTAATATATATCAAGTAAAGCAGTGGTCCTGGTACCGGCCCCTGGGGAGCACCACTGCATACTTTCCACCAGTCTGAAAAACAACCGTTCACCACTACTCACTGTGTACTGTCACTTAGCCAATTTCGTACCATGCTGCCACTGTCCCTTTTATTCCATGGGCTTCAACTTTTCTGGAAATCCTATTATCTGGCAATTTATCAAACGCCTTTTGGAAGTCCATGTAAACCACATCAACCGCATTGCCCTCATCAACCCTCTCTGTTACCTCATCAAAAAACTAATCAATTTATTTAAACACGATTTGCCTTTGACAAATCCGTGCTGGCTTTCCTTAGTTAATCCACACTTGTCCAAGTTACTGTTACTTATGTTCCGGATTATCGTTTCTAAAAGCTTCCCCACTATCGGGTTTAAACTGGCTGGTCTGTATTTGCTGGGTTTATCCTTCCAGCCTTTTTTGGATCAAGGTGTAACATTTGCAATTCTCCTTTCCTCTGGCATCACCCTTGCATCTAAAGAGGATTGGAAGATTATGGCCAGTACCTCCGCAATTTCCACCATTACCTCCCTCAGTATCCTAGGATGCATCCCATCCCGTCCAGGTGACTTATCTACTTTATGTTCTGCCAGCCATTTTACTACCGCCTCTTTAGCAATTTTTATTCCATCCAGTATCTCATCTACCTCCCCTTTCGCTATGACTTTGGCAGCATTTCTTCCTTGGTAATGACAGATGCAAAGTATTAATTTAGTACCTCAGCCATGCCCTCTGCTTCCATGTGTAGTTCCTCCTTTTGATCCCTAATCAGCCCCACCCCTCCTCTTACTACCGGTTTATTATTTATATGCCTATATAAGACTTTTGGATTCCATTTTATGTTAGCTGCCAGTCTATTCTCATACTCTGTCTTTGCCCCTCTTATTTACTTTTTCACTTCTCCTCTGAACTTTATATCTTCAGCCTCGTTCTCACTTTTATTCTCAACCAGACATCAGTCATACTCCCCCTTTTTTGGCTTCATCTTATTCTCTATCTCTTTCATCATCCAGGGAGCTCTGGCTTTGGTTGCGCTACCGTTCCCCCTTGTGGGAAAGTACCACGACAGTACCCAAACCATCTCCTCTTTAAAGGCAGCCCCTTGTTCAATTACAGTTTTGCCTGCCAATGTTTGATTCCAATTTACCCGGGCCAGATCAGTTCTCAACCCACTGAAATTGGCCTACCTCCAAATAAGTATTTTTACTCTAGATTGCTCCCTTTACTTTTCTATATCTAATCTAACCTTATGATTCTATGATCACTGCTCCCTAAATGTTCCCCTACAGACATTGCTCCACTTGACTCACCTCACCCCCAGAACCAGATTTAGCAATGTCCCCTTCCTCGTTGGGCTGGAAGCATACTAATTAAGAAAGTTCTCCTGAACACACTTCAGAAATTCGTTCCCGTCTCTGCCCTTTACACGATTACAATCCTAGTCTATATTAGGATATTTGAAGACCCATACTTCTGTCCTCTATTTCTAATTGAAAAGTTGCCGTGTTCCTCTTTCTTCTCCTGTTCTCTATTTCCAAATAAACATTTACTGTTTACCGCTAAACTTCCCAGTCCTCTATTTCTATTTAAACAGTTGTTGTGTTCTCCATAATCGTCCTGTCTGCTATCTCTAACTAAACAGTTACCGTGTTCGCCTTGCTTCCCCTGTTCTCTGTTTCTAATTAAACAGTTACTGTGTTCCCCTTATTTCCCCTGTTCTCTGTTTCTAATTAAACAGTTACCGTGTTCCCCTTACTTCCCCTGTTCTCTGTTTCTAATTAAACAGTTACCGTGTTCCCCTTACTTCCCCTATTCTCTGTTTCTAATTAAACAGTTACCATGTTCACCTTACTTCCCCTGTTCTCTGTTTTAAATTAAACAGTTACTGTGTTCCCTTAACTTCCCCAGTTCTCTGTTTCTAATTAAACAGTTACCGTGTTCCCCTAACTTCCCCTGTTCACTGTTCCTAATTAAACAGTTACTGTGTTCCCCTTACTTCCCCTATTCTCTGTTTCTAATTATACAGTTACCGTGTTCCCCTTACTTCCCCTGTTCTCTGTTTCTAATTAAACAGTTACCGTGTTCCCCTAACTTCCCCTGTTCACTCTTTCTAATTAAACAGTTACTGTGTTCCGCAAAGTTCACCTGTTCTCTGTTTCTAATTAAACAGTTACCGTGTTCCCCTTACTTCCCCTGTTCTCTGTTTCTAATTAAACAGTTACTGTGTCCCCCTTACTTCCCCTGTTCTGTCTTTCTAATTAAACAGTTACCGTGTTCCCCTTACTTCCCCTGTTCTCTGTTTCTAATTAAACAGTTACTGTGTTCCCCTTACTTCCCCTGTTCTCTCTTTCTAATTAAACAGTTACTGTGTTCCCCTTACTTCCCCTGTTCTCTCTTTCTAATTAAACAGTTACTGTGTTCCCCTTATTTCGCCTGTTCACTGTTTCTAATTAAACAGTTACCGTGTTCCCATTACTTCCCCTGTTCTCTGTTTTTAATTAAACAGTTACCGTGTTCCCCTAACTTCCCCTGCTCACTGTTTCTAATTAAACAGTCACTATTCGTCTCGGGCGGTGGTTCAAAGCGGACGGAATTGGATCGGTCTCCGTTAAACGCAGCACCTGATGTACCATTCTGTTGCAGTCAATGGAACTGAACATCGGCACTGCGCATCCCCCTCCCTGGCCATGTGTCTCAGCTTGAAGCGTACTGTTGTGCACCTCTCTGTCATGTTTGACCCTGAGCTGAGCTTCTGACCCCAGATACTGTCCATCAGAAATACTGTGTCACTTCGATCATCTCCGCTCCATCTGGCACCAATTCCACATTCATATCTTTGTCACCTTCAGACTTGTCTTAGCCAATGCTCTCCTGAACTGCCTCGAATCTTCCACTCTCCATAAACAGGACCTCATCCAATACACTGCTGCCTCTAACCTAATTGGCACTAACTCCGAATCACAGGTCAACCCTGTGCCCGCTGATGTACAATGGTTCCCGGTCCAGAAACGTCTCGATTTGAAAAATTTCCATCATTGACTCGCCCCTCCCCCAGCTCTACAAGACCTATAATGTGCAGTTACTGCCTTACAAGAGCAGAGATGGACAGGTTTGCTTTTTAACGTCTCCGAGAAATCTGCGTTGCTCCTACTCCGGCCTCTTGTGCATCCATCACATTCTTCGGCCCTCCTTTGGTGGCCGTGCCCACAGCTGTCTGGTCCTTAAACTCTGGCATTACCTCCCTAAAGCTCTCCACCTCTCACTCCTCCTTTAAGACGCTCCTTAAAACCAACCAGCGTGATCAAGGTTTGGTCGTCTGTCCTAAATTTTGGCCTGTATTTTGCAGTCAGCAGTGAACTGACGGCGCTCGCCGTTCATTACACTTCCTCTTGACAACAAAATTTCTCCGGGCTTTTGCTCTGGAAGTCGCGGTGATTAGAAATCCAAAACAGCGGCGCCCTCTACAGGGGATCTGGGACCCGGATGAACAGGACAAGCAACTGTGCATCTCCTCAACCAATCAGATTAAAGAATCCTTAACGAGGCTCTCAGGATCTGAACCAGAAAGTGTATTCCAGAATAGTTAATTCAGTGACCAATCACGTACAAAGTGCGAAATAAAGAGACAAAACAAAGATGTGATTAGGAGAGAGGGAAAGTTACAAGAGACAAAAGAAAAAGTTAAAAAATAACTATTTATTAATTTTTTTAATCTTTACCAATAACACTTCTTTTCTTCATTCTTGTTATGTGGGCGTCGCTGGCAAGGCCAACATTTAATTCCTATTCGTAATGCCCCTTGGTGAGCCACCTTCTTGAACTGCTGCAGTCCGTCTGGTGAAGGTACTCCCACATTGATGTTAGGAAGGGATTTCCAGGATTTTGTCCCAGCAACGATGGAGGAACGGTGATATATTTCCAAGTCAGGATCATATGTGACATGGAGGGAACTTGGAGGTGATGGTGTCCCCATGCACCTGCTGCCCTTGTCCTTCTAGGTTGTAGAGGTCGCAGGTTTAGGAGGTGCTTTCGAAGAAGCCTTGGCAAGTTGCTGCAGTGCATCTTGTAGATGATACACACTGCAGGAGCGCCGGTGTTACAGGGAGTGAACGCTTAAGGTGGTGGATAGGGTGGCAATCAATCGGGCTGCTTTGTCCTGGATGGTGTCGAGCTTCTTGAGTGTTGTTGGAGTGGTACCCGTCCCGGCACGTGGAAAGTATTCCACAACACTCCTGACTTCTGCCTTGTAGATGGTGGAAAGGCTTTGGGGAGTAAGGAGGTGAGACACATGCCGCAGAAATAGCCAGCCTCTGACCTGCTCTTGTAGCCACAGCATTTAAGTGGCTGGTCCAGTTTAGTTTCTGGTCAATGGTAACCCCCAGGATGTAGATGGTCAGGGATTCGGCGACAGTAATCATGTTGAATTTCAAGAAACCGTGGTTAGAATCTTGCTTATTGGAGGTAGTCATTGCCTGGCACTTGTGTGGCGCGAATATTACTTGCCACTTATCAACACAACCCTGAATGTCTACCAGGTCTTTTTGCATGCGGGTATGGACTGCTTCATTATCTGAGGTGTTGTGAATGGCGCTGAACACTGCAGTCATCAGCGAACATCCCCACTTGTGACCTTATGATGGAGGGACGGTCATTGATGAAGCAGCTGAAGATGATTGGTGCTAGGACACTGCCCTGAGGATCATCTGCAGCGCTGTCCTGGGGCTGAAATGATTGGTCTCCAGCAGCCACAACCATCTTCCTTTGTGCTCGATATGACTCCAACAAGTGAAGAGTTTTACCCCTGATTACCATCGACTTTAATTTTACTAGTGCCCGTTAATGCCACACTCGGTCAAATGCTGCCTTGATGTCAAGGACAGTCACTCTCACCTCACCTCTGAAAAACTGCCATTTGCCAAAAGAATTTCCAACTTTCTACCACCCTTTACACGTCGAATTGTTTCCTAACTTCACTCCTGGCTCTAATTTTTGAGGATTTGTCCTCTAGTCCTAGACTTCACAACCATCAGAAATTGTTTCTTTATATCTCCCCTATTAGTTCACCTTAATATCTCCAAAGCTAATACAACCTTCCTCAATACTTAAATCCAGTTGCCACAATTTTGCCCATTCACTTAATCTATTAATATCTCGATGTAATGTTATGCTTCCATCTACACTGCTTATAATGCCGCCTATCTGTGTCATCATCCAACTTGGATATGTGGCTCTCAATCTCATCATCTAAGTCGTTAATAAATACGGTGAATAGGTGAGGCCCAACACAGAACCCTCGGGACACCACTAGTCATATCCTGTCAACTGAAGTACCTGCCCATTATCTGTACACTCTGAATCCTGTCACTCAACCAATTTCCTAACCAGGACAATAATTTGCCTTCAATTCCACGAGCATCAAGTTAGCTAACTTTCTCTTATGCCGGACTTTATCAAACACATTTTTGTACATGTCTACTAGTTTTTAATGATTTGTGAACTGGGACTCACAAACCTCTTTGCTCCTCAAGTTAATATCTTCCCATCATTTAGAAAATACTCCGAATTATCTTACTTGCTTCCAAAGTGGATGATCCTTTGTACAATGAGTCATTAATAAATGTGGTGAATAGTTGAAGACCCAAATTGACGCTTGATGAACACCATGGACAGCTATCCCACCCCCCTGCCCTCGCCCCAGTCTGAAAAAACATCCATTCACTTCCACCATTGGCTTCCTGTCACTGAGCCATTTATAGCACACTGTCTTTCAATTTTAGTCTTCCCAAAGTGCATCACTTCACACTTCTCCGCACTTCTCTGCCAGGCTTCTTCCCATCGCACCATCCTTGCTATGTCACCCTGACGACTATACCTATCCTCATCACTATCATCTACTTTTCCAAGTGTATCATCTGAAAACGGGATAATACCCGTTGTTCTGTATCAGAAGTGGTTAGATACAGAGCAAAGCTCCATCTACAATCTCCGCTCAAACACTCCGAGGGCAGGTACAGGACGGGTTAGATGCAGAGTAAAGCTCCATCTACAATCTCTGCTCAAACACTCCGAGGGCAGGTGAAGCACGGGTTAGATAAAGAGTAAAGCTCCATCTTCACTGTCCCATCGAACACTCCTGGGGCAGGTACAGCACGAGGTAGATACATAAGGAAAACATCAGAAACAGGAGCAGTAGTATCCAATCGGCCCCTCGAGCCTGTCCGCCATTCAATAAGATCACGGCTGATCCAATCTTGGCCTACACACCACTTTCCCGCTCTATCCCCATACCCCTTGATTCCCTTGCAGTTCAAATGTATTTCAATCTCTGCCTTGAGTATATTCAATGTCTCCGCCTCCACAGCTCTCTGATGTAGAGAATTCCAAAGGTTCACGATACTCTGAGAGAAGAAATTCCACCTCATCTCCGTCTTAAATGGGCGACCACTTATTCTGAAACTATGCCCCCTAGTTCAAGATACCCCCACTAGGTGAAACATCATCTCAGCATCCACCCTGTCAATCCCCCTCAGAATCTTATATGTTTCAATATGGTCACCTCTCATCCTTCTAACCTCCAATGAGTATAGGCCCAACCTGCTCCAAATTTCGTCATACGTCAACCCCTTCATCCCAGGAATCAATTGAGTGAACCTTCTCTACACTGCCTCCAATGCAAGTATATCCTTCCATAAATATGGAGACCAAAACTGTATGCAGTACTCCAGGTGCGGTCTCACCAGCGCCCTGTGAAGTTGCATCAAAACTTTCCTACTTGTATACTCCATATCCCTTGCAATAAAGGCCAACATTGCATTAGCGTTCCTAATTACTTGCTGTACCTGCATGCTAAATTTTTGTGTTTCATGTGCCCTTTGTACCGCAGCATTTTGTAGTCTCACTCCATTTAAATAATAATTTGTTTTTTCATTCTTCCTTCCAAAGTCGATAACCTCACATTTTCCCACATTATACTCCATTTGCCAAATTTTTGCCAACTCACTTAACCTATGTATATTTTTTCCAGACACTTTGTGTCCTCCTCACAACTTGGTAACCCACCTATCTTTGTGTCATCAGCAAATTTGGCTACAGTACACTCGGTCCCTTCATCCAAGTCATTAATATAGATTGTAAATAGTTGCGGCCCCAGCACTGATCCCTGTAGCACCCCAACAGTTACTGATTGCCAACCAGAAAATGACCCATTATTCCCGAATCTCTGTTTTCTGTTAGTTAGCCAATTCCTATCCATGCCAATATATTGCCCCCAACCCCGTACGCTCGCATCTTGTGCAGTAACCTTTTATGTGGCACCTTATCGAATGCCTTCTGGAAATCCAAATAAACTACATCTACTGGTTCCCCTTTATCCATCCTGTTTGTGACATCCTCAAAGAACTCTAGCAAATTTGTCAAACACGATTTCCCTTTCGTAAAACATGTTGACTCTGCTTGATTGTCTTATGATTTTCTAAATGTCCTGCTATTACCACCTTAATAATGGATTCCAGCATTTACCCAATGACAGATGTTAGGCTAACTGGCCTATAGTTTCCTGCTTTCTGTCTTCCTCCTTTCTTGAATAGTGGCGTTACATTTGCGGTTTTCCAATCCGCTGGGAACTCTCCAGAATCCAGGGAATTTTGGTAGATTACAACCAACACATCCACTATCTCTGCAGCCACTTCTTTTAAGACCCTAGGTTGCAGGCAATCGCGTCCAGTGGACTTGTCGGCCTTTAGACCCATTAGTTTGACTAATACTTTTTTCTAGTGATAGAGATTGTTTTAAGTTCCTCCCTCCCTATAGCCCCTTGATTATCTATTATTATTGGTATGTGTTTAGTGTCTTCTACCGTGAAGACCGATCCAAAATAATTGTTTAGAGTCTCACCAGAGTAAAGCTCTCTCTACACTGTCCCATCAAACCCTCCATGGGCAGGTACAGCACGGGTTAGATACAGAGTAAAGCTCCATCTACAATCTCCCATCAAACACTCCCAGGACAGGTACAGGACGGGCTAGATACAGAGTAAAGCTCCCACCACACTGTCCCATCAAATACTCCCAAGGCAGGTACAGGACGGGCTAGATACAGAGTAAAGCTCCCTCTACACTGCCCATCATATAATCACAGGACTGGTACAGCACGGGTTAGATATGATATTAAGCTTCCTTTCTACTGTCCCGTCAAATACTACAAGGGCAGGTACGGCAGGGGTTAAATACAGTGTAAATCTCGCTATATTTTGGTCCCGCAAGAAATTTCAACTCAGATACAGCATGTGGTCATTGCAGCGTAACGCTCCTCTGAAACTGTCCAATGAAGCAAATTAACTCAGGTACAGCACGGTACGGTTTCAGGATAAAATCTCACGTGCATGTAATTTTAAAGCTCTCCCAGGTGAGTTATGGGCAAGAATCACACAGGAGTGAATCCCCAGTCAAAGTGCCGCATCAGAGGCCGAGCCTTATGGCAAATGTTGAACAGCTGCCGTTACCGGGTTCGACTCTCAGCTCGGCAAAATCCTGGACTGATTGCATTCTCAGGAAAGATCCTCATCCTGCCAATCATTGCTGAAGCTTCCTGTTTTATCCTGTCTTTGACACTGAGTGTCCAGGTACCACCAGATCTGTTCCGAGAACCTAATGACATTTCTCCGGTCCCAGTTAATGTGGTGATGATTCGACTTCTCTCTCTCTCCACCTTCCTGAGATACTACTGACTCCATGAAACTGTCAATATAAAAATGATTCATATTAATTCCATAAACTATATGGATTTGTTTATGTTAATTGTTTGCGTACAAACCGTTCAATGGCGGATGGGGAGTTGTCCTCTTGTCCCACTGACGCTCTCCCTCACTGGTCAGAAGCTGAGCTGGTGAATCCGGTGACAGTTGCTCAGTTGGCTGGTCCTTTTTAAAGCTATTTTATTGGCTGGAGAGATGGTGCAGGTGGGAGGGCTTTAGATTCCTGAGGCATTGGGACCGTTTCTGGGGGAGTTGGAACCTTTACAAGCCGGACGGTTGCACCTCAACAGAGCCAGGATCAATATCCTCTCGGCGGGGGGCGGGGGCGGGTGGCGGGGGGGATGGCTCGTGCTGTTGGGAGGTTTAAACTAGCTTGGCACGGGGATGGGAAAAGGAGAGTATTTTCAGAAGGGCGAGAAGCAAAGTTGGAAATGGAAGCCAGTAAATTAGTACGCGAGTTTGGAAGGCAGAGGAAACAAGTGCTGAGAAATAGACAACAATCCAGTTTGGCAATGCTAAATGGTGTATACTTTAATGCAAGGAGTCTAGGAAATAAGGGAAATGAACTAAGGGCACAGATAAACAGGTGGTACTATGATATTTTGGTTATTACTGAGACATGGCTGAAAGAAGGTCAGGACTGGCAGCTCAACATTCCTGTTTACAGGGTCTCCAGGCGAGATAGAGAGGGGGTTTAAAAGGAGGGTGGGTCTCAGTATTGATTAAAGAGACAATTACAGCAGTGAGGAGGGATGATGTGTTCGAAGGATCATCAAATGAGGACATATTGTTTGAACTAAAGAACAAAAAAGGGGCAATCACACTGCTGGGAGTGTACTATAGAACCCCAAACAGTCCGATGGAGATAGAAGAGCAAATTTGTGTGTACATTTCTGACAAGTGCAAAAACAATAGGGTAGTAATAGTGGGGGATTTCAATTACCCCAATATTAACTGGGATATTACCAGTGTTAAAGGTATAGCGGGCACGGAATTCATAAAAAAAGCATTCTGGAGAACTTTGTTTAGACATACGTAGCAAGCCCAACAAGAGGGTAGGGGGGAGGGAGCAGTTCAAGATTTAGTTTTAGGGAATGAAGCTGGGCAGGTGGAAGGAGCATCAGTGCAAGAACAATTTTGTGGTCGTGATCAAAATTTAGATAGTTTTAGCATAATTATGGATAAAGACAAAGAAAAAACATGAGTAAGGGTTCTAAATTGGGGGAAGGCCAATTTTAATAGGTTGAGAAGTGATTTAGTAAAAGTGGACTGGAAACAGTTACTTGAAGGTAAACCAGTGTCAGAGCAGTGGGAGGCATTCAAGAGGGAGATACATGTAGTTCAGGGTAAACATGTTCCCACAAAGAAAAAGGGTAGAACTGACAAACTTAGAGCCGCCTGGATGACAAGGTGCGCACAGGTTAAGTTAAGGCAAAAAAGGGAAGCCTATATCAGATATTGTGAACTCAATACTGCAGAAAGCCTAGAAGAGTATAGAAAGTGTAGAGGTGAAATTAGGAAGAAAATCAGGAAAGCAAAAAGAGGGCATGAAAAAATGCTCGCAAGTAGATTCAAAGAAAACCCAAAGATCTTTTATAATTACATAACGAGCAAGAGGATAACTAAGGAAAGAGTAGGGCCTATCAGGGACCAAAATAGTGATCTATGTGCAGAGGTGGAGGATGTGGGGAAGGTACTTAATGAATACTTTGCAGCTGTATTCGCAATAGAGCAGGACGTTGCCGACGTTGAAGTTAAGGAGAAATAGTGAAATATTGGACGGGATAAACACAGTAAGAGAAGAAGTATTAAGGGGTTTAGCATCATTGAAAGTAGATAAATCGCCAGGGCCGGCTGAAATATATCCGAGGCTATTAAAAGAAGCAAGGGAGGAAATTGCGGAGGCTCTGACAATCATTTTCCAATCCTCCCTGGCTACAGGAGTGGTGTCAGAGGATTGGAGAACTGCTAACGTTGTAACATTGTTTAAAAAGGAGGAAGGGATAAACCGAGCAATTACAGGCCAGTTAGTTTAATCTCGGTGGCGGGCAAATTACTGGCATCAATTCTGAGGGACAGTATAAACCTTCATTTAGAAAGACACAGATTAATCAAGGACAGTCAGCATGGTTTTGTTAAGGGAAGGTCGTGTCTGACTAATTGGTTGAATTCTTTGAGGAGGTAAGAAGAAAGGTCGATGAGGGCAGTGCGGTTGTGAAGTCCACATGGATTTCAGCAAGGCTTTTGACAAGGTCCCACATAGCAGGCTGATCAATAAAGTTAAAGCCCATGGGATCCAAGGGAGAGTGGCAAATTGGATCCAAAATTGCCTCAGTGGCAGGAAGCAATGGGTAATGGTTGAGGCGAGTTTTTGCGACTGGAAGGCCGTTTCGAGTGGGGTTCCACAGGGCTCAGTACTTGGTCCCTTACTTCTTGTAATATATATTAATGATTTAGATTTTAATGAGCGGGCATGATAAAGACATTTGCAGATGATACAAAAACTGGCCGTGAGGTTGACAGTGAGGAGGAAAGCTTTAGACTGCAGGAAGATATCGATCAACTGGTCAGTTGGGCAGAAAAGTGGCAAATGGAATTCAATTCGGAAAAGTGTGAGGTAATGCATTTGGGGAGGGGCACAATGGCAAGGGAATACACAATTAATCGGAGGATACTGAGAGGCAACGGAGCTTCACTAGATTGATTCCTGGGATGAGATGGTTGATCTATGAGGAGAGATTGAGCAGAATGGGACTATACTCTCTGGAATGAGTGGTGATCTAATTGAAACATACGATGTTGAGATCCTTGAAAGGGTAGATGCTGAGATGCTTTTTTTCCCTGGCTGGAGAGTCCTGACTAGGGGTCAGAATCTTAAGATAAGGGGTCGGCCATTTAAGACTGAGATGAGGAGGAATTTCTTCACTGAGGGTTCTGAATCTTTGGAATGCTCTACCCCAGAGGGCTGTGGATGCTCAGTCATTAAGTATATTCAAGGCTGAGTTCGATAGGTTTTGGACTCTAAGGGAATCAAGGGCTATGGGGATCGGGCGGGAAAGTGTGGATGAGGTCGAAGATCATGCAAGATCTTATTGAATGGCGGAATAGGCTCGAGGGGCCGTATGGCCTACTCCTGCTCCTAATTCTTATGTTCTTATAATCAGAATAAAATGGGCCCATTTTTGATTTGATTTTTTATATCTAAGTTGAATAAAGTTGCACTTAATTACATTTGGTTGAGTTACTTACTTTAATATTTTCCTTTATTTTATTTCCTTGCCCTTCACTCACAATATTTGCTGCCAACTCAGGCCTGGCCCAAGGCACTCAATAGCTTGTCAGATTCTCACCTGGAAAAAATCCTGTACTGATCGATTCTCAGTGGAGCTCCTCGTCCTTATAATCTTTGCTGATGCTTCCTGTTTTATCACATACAGCATGTGGTTAATGAAGCGTACAGCTCCTCTGACACTACCCAATGAAGCACGCCATCTCACGTACAACGTGGTATTGATACATTTTCAGGGAAATCGTCCTGTAAGCATCACACACGCCCTGGTGATGTATGGGCTAGCTTTACATACCAGAAATTCCATAATCAAATTGTCACCTCAAATGCTGAGCCTTTTACCAGAAATTAAACGGCATCTAATAGCTTGTTACAATCTAACTTTGAAGAAATCCTGTACTGATGAGTTCCAAAATTGGGAGAGCTGTCCCAGTATTAGTCAATCAACAGCCTGACATAGTGACAGAGTCGTGCCTTTCAGCCAATGTCCCAGATTCCTCCATCACAATCACCTGGGTATGTCCTGTCCCACGGCAGAACAGACCCTCCAGAGGTGGTATACAGTCGTGAGGGAGTGGCCCTGGGAGATCTCAACATTGACTCCGGACCCCATGACGTTGGACACCACTAGGAAGAAGAACTGAGCGCTGCAATGGCCCAGAATGTGGGGAATTTGAATGTCCATCACCAAGAGTGGCTCGGTAGCACCACTACTGAGCGAGCTGGCAACTCCTGAAGGATGTAGCTGCCTGACTAGGACTGCAACAGTTGGTGAGATAACTACCACGAAGGATGCATCTACTTGAACTCGTCCTCACCAGCCTACCTGTCGCAGATGCATCTGTCCATGACAGCATTGACAACAGTCCTTGTGGAGACGAAATCTGGTCTTCACACTGAGGACACCCTCCATTGTGTTGTGTGGCACTATAACCGTGCTAAATAGGATAGATTGAGAACAGTGCCAGCTGCTCAAAACTGGGCATCCATGAGGCGCTGTAGGCCATCAGCAGCAGCAGAATTGCATTCCAGCACAATCTGTAACCTCATGGCCCGGCATATCCCTACATGCATGCTAAACAGCGTTAGCAGCATGCTATAGACAGAGCTAAGCGATCCCACAATTAAGGGATCAGATCAAAGCTCTGCAGTCCTGCCACATCTAGTCGTGAATGGTGGTAGGCAATTAAACAACTAACGGGAGGAGGAGGCTCCATGAATATCCTCAACCTCAATGATGTTGGAACCCAGTACGCGAGTGCAAAAGACAAGGCTGAAGCGTTTGCAACAATCTTCAGCCAGAAGTGCAGAGTGGATGAGTCATATCGGCCTGCTCCTGAGGTCCCCACCATCACAGAAGCCAGTTTTCAGCCAATTCGACTCACTCCACGTGATATCAAGAAACGGCTGAGCGTACTGGATACAGCAAAGGCTACGAGGCCTGATAACATCCTGGCTATCGTGCTGAAAACTTCTGCTCCAGAACTAGCTGTGCCTCTAGCCAAGCTGTTCCAGTACAGCTACAACACTGGCATCTACCCGACAATTTGTAAAACTGCCCAGGTATGTCCTGTCCACAAAAAGCAGGACAAATCCAATCCAGCAAATTCCCGCCACATCATTCTACTCTCAATCATCAGCAAAGTGATGGAAGATGTCGTCGACAGTGCTATCGAGCGGCACTTTCTCACCAATAACCTACTAACCGACGCTCAGTTTGGGTTCCTCCAGGAACACTCGGCTCCTGACCTCAATAGAACTTGGGCCAATCATGGACAGGAGTGTGAAGGAATACTCTCCAATTGCCTGGATGAGTGCAGCTCCAACAACATTCAAGAAGCTCGACACAATCCAGGACAAAGCAGCCAGCTTGATTGGCACTCCATCCACCACCTTAAACTATCACTCCCTCCACCACCAGCACACCATGGCTGCGGTGTTTACCATCTACAAGTTGCACTGCAGCAACTCGCCAAGGCTTCTTCGGCAGCACCTCCAAACCCACGACCTCTACCACCTAGAAGGACAAGTGCAGCAGGCGCATGGGAACACCATCACCTGCAAGTTCCCCTCCAAGTTACACACAATCCTAACTTGGAAATATATCGCCATTCCTTCATCGTCGCCGGGTCAACATCCTGGAACTCCCTACCTAACAGCACTGAGGGAGTACCTTTAGCACACGGACTGCAGTGGTTCAAGAGGGCGGCTCACCACCACCTTCTCAAGAGTAATTAGGGATGGGCAATAAATGCTGGCCTTGCCAGCGACGCTCACATCCCAGGAATGAATAATAAAAACATTACAATTAATGACATTTGGTTGAATTACTCACTTTATTATTAAATTGTTCGTTTTTTTCTTTGCCCCTATTTATAGGGGCTGTACTCACTCACAATATCTGATGCCAACTCCAGCTCCGCCCACAGTAACTCACCACTGACGGTGCGTAACCAGGGGAGGAAAATGTCAACATGTGACATCACAAAGGAGCCAGGCGCCAATCACACAGCAGCCAGTAACAATGTCACAAAGCAGCCGGAGCTCCGCCCAGTCGAAGTGTCACAGGATCACATGACTATGCTCTGCTCCTGGTGCGCAGTCTCACTGGGGATGAACAATTGTTGAACATTTAGTCCCGTTTCAAAATCCGTATACATGTACTCATATACCAGGCAGGGAGCAGAACCGCGCATAAATGCCCCTTACGCATTCTCCTCACATCTCCAAATATGAATACCCACTATTCACTGGCTCTTGTGTTCCTGTTTTGATTTATGCGCGCCAAAGGCTCCCTCGCATAAATCCGGCAGTGTGTCTCGCTCCTGCCTTGGCAGTGAAATGCAGTTTGAAGCATTGGTGCTTGAATGAAGATATAACAAGCACCTCTGTGTTCTAAAACCAGTCTATTCCCTGTAACAGGAAGAGGCGTCAGAGGCACATTGTGGGGATCATCAGGGCTATGAGTGTGTGGGGCCATTGGAGCAATAATTGAAGTGGAAATCATGGGCGATAATAGATAAAGCTCCGTCTACACTGACCCATCAAACACTCGCAGTTCAGTTCGGCAAGAGATACATGCAGAGTAAAACTACATCTACACTGTCCCATCAACCACTACCAAATCATGTACGTCATGGGTTAGATACACTGTAGAGCACACTTTAAAATGTCCCATCAAACACTCCCACGTCAGATCTAGCACGGGCTAGATACTGCGTAAAGCTCCCTCTACACTGCCCCATCAAACCCGCCCAGGTCAGCTACAACACGGATTAGATATCGTGTAAATCTCTCTCTAAACTGTCCCATCAAACACAAATAGGTGTGGCACAGTATATATTAAATACCGAGTAAAGGTCCTTTTACAAATTCCCAGAAACACTCCCAGGTCAGGAAAAGCACGGGTCAGATACAGAATAAAGCTCCCTTGACGCTGTTCCAACAAACTCTCACATGAAAGGTACAGCACGGATTAGATAAAAAGTAAAGCTCCCTGGACACTGTCCCATCAACACTCCAACGCAGGTACAGCTTGGGTTAGTTAAGGAGAATAGCTCCCTCTACACTGCCAATTAAAAAGTCGAATTGCAAGTAGACAGGGTTAGATACAGTATAATTCTCACTCTATAGTGGTTCGCAAGTACTGACATCTCAGGTACAGCTTGTGGCCAATGCAACGTACAGCTCACCTGACACGATCAATTAAGCACACCATCTCACGTGCAGCATAGTCGGTGAGTTCGAACACTCCCAGGTCAGGTATAGTACGAGTTAGGTACAGACTAAAGTTCAGTCAGCACTGTCCCATCAAACACGCCCACGTTAGGTACATTCTGGGTTAACTATAGAGTAAAGGTTACTCAAAAAATTTCCATCTTACACTCCCATGGCAGTTGCAGCACGGGCTAGATACAGAATAATGCTCCCTCGACACTGTCCCAGAAAACACTCACGGGTGAGGAACAGCACGGGACCCATACAGATTAAAGTTACCTCGACACTGTTCAATCAAACACTTTCAGATGAGGTAGACAGGGATTTAGATACTATGTAAATCTCACTGTATATTCGTTCACCTCGCAGAGTGATGCACACCATCTCACGTACAGCATGGTATGAATACAAGACAAAAATCCCTGTACATAAAAGCATCACGTATTCGCAGGTGAGGTATGGGCTAGCTTTATATACCAGTGAATCTACAGTCAAATTGCAGCATCAATTGTCAAGCCCTTTGTCTGAAATCAAGCGGCACCCAAAAGCTTGTTAGACTCTCACCTTGAACAAATCCTTTAATGATGGGATTCTCAGTGGATTACCTCGCCTTTCCAAGACTTTCCAAAAACATATGGATCTCTGTCTTGAATATAGTCAATGATTGAGCATAGACTGCCCTCTGGGGTAGAGAATTCCAAAGATTCACAAACTTTGAGTGAAGAAACGTCTCCTCATCTCAGTCCTATATGGCCCAGCACTTATTTTGAGACGGTGATTCCTAGTTCCAGACTCCACAGCCAGGGGAACATCCACCCAGCATCATACCCTGTCAAGACCATTAAGAATTGTAAACGTTTCAGTGAAAACACCTCTCATTCTACTAAACTGTAGGGAATATAGGCCTACGTCTACTCAATCTCTCCTCATAGTGCAATCCCCCCAACCCAGGAATCAGTCTAGTGAGCCTCCGTGACACTCCCTCGAGGCAAGTATATCCTCCCTTACGTAAGGAAACCAAAACTGTACACAGTACTCCAGGTGTGGTCTCACCAAGGCGCTTTATAATTGCAGTAAGACGTCTTTACTCTTATCCTCTAATTATTTTGTAATAAAGGCTAACATAACATTTGCTGTCCTAATGTATTGCTTTACCTGCATGTTAACTTTCTATTATTAGTGTACAAGGCACCCGTGTCCCTCTGAACACTAACGTTTCCCAATTTCTCACCATTTAAAACATTCTGCTTTTCTATGTTTCCTACCAAAGTGGATAACTTTACACGTCTCCACGTTATATTCCATTTCCCATGTTCTTGCTCAGTCATTGAAACTGTCTATGGCCGTTTACAGCCTCTTTGTGTCCTCCTCACAACTTATTTTTCCATCTAGCTTTGTTTCGTCAACAAACTTGGATACATTCCACACGGGCCCTTCATCTAAATCATTAATATAGATTGTAAGTAGCTGAGGCCCAAGCACTGATCCTTACGGCAGCCCACTAGTTACAGCCTGCTATCCCGAAATTACCTGTTTATTCCTATTCGCTATTTTATGTCCGTTAACCAATCCTCAGTCCATACTAATATGTTACCACCAATCCCATGAGCACACATTTTGTGTAATAACCTTTAGTGTGGCAACTAAGCGAAATATTTTTGAAAATCCAAATCTACTCCATTCACTGGTGATGATGTCGCTGAAGGGCAGATTATAAATGAGAAATACGAGGGGACAAAGAACAAAGAAACATAGGAACTGCTAGAGGAAAAATGAACACAGTTCATCTAGTTCACCTTCTACCATCCTGCTCGTTGCATGTTACATAATACAGTTGTTTACTAATCATCGCAATCGATCTCCATCGATTAGTCTACAACAGACCCAGTAAAGACAAGAGTAAAATCCCCAGTGACGCAGCGCTGTGTGGACCATCGGTTCAAAGTCAGCAGTTCATCAGAAGCTTGCACACTTAGGTCATGTCTCAAAATATTCATATACCTTTTCCCAAAATGTTACTTTCTGAAAGCAATCACTCTAATTTTCATTTGAGTTAATTATTTCTAACTGATTCCACGGTCTTTCCAGGGAGCCTGTTCTAAAGATTGTTTATGATATTGTTTATATAGATTTATATAGAATGTACAGCACAGGAACAGACCATACGGGCCAACTGGTCCATGTCGGTGTTTATACTCCACACGAGACTCCTCCCACCTCACTCAACTAAACCTATCAGCATATCCTTCTAGTCCATTCTTTCTTGTGTACTTACCTAGCTTCCCCTTCAATGTATCTATGTCACTCGCCACAACTAATCCTTGTAGTTGCGAATTTCACATTCTAATCAGTCTCTTGTTGAATAAGTTTCTCCTGGACTCCCTGTTGATGGATTAGTGTCTATCTTATACTCATGGCCACTAGTTTCATTCTCCTCACAAGTGGGAATGTCTTCGCTTCGTTTACCCTACCAACCCATTCATAATTTTAAAGACTTCTATCAGGTCAGCCGTCAGCACTCTCTTGTCTAGACAAAAGAGCCACTGGATTGTTCAATCTTTCCTGATAGGTATAATCTCTCATTTCTGGTGTAAAACATTTAATATCTTCTTCACCTCTTTCACTGCCTCTATTTTCTTCTTATAATATGAAAATCAGAGCCTAGCTTCTGAACCACATTGTAAGTTCAGTGGAACTACTAGTACCAGAGGAGGATGGTTAACTCTAGTGTAAGTATAGGTTGCCACTAATATCGGAGAAGCACGGTCAGTTCTATTGTAAGTGTAGGATACCTATAGTACCGGAGACGCACGTTCACCTATACTGTAAGGGTAGTGTAATACTAGTAGCGGAGAAGCACTGGCACCGCTAGTATAAGTGTAGAAGTAAGACAAGTGGTGAATGAGCATGGTCCATTCTTCTGTATGTTTAGCAAACCTCTATTACCACAGGAGCGCGCTCACCCTGGTGTATATATAGGCTATCACGAGTACCGGAGGAGCACGGTCATCTATACTGTAGGTGTAGGATATAAATAGTACAGGTGGAGCACGGTCAACCCTAGTGTAAGTGTAGATTATCACTAGTAGTGGAGGAGCACGGTATCGTCTAGTGTAAGTTTTGGGAACTACAACTACCGTTGGAACATGGTCATCTCTAACGCTGCAGGACTGTTTCCTATTTTGCAGGATTTGTTTCAGCGCCTGTTCTGGAGGTGTTGGAGCACTAGGAGTCAGTGAAGGGCAGGGTCATGGCGATGGCTGCCAGTGTAGCTGCTTCCACCAGTCCTGCTGGAATAGGGTCAGCACCAGTGTTGGGTGATTCCAGTTTTTATTTTTAAAGAATGTTTGTATTGGGCGTGTTTTTGAAACTGTTCAATAATAATTTCACATATTTCTCTTAAACTGACGTATCAGTAAGAAAAAAAACAACTTTGTCAGTCTATTTGTTAAATGACTGTAACTAATGCTATAATGATGTAGCCTGATTGACTCCCTGGCGGATTGTTGTGTGGATAAATATAGGTTCCCTTCCATTGTCTCAGCCGTGCGCCAGTCAGAGTCTTTCATCTCCTACAGAATTCATCCATTCTCACAGGAAAAGGGGCGACCAGCTATACTGCTGATAAAAGAGATTTACTACCCGATTCTCGCAGCTTTCGGTGTCCCCGGTGAGCCATTGTAACCTGTTCATTGTTAATCAGTTTTAACTTTCTCCCTGTCCATATTGCATGTTGAATAAGGTAACAGTTTTATCAAATGTCAGCATGACACAGTGAACCGGGTGTCCACACTTTCCACGTTTCCCTTAATACCATAACATTACTGATTTTGCAATGTTTTTGGGTTTCCAACACAAGGATTTTAGCGGATTCCCGGACCGTCTTGTCCCCCCGTGCAGAGTGAGCGCTGCAGCAGCTCAGTAAATGTGTGGGTGGGTTTCCCAGGTAATGGTTCCAAAACTAATCCTGTTCTCTCACTGCTCCGTGTTGATAATTAAACTGAATGGAGTAAAATGCTCTCCACAGGTATTGCCATATCTATTTCAATCAGACACTGGAACATTATTTCTCTCCTCTCTCTTTCTTACAGCGAACTTGGTGACTATCGTGATCTCTCCCGAGGAAACTGCAGCCTTTCTAAGTGTATCTCTGTCTACATGGTGGCCATGGCAACAGCAGATCTACTGGTCATGATCTTTAATGTAATGGTGTATTATATTCTCAGTTATCACTTTCCACTTTCATTCCTGTCCCACACTCCCGTGTGTAAGTTCAATCTATACATGAATGCTGTCACCTTCGATTTGTCTGTTTGGTTCACTGTCTCCTTCACATTTGACCGTTTTATAGTTATCTGCTGCCAGAAGTTTAAAGTAAAGTATTGCACCGAGAGAACTGCGGCCGCGGTTATAACAACGTTCTCGGTCCTAATCTTTTTAAAAGGCATCCCCTTTTGGTTTGCATTTGAATCTCAGCAAATAATTAACAAGGTGCAGTGGGGCTGTCGGTCAAGTGTTGCTTTTTTTTCCTCAACTGAAGGTGAAGCGTATCTCTGGTTTCACACCATATGGCGCGTTTGGCTTCCCTTTACCTTAATGGCTTTGTTTAATTGTTTTACCGTCAGACGTATATTAATGGCCAGCAGAGCCCGCAGGGGACTCCGGGGTCAGAGCTGTGAGAATCAGAGCGATCCAGAGATGGAGAACCGAAGGAAATCCATCATTTTGCTCTTCGCTATATCGGGCAGTTTTATATTGCTGTGGCTGACAGCTGCCGTGAGTTTTGTAACTACCAGAATGTCGAACACCACTTACTACCGAGGCGACCGCACAAACCCAGCCTATATCGCCACTGAAACCGGAGATCTGTTGAAGCTTTTGAGTTCCTGTCCGAACACGTGTATTTATGCAGCGACCCAGAGGAAGTTCAGAGAAGAGCTGAAGAAGCTGCTGAAATCTCCCTGGACACTGATTCTAAGATTGGTTAAACATGAAAGAAAGCCGAACTGGAGCTTCGGTTGGGACATTAGAATTCCGTTCTAGCTTTTGTTCCAGCTTAGACTGGGGTTCTCTCTGCTAACCGCTACATAAGGATTGTTGTAAAAAATCACAGGTACGCAAGTATATTTGGAGCCCTTTGTAGCATTTAACGCCAACAAGGACTGTGGGTTTCCGCAGTTGTTTGGCTGAGTGTCTCATCCCAAACAAGGACATTCCCACTTAAGTATGCAAAATGTCAGTGATGAAGTGAAATTTAATAGTGGAATATAATAGTTAATCAACGGGTTTAATATCTGATCCTGCGAGGACTGTAATTAGTTCTATCATATATTGACCGGATCAGTCAACAGTTTTAGGGAAAGATTTTGTCGTTTAAAACTCTCGGTCCAGTTACTTTTTTCTCACAGGTTTGGTGAAAATGTTATTTGGACTGATTGCAGCTGCAAGGGCCGCTTCATCCCTTCTCCTGGAATAAGGAGCGGTGCCGCTGTCCCCTTCACAGTGTTGCGATGTTTCACCATTTTTTGAATGTTTACTGGAGTTGCCTCGTTTTACCTTTCCTTCTGACGTCTCTATTAATGAGAAATAGTTGAAGTCTGCCCAGCAACATTAAATAAAGTTGTTACTTGCTGTTACTAAATGTATCATGGTGAATCTGACTGCTAATAATGTGAATCAGCGACCATGTAACCTGGTAACACAGAGTAAGAAATAAGAATTTATAAACGGGGCATTTCAGACAAGGATCAGTAATCAGGACTCTCAGATATTTACATGGAATAATCCGCTGTGTGTGTTGGTGCACAGACAGTGCCGTGTATAACATCGTCCCTTTTACCAGCTGGCATTGAACGGGTACCCTCAGTGCAAGGCGGTGTATTCATCGCTTCGTCCAGCACCACTGGGAACCTGGGTTTGAGAGCGTTTCTCGGTGCAAATGCTACAGATGAGGATTCGAGCCAATTAACTAGCATTTTGTCCGCCCGCTAATTTCAGTGCCTCGGTTGAAACTGTTTTCTAATTTGTTCTGCAGTACATGAGTTGCAGGTTGGAAGATGTCGAAGAGAAGCTGTCCCTCGAACTGGGTAAATCCATTGTTCACACTGCAGGATGTGTAAGAGAGTCAGAGGACTGTCTCTGACTGCTTCTGCTGTTCTATTCAGTATCCCGGGTTACACATATAAACAGGCAGCGCTGTGTCAGCTCGATCTTTACGCATCTTCTGCGATTGATGGGCGCCGCAGATATTAATGGTTCTGTCGGTTTATATTAATTTTAAAATGATTGGCTTGCATGCATTTTCTTTCGCCCAGTCGGATTGTACTTTTATCGCGGTGCCTTCCATCTACTGCATGCCTGTAGTTATCAGTCCATTTGGGATTAGTGGAATCTGAATATTCTGAAACTAAGGGCATTTTCAATTTCGGCCTGGGCGGAAATCAGGCTGGAGCGGACTGTCCGCCAGTCATACACCTCGACCGAATTTCCCTTTTCATTGACTATAATGAAAAAGAAAATTGGGTGGGTGTAAAATACGCTGCTGCCAATCGACAGAATTCACTGAAGCGAAGGAAAGTACAGTGAAATCACGGAATTATTGACGTGTATCCTATTTCCGAATAGTAATTGATAAAATACAGAAACTTTGGAAGCCGCCAGCAATTGTTTCAAGACTCTTTACTGTCAGAGTCAGTTGGGCAGTGCCAGTATTTGGATTGTGGGTCCGTTTTTAGTTCTTGTCGATGAAACCTAGTCTCTCATAAATTCTTAGACTCAGTAACAGATTTAAATGTTATTAAAAGTGTATTGCATATTCGGATCGAAAGACAGTCTTAAAAATTTGTGGTGTAACTCACGCGAAGTTCTCCATCGCGTATCGACATGTCGGAACACGATGATCGCGTTGGATGTGTTTGTATAACAGTGCTCTGTGTTTGTAGACTGTTAGTGGAGGATTACAGAGCTCCATCCAGAGGCTGACGGCCGTCCTTAACATCGGAATTTGTCTCTTGTTCCACTCAATGCTAGAAGAATGTAAAGGAATCTTTACACAGCCGGAATTAAGTACATCTTGATTTATATTAATGTTAAGAAAATCAATGCCCAGAGCTGATGTCCACAATTCTAATGATCCCAAAAAAACAGTAGGAATAAATATTAGTGATTTATTTACTATCCTTGAACTGAAAAAGTAAAATAAAGCTGCTGAGCAAACAAACTGCGAGGAGTGAAAGATGCAGGAGCTCAGGAATATAATTGGTGACACGTCACAGAATCGCTTGAGCGTGGCACCCATTGGCTGTTAGTGACAGAAGTGTGACGAACCAGATTCACTTTTGAAGCACTCGCTACGTCATCAGGAGCCCCTTACTCCAGAATGTGGCACTTTTCACGATGGGCCGCAGGAAGTGAGGTCACAGTCTGATTGTCTTAGAACAGGAAATGCTGCCGCCATCAGTGTCTGTGTCAGAATGCTTCGACTTTCTCAGTGATCAGATGTAATTTCCCCCAGTCCCGGAATTCTGCCGGACCAACAAGTTAGGGGAGTAAAACCCAACACCAAGTCCGTCAGTCCCAGGATATCAGTTCACTCTACAACTCTTCAGGCAAAGGATACAAGAGAATTGGAACAAATATCACTGGGCAATGCAAATCGGATATTAATTCTGTAATGCCTAAAGTGCTATATAATAAACTAGATTCACTATAATGTAATTAATTTAATTTCAGTTCATTTAATTTATTTCAAATTAAATTTAGTTTTATGAACTTTCGTTTAATTTCAATTAATGGTATTTTATTTTCAAAATCTCTTTAAGCTTACATCGTGATTTCTGTCACTGCTGAATTTAAATGCTGCAACTTATATTGATAACAACAATGGATATTCAGGTGACATGTTGGAACTCCAGGGCGCTTCACCTATCCATGATAATCACGTGTCCATGAAGTGCCTCCATCTGCTCGAACATAAGCTCAGAGTTTCTGAGCTTGAGGGGCGGCTGGAGTCATTGCAGGGCTGAGAATTTGCTCGATCAGATGTTCCAGGGGGTGGTCACCCCGCAGCCACAGTGAGTTCAGGAGGATAGTAAGTTGGTCGCCATCGGCACGGTGCGAAGTGGCTGGTGGTGCAGGGATCGTCCTGGAACGTGACAATCTCAAGGATGTGGCCGATTACAGACCAAAAAGGAGATTTTCTTGTGCAGGCTGGGGGCATGGCTTAGGTTCTAAATCAATACTTTGCATGTGACTTCACTAAAGAAAAGGATGCTGCCAATGTTACAGTAAAGTAGGCGATAGTTGAGAAATTGGATAGGAAAAACATAAATAAAAATGAGGTACATGAAAGGTTGGTAGCGCTCAAAGTACAAAAGTCACCTGGTCCAAATGGGCTGTATCCGCGGTAGGCGATGGAAGTAAGGGTTGAAATTGCAGAGGCTCTGGAGTCACAAAATGTTCCATTCCACCTTAGATATGGGAGTGCTGCCAGGGTAGTGGTGCATCGCAAATATTGCACCCCGTTCAAAAAAGGGGAGAGGGATAATCTGGAAACTCAGGCCAGTCAACCTAACGTCGTGCAGAAACATTTAGAGACAATAATCCGACAGAAACTTAATTGGCACTTGGAAAATGTGGGTTAATCAATGTAAGCCAGCACGGATATTTTAATGGGGAATCATGTTTTACTAAGTTGATCGAGTCCTTTCATGAAGTAACTGAGAGGATTGTTGATGATAGTGCAGTTGATGTTGTGTATATGGACTTTCAAAAGGCGTTTGCCAAAGTACTACATGATAGACCTGTTAGCAAAATTGAAGCCAAAATTGAATTCAAAATTGATAACAGAAAAAAAGGATGCTTAAGATAATTGTTAGGTAAATAATTCAGTGGAGCACCAAGCTGAATACAAATTAGGCAGGGTTTTGATAAAGTAAATTCGACGAAATTGATTCCAGGAGCAGTTTGCTCGGTAACCAGAGGACACAGATTTAAGATAATTGGCACAAAAACCAGCGGGGACATGAGGTAAAAATAAATGAAAAAAATAGGTAGCAGAGGAGTGGGACTAATTGGTTATCTATTTCAAAGAGCCGGCACAGGCACAATGGGCCAAATGGCCTCATTCTGTACTGTATAATTCTAGGATTCTATGGTTCTATGATCCCCGTGCCATTGTCGTAGCGAGTCGCAGTGTAGGGTGTAAATTTAACAAATGCTGCACGAAGAAAGCGGAGAGACTGATTGTGGGAAGCGGACGTGGGGTCTTGGAGTAACTTTGGGAGATGTGGGCTCACAGTGAAGAGCTCAGACTGCAGAGAAAGACACAAATTCACGTGAACCCTCCGCGAAACCTTTCTCACCAATTCGCACTAACATTTAAGTAAGGGTGAAAGGGCTTTTAATTTCGTTTAAGATAAATTGGAGTCAATCAGAAAACTATAAAAAATATTTTATTATTGGTAGTTGTCCAACTGAAGCGCATCACGCACTATATCCAATCATTCCAATACATTAGTAAAGGTAATAAATTCATAATAAACATTTAAAATTGGAATTGAAACTAAACATTAGGGGTTTCTCAGCAATTATCTGTGAGAAATGCCTCCTGTAGTTTCACCCCAACCTTGCATCTCTTTCTGGAGCTGCATCCTTATAGTTTGCTAAATTTTTAAAATCAAGATAATCAGCCAAGCACAGGTCTCCCATAATGCGCCAGTCTGTTTAAGTCTCTGTCACGGGAGGACTACAAGTCCCAGAATGCAGCAGAGTCGCAGTGCATGTCAACCTGTGTAACTCTCAATTCTGCAAAGCAGCATAACCCCGGCCCTACTCCTCTTCAGTCCAATTCCTTAGTGAGAATTTAAAGGAGTGAATGAAGGATTCATCTTCTTCCTCAGCATTTATCTCTCAGGGTAATAAAATCCAGCTTTCCAACAATGGGATCTCCACGACGTGAGAAAATATTTTTATTCACAACACAGGAGATTTCGTGCATTTGATGCTGTGTAGGGCCCCTTCAACACAACACAACAGAATTCCTCTGTTTGTACTTCAATAGAGTGCATATAACTGGGTTGCCAGCTTTTCATTTGTTAAAGTAGGGACAGGCAACACAGACTATCCCATTAACAACTGGGAGGATGATTAGGATAAATCGGCAACTTAACAAAAAAAGGTTAAACAATAACATTCCTATTATTGCCTCCTAAACTCCAGTAAATGTAGTGACAGGTGTACACCATTTATAGGTGTACTTTTTGATAATCCTCCCTTCTTTCAAGGTAATTTTCTTGCTTTCTTCGTTGTATATCTTGACTGTTAAACTCCTCAGTTCGAAATTCATCAGTTTACCTTTGCCTGTGTTATGCAGCACATGGATTTTGCAGTTTGTTTACAGAAGCTTATGTTTGGCATGTGAGAAACTTACGATAATATAGTTGTCAACTTCAGAGCCAGAAAAATAGGTGCGTGCCGAATGATCCTCTTGGTAATTCAATATATAACATACAGAATACAGTATCCCAGTGAGCTGAAATGTTCCGCCCGGCGCCCCTTCTTACTCCTAATTTCACATTTTGAACTTATAGATCTTTATGATTGAACTCCTTGCTACAGTGAAGAATTTGGGTAATTTGTGCATTCTCCTCGTTACATTAAAACTGACATGAGATCCCCTGGGGGGGTTTCCTCTTTTCTAAAGATAGAAAGTAGGATTTTCTATAATTTGTTCCAAACAGGAATTGTGAATCCCTGGAATCTCTGGTACAGAGCTGTGTGACCTATAAAGTGCAGAAATATACTTTCCATGATTAGCTTATCAGAACTGCTCACACAGTCCAAATGAAAGAACACAACTCTTCTTGTGACAACAATGATAGATTTCATTGGAACTCTATTCCTCTGATATTCATGGAGCCATTCTCGAACAAAGGGGAGATCGGGAACTGGCAGAGTGTGGGAACCCGTGAGACTGGGAACTGGCAGAGTGCGGTTACCCGTGGGACTGGGATCTGGCAGAGTGCGGGTACCCGTGGGAATGGAAACTGGCAGAGTGCGGGAACCCGTGGGACAGTAAACTGCCAGAGTGCGGGAACCCGTGGGACTGAGATCTGGCAGAGTGCGGGAACCCGTGGGATGGAATCTGGCAGAGTGTGGGAACCCGTTGGACTCCAATCTGGCAGAGTGTGGAAACCCGTGTGACTGGGATTCGACAGAGTGTGGGAACCCATGGGACTGGGATCTGGCAGAGTGTGGAAACCCGTGGGATGGAATCTGGCAGATTGTAAGAACCCTTGGGACTGGGATCTGGCATAGTGAGGGAACCCGTGGAATGGAATCTGGCAGAGTGCGGGAACCCGTGGGATGGAATCTGGCAGAGTGTGGGAACCCGTGGGATGGAATCTGGCAGAGTGCGGGAACCCGTGGGATGGAATCTGGCAGAGTGTGGGAACCCGTGGGACTGGGATCTGGCAGAGTGTGGGAACCCGTGGGACTGGGATCTGGCAGAGTATGGGATCCGAAAGAAAGAAAGGGGACCAGGAGAGCGGGGCCAAGATGTGAAGGAGAGCGGGAAGAGTCGAACAATTCCAAAGACGGAAAGAGCTCCACTATGAATTGATAAAACATCAATCATATTTTTTTTCAACTTTTTGAACCGTTCAGTCAAATGAAATGAAAAGGGATTCGATCAAATCGGTAAAGGAAGAGATTGGATCCTTTCAAAAGGGGAATTTGTTAACATATTTAAAATGTGATTCTTAAATTGTTGATTATAAGAAAAAAAATTAAGAATAATCTGCTGAACTGAGCAAGGAAGAGATCAAGGCAAGACTGGAGGTACCCGCATGTGAGGTCTCGGGCGGGCCCTCGCCCACAGCGGGTGAAAGACCTGAAACTGCCGACATGGCGAGAAGCTGGGATCGTTCTCCATAGAGCAGAGAATGTTCAGGGGAGATTTAACAGAGATGTTCAAAATTATAAGGGGTTTAGTGTAAATAAGGAGAGATTGTTTCCACTGGCAGGAGGGTCAGTAATCAGAGGACGCGTATTTAAGGCAATTAGATAATGATCCAAGGAGGAGTTGAGGAGATTTTTTTTATACGTAGCGAACTGTTATAATCCAGAATGCATTGTTTGAAAGGGTCATGGAAGCGAATTCAATAATAAAAAATAAATATTACATGTTTACAGCTCCTTTAAAGTTCCAAGACATCCTAAAGCCCTTTACAGCCAATGAAATACTTTAGAAGTGTAGATACTGTTGTCATGTAGGAAGCGAGACACCAAATTGTACACAGCCAGGTCTCACCAATAACCATGAGATGATGACCAGGGATGTTGGTTGAGGGATGAATATTGTCCAGGACGCTGTGCTGACCTCCCCAGCTCTTCTGTCAAATAGTGCTGTGGGATCTTTTACGTCCTCCTGACAGGGCAGTCGGGGACTCGGTTTAACGTCCCATCTGAAAGACGGCACCTCCGACAGTGCAGGATTCCCTCAGTACTGCATTGGAATGTCAACCTAGATTTTGTGTTCAAGCCTCTGGAGCGGGACTCAAACCCACTACCATCTGATTCAGAGGCGAGTGTGCTACCACAGAGCCACTGCTGACACCCTTATACAAATAGCAACTTTAAAAGAGAACCGGATATTTACTTTGAAAGGCAAGGTTTGCTGGGCTTTGAGGAAAAAGCAGGGTAGTTGGAATAATTGGATACCCATTTCAAAGAGCCGGGAGAGGCACGATAGGCCGCATGGTCTCCTTATGTGCTTTCTGATTCTATGATTCTGTGCCCCTTGCGTTGTCCGCCCATTAATGTCAATGGAATTAAACTAATGAAGGAGCAGGGGTGGGGGGGGGGGGGGGGGGGTGGGCGGGGGCGGGAGAGTTCAGAAAGAGTACATTTAAAAGCAGTGAAATGTCAAGTCACTAGAACAGAGTAGAGTTTTGGGTAAAAATAAACAGAGTTGGTCAGGAAGGGACAGAGAGAGTAACAAAGGTAATAAGGCATCAGTGACTAAGGTGACTGCAGGGAAAAAGGGAAATAAGTCCAAGATAAAGGCATTATATCTAAATGCGTGAAGCATTCGCGACAAAATAGATCAATTAATAGCGCAGATAGAAGTTAAAAGGTTTAATCTAATAGCCATAACGGAGACGTGTTGCAAAGTGGCCAAGGTTGGGAAATAAATATTCCAGGATACATAAATTTAGAAGGGAGAGGCAAAATGAAAAAGGAGGAGGGGTAGCCCTGATAATAAAGGATGGGATGCAGACATTAGAGAGAAAGGATCTTAGCTCTGAAAATCAAGAACGAGAATTAGTTTGGGTGGAGCTAAGAAACAGAAAGGCGCAGAAAACATTGGTGGGAGTTGTTTATAGGTCCCCAAACATTAGTTGTAATGTAGGGCAGATTATAAATCAGGAAATTAGAGGCGAATCAAGCAAGGGTAATACAGTAATGATGGGGGACTTTAATCTACATATGGACTGCGCAAACCAAATTTGCAGTCATAGCGTGGAGGACGAAATCATGGAATGTATGTAAGATAGTTTTCTAGATCAGTATGTTGAGGAACCAACCAGGGAACAGGAACTTAGATCTAGTATTGTGCAACGAGAAAGGGTTAAATGATAACCCCGTAGTAAAGGGGCACTTAGGAAAGAGTGACAATATTATTATAGAATTTTATATTGAGTTTGAAAGTGACTTATTTAAATCCGAAACTAGGGTCTTAAATCTAAACAAAGCAAACTACTGAGGTATGAGGGGCGATTTGGCTAATGTAGATTGGGAAAATACATTAAAAGGTATGACAGTGGACGAGCAATGGCTAGCATTTAAAGAATTAATACATAATTTACAACAAATATACATTCCCTTAAGGCACAGAAACTCCACATGAAAAGTGGTCCAACCGTGGTTAACAAGAGAAGTTAAAGATAGTATTAGGTCAAAGGAAGAGGCTTTTAATGCTGCCAAGAAGAGTAGTAAGCCTGAGGATTGGGAGGATTTTAGAATTCAGCAAAAGAGGACTAAGACATTTAAGAATCAAGATGTAAACCTGCAATTATATAGGGCCCTGGTGAGACCACACCTGAGTATTGTGTACAGTTTTGGTCTCCTTACCTAAGGAAGGATACATTTGCCATAGAGGGAGAGCAACGAAGGTTCACCAGACTGGTTCCTGGGATGGGGGGATTGTCCTATGAGGACAGATTGAGTAGACTAGGCCTATATTCTCTAGAGTTTAGAAGAATGAGAGGTGATCTCATTGAAATATACAAAATTCTTCAGGGCTTGACAGGTTAAATGCAGGGAGGATGTTTCCCCTGGCTGGGGAGTATAGAACCAGGGGTCACAGTCTCAGAATAAAGGGTCGGCCATTTAGGACTGAGATGAGGAGAAATTTCTTCACTCAGAGGGTGGTGAATCTTTGGAATTCTCTACCCAGATGACTGTGGAGACTCAGTCGTTGAGTATATTCAAGACAGAGATCGATAGATTTTTGAATATTAAGGGAATCAAGGGAGATGGAGATAGTTCAGGAAAGTGGAGATGAGGTAAAAGATCAGCCATGATCTTATTGAATGGCGAAGCAGGCTCGAAGTGCTAAATGGCCTACTCCTGCTCCTATTTCTTATGTTCTATTGTTCTTAGGATTGAAAGCTAACGAAGCCCTTCCATAATTATCCGATAATCCGCCCGCTGTCCGTGTGAGATTCCGGCCATGGTGCAGGTCTGGGATGTCCCAGCGCTGGAGTACACAAGCGGAAAGTAGTTAAGACAGTGTTAGTGAGTGTGGAATTAAAATGTATTTATCCATTTAAAAGAAAATAGGAGACACCGTGGGTAGAATTCATAATGCAGGGAGCAATATTAAGGATAAATTAAAAGCTTTATAATTATCCAAACATCTAGCCGGTAGATAGTACGGAGTAACCAAGACTGTTTGGTAAATATTCGAAATAGAACACAAGAGAATCATTGAAGGAGTGCTTGTATGAGCGACAGAGAGCAACGGGTTTTGAAATATAGTTACAGAGTTCAACCACATCAAATGGGAATCTGGAATCCAGGGACCCAGATACCTCGAGATAAAGGAATGGGGACTGATAGGAGTGACGGTTTACTGACACTGCTGCAAGTTTCCTCAATTAGAGAAGACTCCTGAGGATCCGACAGCGGCTGAAATAATCCCAGTGTTTAAAATGAGGCCAGGAGAGATCCAGTGGTTAAACACCTGGGAGTGGAGCAATGTAAAAGCGAATTATATTGGTTTAAGGGACGATGTGTCATCTTTAACTAACCTGCTGGAGTTTCTGAAACACATCACTGGCCTGTAGGGCAGGGGAAATGCAGTGGGAATGACCCAGTCTGATTTTAACGAAGCAGCGGACAAGGTTCCACATCTACAAACGGTGAGGAATTATGGGATGGGTGGGAGATCTCGCACTGCACAGAGAGCTCATTACAAAATAAAAGTAGCTTATCGTAAAATGTGAACCTGTAAGGTACAAGTGACTATTGAACCTTTGGGATCTTCCTTGGTATCAGTTTATTTATAATCTTTTGTTCAGTAGAAGCTCAACGGGGATGAGGGTATCTTAAAAAATGAAAATGAGAACAACAGAGATAAAACTATAAAACCATAGAAATTAACTGGGCGGGAGTAATTAATTTGCCCCATTAAATCTGTACTCGGTTCTTTGAGACAGCAATGAAAAACTATCGGCACTCTCCTCTCTCTCCACAGACAATTATTTTCTCGTTTTCAAATATTCTCCTAACTTTCCCTAACTATTCCGTGAGGTAAAACATTCATGCTCCAGCACCCTTTGCATAAAGAAGTTTCTTCTAACCTCTCTGCTCATTCCCTTTGTGACCATTTTAAGTCGAACACCCTTTATTGCTAGCTCCCCTACTAGATGGAATAATCTCTCCATCTTTATTCTGACGAAACTGTTGATAATTTTTAGAATCTCTATTAAATCTCATCTTAGCTTTCGCTGCTCCAGTGCAAATAGTCCCAATATCTTGACCCTCATCACCAGTATAATTCTGATCCGTGGCACCAGCCTGGTGTGACTACACTGCCCGCCCTCAGTGGATTTAATGGCCTTTCCACAATGAGGGTGCGAAGCTTTACCTGGTGTTCTAAAGGTGGCCTCACCAACATTTTGTAAAGATTCATCATCACTTGTTTATTCGTGTGATTAATGTCCCTGTCTATAAAACACAAATTCCTGTTGGTTTTCTCAGGGACGTTCTAGGAATTGAATATTTGGATCCCTATCTCTCGCTGTCCATCCACACCCTTCAACTCCTTCCCATTGAGACTCTTCACCCATTCCTTGGCATTTCTCCCACAATCAGGCGAAATCACCGAAGAACAATTTGTAACTGATTCAAAGTTTAGGTATTTTTGAATTATTATTTTCAACAATGTGTAACCACATAATAAGATGGTAATTAACAAAGATTCTTTCTGACCGTCTGCAAATGTTCATCCAAACGCAGAATACTGAATATTAGTTGAATTTTATCTGAATTTCTGGCAGTGTTTTTAACAGATCAGTTGCAACAATTGTAATAATGAATAACTTTATGAAAAGTCATTCATTTTACATTCCTTTACAACTTTGTTTGGGAGACTGATTGAGACAGAATATCAATAATATTACTCATGAAACTTTTATCGACAGCACAAAACAAGAGCAGACTCCATCTTTGTGCTGAGTGAGAGACACCAGTCAGTGAACAATCGAGATTTTAAGTCAGTATTTAGGACAAATAGGTGAAAGGGCACATCTCTGAGCCGGGTTCCGACTGTTTCCTCCATTCTAACACTGATCACGGGACAAGAGCACGCGCTATTTGTCAATGAGAATGGAGTCCGATGGAGAGACCCGCGCGTGCAATACTCACACCAAACTTCCAGGAAAGTTACAAATATCGGCGCTCGCAAGAACTTTGATTGTTTTGGCAGCGAATGAATCTTTAGTGATGATTTTAAAGTGCCGCGCCAGATCCCAATATCTGCAGTGTAAGGTCTGTTCCCCACATGTCCGCTCCTGAACCGCATCATTGCTATCGTTGATCCCTGAATTTGAAATGTGCTAAATTTGCAGGAATATGTTATGTTTAGTCAACGGAAGAAGCATGAACAATTAAGCATTGCAGACATCAAACGCATGCTGCAAAATGGAGAAATGTTCACACAAGTTCTCATCACATTACCAGAAAGAAGGACGTTCTACGGTGAAAAAGGAGTTGAAATGGAGATTTAGTTAAGAGGAAGCTTTCGTTTGACTGATTCTTTTTATTCTCATTTTCTAACTAATCTCAGAATGAGTGTCCAGGGGGATTTAACCACCTTCTTCAGCTCTTCTCTGAATTTCCTCTGGGTCGCTACATAAATGCAGGAGTTTTGAAAGCAACTCAAAAACTTCAACATTGTTCAAGTTTCAATGGCGATACATCCAGGGTCTGTGCGGTCACCTCGATAATAGGTGGTGTTTGTCAGTCTGGTAGTTACAAAACTCACGGCAGCTGTCATCCACAACAATATAAAACTGCCCGATATAGTGAACAGTAAAATGATGGATTTCCTTCGGTTCTCCATCTCTGTATCTCTCAGATTTTCACTTCTGTGACCCCGGAGTCCCCTGCGGGCTCTGCTGGCCACTAAAATACGTCTGACTGTCAAATAATTTAAAAAGGCAATTACAGTAAAAGGAAGCCAAACGCCCCAGGCGCTGTGAAACCAGATGTAGGCAACACCTGGAGGTGAGGAAACAAAAGTCACACTGTTCCGGCAGCCCCACTGCTCCTTGGTAATTATTTGTTCAGCTTCAAATGCAAACAAAATGGGGATGCCCCTTAAAAAGATTAGGACCGTGAACGCTGTTATAACCGCGGCCGCAGTTCTCTCGTTGCAATACTTTGCTTTAAACTTCTGGCAGCAGATAACTACAAATCGGTCAAATGTGAAGGAGACGGTGAACCAAACAGAAAAATCGAGGTTGACAGCAGTCATGTATTGAATGAACTTACACACGGGAGTGTGGTACAGGAATGAAAGTGGAAAGTGATAATTGAAAATATGATACACTATTACATTGAAGATCAAGACCAGTAGATCTGCTGTTGCCATGGCCACCATGTAGACAGAGATACACTTGGAAAAGCCGCAGTTTCTTCGGGAGAGAATCACAATTGTCAGCAAGTTCGCTGTAAGAAGAGAGAGGAGAGACATAATGTTCCAATGTCTGATTGAAATATATATGGAGATACCTGTTAAGATCATTTCATTCCATTCAGTGTGATTATCTGCACGGAGCATTGTGAGAAGAGGATTAGTATTGAAGCCATTACCTGGGAAACCCATCCACACATTTTAATAAGCTTTTGCAGCGCTCACTCTGCAGGGGGATCAAGACGGTCCAGAAATCCGCTAAAATCCTTGTGTTGGAGCTTCAAACAACATGGTAACATCAGTAAGGCTATCCGATTAAGTGTAATGTTGACCTTTGAAAACTCAATACCTTATTAAAACAGGCTGTATGTACATGAATACAATTAACCCCGATTAACAAAAAAACAGGTTACAATGGCTCACCAGGGACACCGACGGCCGCGAGAATCGGGTAGTAAATCTCTTTGGACAGCAGAATAGTTGGTCGCCCCATTTTCAGTGAGAATGGATGAATTCTGTCGGAGCTAAAGGACTCTGACTGGCGCACGGCTGAGGCAATGGAAGGGAACCTATATTTATCCACACAACAATCCTCCAGCGAGTCAATCAGGTTAAATCATAATTAGCATTAGTTACAGTCATTGAACACATGGACTCAGGTAAGTTGTTTTTTATCTGATACGTCAGATTAAGAGAAATATTGTGAAATTGTTATTGGAGAGTTTCAAAAATGTGCAGATTTTAAACAGTGTCTACGTGTATGAAGTGTAATCTCCCAGTGCTGGTGCTGACCCTATTACTACAGGCCTGGTGAAGGCAGCTCCCCAGACAAAAATTATCATGACCCTGCCTTTGATTCATTCCTAGTGCAACAACTCCTGCAGAACAGGTAGTGAATCGCATCCTGCAATACTGGTGATGAACCCAGTCTGGCAGTTTAAGAGGTGACAGTGCTCCTCCTTTACTAGTGGTACCCTACATTTATGTTAGAGGGACAGTTTTCCTCCTGTACTAATGGCACATTACAGTTACGCTAGATGTGTCCGAACTCCTCAGGCACTAGTACAATGAATACACTGGAGTTGAATGTGCTGCTATGGTAATAGTGGTAGCACTACACTAACACTGCTATTGATAGTGCGCCTCCGATACTAGTGGAATATCTGCTCCTACACTAGATGAGCATGTTCTCCGCCTGTCCCAGTGATACCCCTAAACTTACATTAGATGTGACCGTGCCCCTCCTGTCCCAGTGTTACCCCTACACTGACACTAATTGTGACCGTGTCCCTCCTGTCCCAGTGTTAACCCTACACTGACACTATATGTGACCGTGTCCCTCCTGTCCCAGTGTCACCCCTACACTGACACTGGATGTGACCGTGTCCCTCCTGTCCCAGTGTTACACCTACACTGACACTATATGTGACCGTGTCCCTCCTGTCCCAGTGTCACCCCTACACTGACACTTGATGTGACCGTGTCCCTCCTGTCCCAGTGTTACCCCTACACTGACACTAGATGTGACCGTGTCCCTCCTGTCTCAGTGTTACACCTACACTGAAAATAGATGTGACCGTGTCCCTCCTGTCCCAGTGTCACCCCTACACTGACACTAGATGTGACCGTGTCCCTCCTGTCCCAGTGTTACCCCTACACTTACACTAGATGTGACCGTGTCCCTCCTGTCCCAGTGTTACACCTACACTGACACTAGATGTGACCGTGTCCCTCCTGTCCCAGTGTTACCCCTACACTGACACTAGATGTGACCGTGTCCCTCCTGTCCCAGTGTTACCCCTACACTGACACTAGATGTGACCGTCCCCCTCCTGTCCCAGTGTTACCCCTACACTTACACTAGATGTGACTGTGCCCCTACAGTCCCCGTGTTACCGCTACACTGACACTAGATGTGACCGTGCCCCTCCTGTCCCAGTGTTACACCTACACTGACACTAGATGTGACCGTGCCCCTCCTCTAGCAGTGTTACCCCTGCACTTACACTAGATGTGACTGTGCCCCTATAGTCCCCGTGTTACCGCTACACTGACACTAGATGTGACCGTGTCCCTCCTGTCCCAGTGTTACACCTACACTGAAAATAGATGTGACCATGTCCCTCCTTTCCCAGTGTTACCCCTACACTGACACTAGATGTGACCGTGTCCCTCCTGTCTCAGTGTTATCCCTACATTGACACTAGCTGTGACCGTGCCCCTCCTGTCCCAGTTCCACCCCTACAGTGACACTAGATGTGACCGTGTCCCTCCTGTCCCAGTGTTACCCCTAAACTTACACTAGATGTGACCGTGCCCCTCCTGTCTCGGTGTTACCCCTACACTGACACTAGATGTGACCGTGCCACTCCTGTCCCAGTGTCACACCTACACTGACACTAGATGTGACCGTGCCCCTCCTGTCCCAGTGTTAAACCTACACTGACACTAGATGTGACCGTGCCCCTCCTGTCCCAGTGTTACCCCTACACTGACACTAGATGTGACCGTGTCCCTCCTGTCCCAGTGTTACCCCTACACTGACACTAGATGTGACCGTGCCCCTCCTGTCCAGTGTTACCCCTACACTTACACTAGATGTGACCGTGCCCCTCCTGTCCCAGTGTTACCCTACACTGACACTAGATGTGACCGTGCCCCTCCTGACCCAGTGTTAACCCTACACTTACACTAGATGTGACCGTGCCCCTCCCGTCCCAGTGTTAACCCTACACTTATACTAGATATGACTGTGTCCCTCCTGTCCAAGTGTTATCCCTACACTGGCACTAGATGTGACCGTGCCCCTCCTGTCCCAGTGTTACCCATACATTTACACAAGATGTGACCGTGCCCCTTCTGTCCCACTGATACCCCTAAACTTACAGAAGATGTGACGGTGCCCCTCCTGTCCCAGTGTTACCCCTACATTGACACTAGATGTGACCGTGACCCTCCTGTCCCAGTGTTACCCCTACATTGACACTAGATGTGACCGTGCCCCTCCTGTCCCAGTGTTACCCCTACATTGACACTAGATGTGACCGTGTCTCTCCTGTCCCAGTATTACCCCTACACTGACACTAGATGTGACCGTGACCCTCCTGTCCCAGTGTTATCCCTACACTGATACTAGATGTGACCGTGACCCTCCTGTCCCAGTGTTATCCCTACACTGACACTAGATGTAACCGTACCGCTCCTGTCCCACTGCTACCCCTACACTGGCACTAGATGTGACCGAGCCCCTCCTGTCCCACTGCTACCCCTACACTTACACTCGATTTGTGCAAGCTCCTCTGGTAATATTGGTATCACTAAAATTACACCATTGTTGAAAACTGCCCTCCGGTACTAGTGAGACACCTACACTTACACTAAAGGTGACTGTGCTACTCCGGTTCTATTGGTACCCATACATTTACATTAAGTTTGACTGGGCTCCTCCCGTAATTGAGGTCCCCGAAACGTCCACTTGTTGTGAACGGGCTGCTCAAAAATCTATGCTTGCACTTTATGTGACCTTGCTCCTCTGGTACTTGTTATACAAACACTTATGCTACAGATGAGCTTTCACTAGTTGCATGCCTACACTTACACTTACAGTGATCGTCCTCCTCTGGTGCTCGTGGAATCACTACACTAACACTAGTGTTGACCGTGCTCCTACTACACTAATGGTAACCTACAATTACACTCGTGTTGACCGTGCTCCTCCGACACTAGTGGTAACCTACACTTACACTAGTTTTGTCCGTGCTCCTCCTACACTAGTGGTAACCTACACTTACACTAGTGTTGACCGTGCTCCTCCGACACGAGTGGTAACCTACACTTACACAAGTGTTGTCCGTGCTCCTCCTACACTAGTGGTAACCTACACTTACACTAGTGTTGACCGTGCTCCTCCTACACTAGTGGTAACCTGCACTTACACTAGTGTTGACCGTGCTCCTCCGACACTAATGGTAACCTACACTTACACTAGTGTTGACCGTGCTTCTACTACACTACTGGTAACCTGCACTAACACTAGTGCTGACCGGGCTCCTCTTACACTAGTGGTAACCTGCACTAAGATTAATGTTGATCGTGCTCCTCCTACACTAGTGGTAACCTACACTTACACTAGTGTTGACCGTGCTCCTCCTACACTAGTGGTAAGCTACACTAACACTAGTGTTGACCGTGCTCCTCCTACACTAATGGTAACCTACAATTACACTCGTGTTGACCGTGCTCCTCCTACACTAGTGGTAACCTACACTTACACTAGTGTTGTCCGTGCTCCTCCTACACTAGTGGTAACCTACACTTACACTAGTGTTGACCGTGCTCCTCCTACACTAGTGGTAACCTACACTTACACTAGTGTTGATCGTGCTCCTCCTACACTAGTGGTAATTTACATTAACACTAGTGTTGACCGTGCTCCTCCTACACTAGTGGTAATTAACACTAACACTAATGTTGACCATGCTCATCCTACACTAGTGGTAACCTACACTAACACTAGTGTTGACCGTGCTCCACCTACACTAGTGGTAATATACACTCACACTAGTGTTGACTTTGCTCATCCTACACTAGTGGTAACCTACACTTACACTAGTGTTGACCTTGCTACTCCTACACTAGTGGTGACCTACACTAACACTAATGTTGACCGGGCTCCTACTACACTAGTGGTAACCTGCACTTACACTAGTGTTGACCGTGCTCCACCTGCACTGGCGCTAACCTACACTAACACTAGTGTTGATCGTGCTACTCCTACACTAGTGGTAACTAACACTTACACTAGTGTTGACCGTGCTCCTACTACACTAGTGGTAACCTACACTTGCACTAGTGTTGACCGTGCTCCTCCTACACTAGTGGTAATCTACACTAACACTAATGTTGACCATGCTCCTCCTACACTAGTGGTGACCTACACTTACACTAGTGTTGACCGTGCTCCTCCTACACTAGTGGTTATCTACATTAACACTGGTGCTGACCGTGCTCCTCCTACACTAGTGGTAATCTGCACTAACACTAATGTTGACCATGCTCCTCCTACACTAGTGTTAATCTGCACTAACACTAATGTTGACCATGCTCCTCCTACACTAGTGGTAACCTACACTTACACTAGCGGTGACCGTGCTCCTCCGGTACAAGTAGTACGGCTACACTTAAACTAGGTGTGATCATGATGCTCTTGAATTAGTGGTACCACTTCAATTACACTGGAATTAACAGTGCTGCTTCGGTACAAGTGATACTCCTACATTTACACTAGTAGTGACCTTGCTCCTTCAGTACCTGTGGGACCCTACCCATACACTAGAAGTGTACCTGCCTCTCCGATACCAGTGTTACCCCTACACTTATACTAGTGGTTAACGAGCTCGTCCTGTGCTCCTGGTTCCCTACAATTACACCAGCGATTATGGTGAATCTACGGTACTTGTGGTAGCCTTACATTTAACACCAAAAACAACTTGATTTTTTATAGTGCCTTTAAAATAGTAAAACTTCCCTACACGCTTCACAGGAGTGTTATCAAACAGGAATTGACACTAATCCACATTGGGAGATGTTAGTTCAGATAACAAAAATCTTGATCAAAGAGGCAGGCTTTAACGTGCGTTTTAAAGTAGGAAAGAGAAGTAGAGCGGCGGAGAGGTTTTTAAAGGGAATTCCAGATCTTAGGGCTTTGGTAGCTGAAGGCACGGCCGCCAATGTTTGAGCGCATAAAATCAGCGAAGCTCAATAGGCCGGAATTGGAGAAGCACAGATATCTTGGAGGGTTGTTGGGGTTCAGAAGATTGCAGATATAGGGAGGGGCTAGGGCTTGTAGCGATTTGGGAACAAGGATGAGAATTTTGAAATCGAGGCGTTTCTTAACCGGGAGCCAATGTTGATCAGCGAGCACAGGGATAATGTATAATCAGGGCTTAGTGCGAGTTAAAAGACGGGCAGCAGCGTCTTGGATGGCATCAAGTTAACAGAAAGTAGAACGTGGGAGACCGGCCAGGTGCGTTGGAATAGACAGGTCTAGAGGTAAGAAGTGCTTGGATGAGGGTGTCAGCCGGAGATGAGCTGAGACAGGATCGTTGTCGGGGGATGTTCTAGAGGTGGAAATAGCGGTCTTAGTGATGGCGCGGTTATGTGATCGGAAGCTCATGCTGGGGTCAAATATGACACCAGGGTTACAAACCGTCTGGAGCTGCCTCAGATATTTGCCAGGGTGAGGAATGGAGTCCGGTGCTAGGGAACGGTCTTGGTGGTAGGAACCAACGAAAATTACTTTGGTGTTCCATATATTTAGTTGGAGGAAATTTCTGCTCATCCAGTAATGGGTGTCGGACAAGCAGTGTGACAGTTTAGGAAAGGAGGAGGGGTCAGGAGAGGAGTGTATGTGAAAAATGATGATGTAATTTCGGATGGGGCTCATGTACGCTCATGACCTCAGCTGTACCTCACCAGCACATCTCCCGACAGCTCTACTGTCTCTAAATTGTCATAATGATTGTCCGACATCCAGCACTGGATGAGCAGTACTCTCCTCCAACTAAATGTTGGCAAGACCGAAGCCATTGTCTTCAGTCCCCGCCAGGAACTCCGTTCCCTAGCCATCGACTCCATCCCTCTCCCTACATTAAAGGTGAGAAGTCGCACAACACCAGGTTATAGTCCAACAGTTTTATTTGAAATCACAAGCTTTCGGAGCTGTTGCTCCTTCATCGGGTGAAGTAACGAGATACAGAATCGCCAAAGCATATATAGATAGAGAACAATGCATGTGTACCTTACAATGGTAGACGACTAAATTTAATCATCCTCACTGTTTATCTGCCGAGGTGTGACAAAAGGCAATCAGGTCAGCCAGGAAGGTCCCACATCAAAGACATAGCAAGATACAACTGAGACAATGAGGTGGAGTTACAGGGGGTCTAACGTGTCAAAAGCTGCAGTCAGTATGTAAAACGATAAACTTTTTTAAAAAATTACTTTTTTACTGGGAATCACATCTGTGAACAAGCCAACGACGACTCGAGTCTGGATCATGTCATGTATCGTGACATAAACCCACGATCCCGGTTGAGACTGTCCTCATGAGTGCGGAACTTGGCTATCAGTTTCTGCTCGATGATTTTGCGTTATCGTGTGTTTCTAAGGCCGCCTTGGAGAACGCTTACCTGCAGATCCGAGGCTGAATGTCCTTGACTGCTGAAGTGTTCCCCGACTGGGAGGGAACACTCCTGCCTGGTGATTGTTGTGCGGTGTCCGTTCATACGTTGTCTCAGTGTCTGCATGGTCTCGCCGATGTACCATGCAGACACTGAGATAACGTATGAACGGACACCGCGCAACAATCACCAGGCAGGAGTGTTCCCTCCCAGTCGGGGAACACTTCAGCAGTCAAGGACATTCAGCCTCGGATCTGCAGGTAAGCGTTCTCCAAGGCGGCCTTAGAAACAGACGACAACGCAAAATCATCGAGCAGAAACTGATAGCCAAGTTCCGCACTCATGAAGACGGTCTCAACCGGGATCTTGGGTTTATGTCACGATACATGACGTGATCCAGACTCGAGTCGTTGTTGGCTTATTCACAGATGTGATTCCCAGTAAAAAAGTAATTTTTTTTTAAAGTTTATCGTTTTACATACTGACTGCAGCTTTTGACACGTTAGACCCCCTGTAACTCCACCTTATTGTCTCAGTTGTATCTTGCTATGTCTTTGATGTGGGATCTTCCTGGCTGACCTGATTGCCTTTTGTCACACCTCGGCAGATAAACAGTGAGGATGATTAAATTTAGTCGTCTACCATTGTAAGGTACACATGCATTGTTCTCTATCTATATATGCTTTGGCGATTCTGTATCTCGTTACTTCACCCGATGAAGGAGCAACAGCTCCGAAAGCTTGTGATTTCAAATAAAACTGTTGGACTATAACCTGGTGTTGTGCGACTTCTCATTTTTGTCCACCCCAGTCCAACACCGGCATCTCCGCATCATGTACATTAAAGGTGACCGTGTCCTCCTGTGCTGGTGTTACCCTACACTTACACTGCAGGTGACTGAGTTCCTCCGTTACTCGTGGTACCGCTACACTTACACGAGAGATTGCCGTGCTCCTTCTGTACTAGTGGTGCCCCTGCACTTACACTGGAGGTGACCGAGCTGCTCCTGTACTGGTGGTATCCTACACTTTTACTGGAGGTGGCCGAGGCCCTCCGGTACTGGTGGTACCCCCAAATTTACAGTAGAGGTTGCCGTGCTCCTCCTGTACTAGTGGTATCTACACTTACAGTAGAGATTGCCGTGCTCCTCCTGTACTAGTGGTATCTACACTTACAGTAGAGATTGCCGTGCTCCTCCTGTACTAGTGGTTTCTACACTTACAGTAGAGATTGCCGTGCTCCTCCTGTACTAGTGGTATCTACACTTACAGTAGAGATTGCCGTGCTCCTTCTGTATTAGTGGTGCCCCTACATTTACACTGGAGGTGAACGAGCCCCTCCTGTACTAGCGTTGCCCCTACACTGACACGAGTATTTGCCGAGCACCTCCTGTACTAGTGGTGCCCCTACACCTATACTGGAGATTGCCGAGCTCCTCCTGTACTAGTGGTACCCCTACACTGACACGACAGATTGCCGAGCTGCTCCTGCACTAGTGGTGCCCCTACACCTATTCTAGAAGTTGCCGAGCTCCTCCTGTAAACGTGGCACCTACACTTACATGAGAAGTGACAATGCTCCTCCGGTATTACCCGCTCCAATACATTTACTCGAGGTGTGACCGCGCTCATCCAATACTGGTGATATACGACACTTACACAAGAGGTGACCCGTGCAGGACATGCGGTGGAAATGTCTGGCGCTGATTTTCCGACGGACCAAAATTTCCAGCACTCGCTCTGGCCGCTGGATGAAAATGGGAGTTAAAACTATTGGAATTTCCCCCTCTACTGTCCATAGTCTGACTCACAAACCCCCACCAAAGAGATACTGCTTGTTGCTCGGCGGATGTTTTCAGGAGCGTTTCCTATTGGAACCACTTTATTATTATTGTGTTCTTGGGGAAACTTTCTTCGGTAAAATTCCATGTTTTTGGCGTTTTACTATCTCCAGCGCACGAACGGTTTCTCCATCACCACCGGCGCTGAGTGTTTTCTTGAACCTTCCCCTGTAGCTGATTCTATGTAGAGCAGGAAGAGGGAAATGATGAGGAGCAGCAGGGCAAGCAGGCAGCTGGAGATTCGCTTCAGGACGAAGGCGCCCAGGAGAGCCCAGTGCCCGCTGTTAGATATCTGTGACTGCAGGTCAGAGGCGGCATCGGAACAGAACTAAGCTCAGAGACATCTGAAAATTAAACTAGTCCCGCTATCATGGAGCGCTCCTCCACAACTACCGAGGCTCCCATCGGAAAACATCCTGATTCTCTTTTTACAAACAATTACATAGAATCTACAGCACAGAAACAGTTCATTCGGCCCAAATGATCCAGGCCGGTATTTATGTTCCAAAGGTGCCTCCTCCCACCCTTCTTCATGCAAACCTATCAACATATCATTTTTTTCCGTTCTCCCTCATGTACTTATCTAGCTTCCCCTTAAATGCATCTAAGCTATTTGCCTCAATTATTCCTATCGTTGCGGGTTCCAAATGCTCACAACTATCTGAGTAAAGAAGTTTCTCCTGAATTCCCTGTTGGATGTATTTGTGAAGATCCAATATGGTCACTAGTTCAGGATAATCCAGCCAGTTGAAACATCTTCTCTACATTTCACCAATCAAAGCTCTTCATAAGTTTAAAGACTTCTATCAGGTCACCCATCAGCCTTCTCTTTTCTACAGAAGGAAGCCCCAGTCTGTTCAATTTTTCCTGATAGTCATAACCTCTCGGTTCTGGTCTAAATCTTGTAATTATTTGTTGAAACTTCTCCACTGACTCTCTATCGTTTTATTAATACGTCTATCTCGCCGGGACACCCCACCTTGCCCAAATTATTTCACATTATCCAAATAGAGCTAAAAATGAAAGGAAACCATTCTGTGTGCTTTCGTCTTTTGATAACCCGCGGTGCCCCTGCCGATTCCTACAATTATAGGCCCTATCATCCCAGCCTCTCCCCTCTGCTCAGTGGGCCTTCAGCAACAGGCGGTTGGGACCTGATTGACTGATGCTGTTCTGCACGTTTCTTGTGTGACTGATGCGGCACTTCCTTAGATTCGGTGTTGGTTTCTTTCCCCATTCAGAAGAAAGTGCAGAGTGTGGAAGCCGCTCCGCTTGGCTTTATCTGGAATATAACCCAGGGGCCAGAAAGCGGTCCTTAATGAGAGTGATAACGGGCAGAAAGCAGCTAATAAGCGTCATGTGAGTCTTCCACTGGTTTGCAACATGTCGGTCTGATTGAAGGAAGGCCTGTCGGGAAAGGATGGGGTGGGGTGAAGGGTATTAAGGCCCCTCCTGCACTTTGCTATCCAGCTCTCTGCTGATCAATGCAATGAGGCCAGGGGACTGGCAAAGGTGAACATGGTTATTATAGCGCACTGTTACATGGGGCACTGACTCATGTTACCCTGACTGCTCCGGGGAGGTCACTGATCATCGCCTGCCTTTCAGTAGCCAATGTATTGTAAGATTAGTAGTTGAGAGCCTTTCTTTAGTCCACTCACCACATCCTCCCAGCCCGACGGCCGCCCCCTCAATGCCCATTTAATGTTATTGTTTGGATTGCCGGAGACCTCAGGGTTTTTTGCTCTGATTGTTATGGATCCAGTGTAAGTGGACTGGGGTCTGGTGACTGTATTGGGTCCGTTACATCACTACATGTGATTGACCAATAAACGGGGGCTCTCGGTTTTCTAACCACCATGCGCGGTTTCAGTGTAAACTCATTCTTTCCCCCTGGCCGGTGAAGTGCTTGCGCTTTTCATATAGAACAGTCGGATATACAACATAACACCGCGAGCTGGAACTGGCACCATCCAAAGAGTGGAGTGTTCTCCACATCTGTATCCTTCCCCTCACGCTCCCGTTTATGGTCAGGGATATCGTTGCTCCGTTGGTAAAACAAGGGTTTATTCTCCCTCAGCTCGTAGATAATCTTGACAGTGGAACATTAAAGTGAGGCGTCACCTTCCTCCCTTTCGTTTTTACCATTACAGCAACCCCTTTCGGAGCCAATACTTTCCATCATCTGTACAGGGCAGATTGAGTCCAGCTTGACATGGTGAAGTCTGTAGGGAGCAATTGAGTGCCCATCAGTTGAGAACAGTCACTAAGCTGTGATTCTCTCTGCCCCAGTGCTGATGCAGATAAATGCTTATTGAATCGGGGTCAGAGTCCTTTCCTGTACTGAACCAGGAGAGTGTGATGATCAGCGGTTCAGTCCCACTGATGGAATCAGTACAACCCAACCCCACGGATCATTGTAAATGGACCGAACCACCTAGATACATGTGAGTGACGGGATTGGCCAGGATGACTGGTTATGACAAGTTAATCGTCACAACAGCCCAACCCCACTGATCATTGTAAATGGACCGAACAATCAAGATATGTGTGGGTTAGGGAACTGGTCAGGATGGAATGTTCATTACGACAACAACAACGTTTAATTATGTAGCGCATTTAAATTATTAAAATACCCCAAGACACGTCACATCAGCGTAATCAGACAAAATAGGATAGCGGACGAAAGAAGGAGCCATGAGGACAGGTGAACAAAATTGTGATCAGAGGTAGGTTCAAAGGAGAGTCTTAAAGGAGAGAAATGGAGAAGCTTAGGGAGCGGATTCCAGAGTTATGGGCCTAGACAGCTAAAGGCCCGGCCTCCAGTGATGGGGTGAAGGAAATGGAGGATACACAAGAGGTAAGAGAATGAGCAATGCACAGTTCTCGGAGGATTGTAGGGCTGGAGGAGGTTACACAGACTGGGAGCAGCGAGGCCATGGAGGGATTTGAACAGGAGAATGAGAATTTTAAAATCGAGCCGTTGCTGGAACAGGATCCGATGTAGTTCACTGAACAGAGGGTGATGTGTGAATGGGACTTGGTGCGAGTTCGGTTCTGGGCAGCAGAGTTTCGGGTGAGCTTCACAGTTTATGGAGGGTGGAAGATGGGAGTCGGGACAGGATAGCATTGGATAAACCAGGTCTGGAGGCGGCAAAGCCTGGAGGGGCTTAGCGGCAGAAGGGGCGGAGCTGGGTGACGTTGCACGGTCTTTGTGATGGAGACGATCTGGGGTCAGAAGGTCAGATGGATGGTCAAAAGGGAGACCGAGAATGTGAACAATCTGCTTGAGCCTGAGACATTGGCCAGGGAGGGAGATGGAACCGGTGGCTAGAGAACGGAGTTTGTCGCTGGGACCAAGGTCAATGGATTCAGTCTGCCCAATGTTTAATTGAAGGAAATGTTGACTCTTCCAGGACCGCATGTCAGTCAAATACTTTGATATCTCAGAAACAGGGAGGTGTGGAGAGAACTGTTGGTGAGGTAGACAGATGCGTCGTCAGTGTATATATGGAATCTGACGTTGTATTTCCGGATGACGTTGCTAAGGGGCAGAATATAGATAGGAGGGCAAAAGAATATAACATTCGGGGACTCCAGATGTAACGGTGCGAAAGCTCGAATATAAGGCATTGCAGGATATTCTCTGGCTGTGACTGCAGAGGGAGGAGTGGAACCAGGTGACTGCAGTTCACTCAGCTGGAAAATGGAGGAGTGGCGTTGGAGAAGGATGGTGTCGTCAATCGTGTCAAAGCCGGGAAGAATGAGAATGCAAAATGCACCATGGTTACAGTCCCATAAGAATATAATTTGTGACTTCAATAAGGACGGTTTCAATGCAGTGACAAGGGCAGAAACCTGACTGGAAAAATTCAAACATGGAGCTGCCAGAAAGATCTGGGAGACGGCTATAACTTCAAGGAGAAGAATAGGAGGTTGGATATGGGGCGGTGTTTGCAAAGACAGAGGGGTCAATTGTGGATTTGTTAGGTCGGGGCGATGACGGCAGATTTCAAAGGGTGCGGAAAGTGCTTGAGCTGACGGAATCGTTCATAACATCAGCTAGCATGAGATTTAGAAAGGGAAGCTAGGTGATCTGCAGTTTAGCGGGAATAGGGTCGGGAGAGCACGAGGTGGGGCTCGTGGTCAAAATGAGCTCGGAGAGGACACAACGGGAAATAGGGAACAAAGGGGAATTCCCGATAATACAGTAACTCTTTAATTCCACATACAGAGCAGGCGAATTTACGCCAACTGTTAATTAGAAGTAGAATAAAGGTGACTTTAGTGGAAAACAGTCATTGTTATATTACAAATAAAGTACAGTGAAACTTAGGAGAATACAGTAACTCTCCAAATATAAATGTGTAACGGTGTATATAGATGAACAAAGTAACTGTTTAACTATAAATGTGGAACGGTGTATATAGGGGAACACAGTAACTGTTTAATTATAAATGGGGAATGGGGATGCACAGTAACTGTTTAGTTATAAATGGGGCACGGTGGATTAGGGGAACAGATTAATTGTTTAATTTTAAATGGTGAATAGGATATTATAGGGGAATCACAGAATCCCCACAGTGCAGATAGAGGCCATTTCGGCCCATCGAGCCTGCACCGACACATATCCCACCCTATCCCCGTGTATTTAATCCCCCTAACACTAAGGGTCAATTTATCATAGCCAAATCAACCTAACCCACATATCTTTGGAATGTGGGAGGAAACCAGAGCACCCGGAGGAAACTCACGCAGACTAGGGAGAATGTGCAAACTCCACAAAGACCGTTACCCAACGCCAGATTCGAACCCGGGTCCCTGGCGCTGTGAGGTAACAGTGCTAACCACTATGCCACCGTGTTGCCACTTAGCACTTGCTTAATTATAAACGGGGAATAGGGGGATTTAGGTGAACACAGTAATTGTTTAATTAGAATAAGAATAAGAATAAAGTTGAATGTAATGGAACACAGTAACTCTTTAATTAGGAATAGAATAAAGTTAAATGTAGTGGAGCACAGTAACAGTATAATTATTAATGGGAAGTAGGAGGGTATAGGTGAAAATCGTAACGGTTTAATTAAAAATGGGGAACACGGGGATTAGGAACAGAGAACGGGGAGTTAGGGAAAAAATATCTATTTTATTATCAATAGAGAACAGGAAATTTAGGAGAACACAGTACCGGTTGAATTAGAAATTGGCCTCGTGGAACATGTATATAGATGGAGGACACAGGGGAACATAGTTACTGTTTAATAACAAATAGCATGCACGGAATGCCATGGAACCACAGTATCTGTTTAATTAGAAACAGAGAAACCAAAGGAAACACACCAACTGAATAATTAGAAACAGGGACAGGAGAATCACAACCAAATGGGACTCGATTTGACACGGTAATGTTAAGGGTAAATTGTTCATGCCTTTGCTCTCTATTTTACTTGCTGATATTAGATGATGTGGTTGATTACACATCGCCGTCTCACGATTGTAACTGGTTGCAGATACATCGCTGACTGATAGAATTAAAACCTCTGTCTGGTTCCTGAATCCTGCCTTAAATACAGTTGGCCGTCTGAATCCAGTTAAATGAGAATGTGGCGATTACAACAAAAACTGCCCGCAATTCTCTATCACTTCCCAAAGAAGCTGGATGCCAGCAGGATTGGCAGAGCCTGGAATACACGGGAAATGAAACCAGGTGGCGTTTGGCTTTTTGAACCTCAGGATGACGCGAGACGTTAAAAAGTGATGGCTAAAGGGGACGCTTAATCAGAATTAATTAAAAAAGCCCATTCACATTTAAACAACTGAGGCTATTGTTAGAGTAAGGGTTTCAATAAGGTTATTGAACATTGTAGTGCGGTGTCATCGGTTTATTGAGCATGCAGTACATGCAGTATTATTAAACACACTTAAAAGGCACACAATAAAGACGCATCTGATGATGGTTGGTTGGGAATTCAAAATGTGTTTCAAATACTCATTACAAGCAGCTCGTTTTTATATATTTCGCTCACTCCCTCTACTTCGAAATCCACCCAATTTTGTATTACATAAATATATAATAGTTAAAATTCAACTCAATATATACGGTGAATTAATTTACATATATTCATCAATCACGATAGCTTTGCTTACTAAACAAGCTGTGTTTCTCCATTGGGCTAATATTTATTTTCACCTGAGTTCTTTATATAATCGATAGTTTCACCCTTGATCCGTATAATTACAATTCTACCAAGTGAAATATTGAATGATAAGTTTTGCTTTGTTTCTGTATCACTGATGTCAATTAAAAATGATGATGTATGTCCAGACGAATTCCTTTGCAGAAGTAACACTTTCTCACACGTTATCAAATGATTAAAGTTCTCTAAAACATTATGAATCACTTTGGGATGGCATGTCTGTAATTACATATCTGATTACTTCATCCTGAAACTGGCCATTGCTGCAGGGTCAGCCCTGGCCCATCAGCCAGAGCAATCTTATTTAGACTGACTTCTACTTCCCTACTTAACACGCAAGGGCTAAAGATTGAAATGACTACAATATAAAGAGAAGCCAATACAATATAACATTAACAGAGTTCAGGACAGTGTGATTAACCCTATGCTCATAGTGCCCCCTCTGCTGGTGTTAGAGTATTTAAAGCCATCACTAAACAATATCTCATCAGCACCAAATATGTATCTCGACCGACTCATTTGCGCAGATCTCTACCGTTGGTTTTACACATGTTTTCATTCTCTAGAGACGAATTAACCATTTTACACAGTGGTGTTATCAGCGTGACTAACCATGTCATGGACCCGTTCTTCTGCGCAACTTCATCAAATGTTCCGCATGCTGGTTGCTTCACAACATTTCTGCTCACACAGCGATATCCCAAGATCACCCAGCACAAGATATCCGATACAAGACACTCCTGCCCTTTCTGGAAATCTATCAATGGATCGGGTGTCCGGAGGTGTTTCATTAGAATCTCTCCCTGCATGTCCCGATGTTACAGATAGTGAAAAGCTAACCAATACATTCTCCTAATTGTTCAGTACAAACAAGGACACAACCATTTCCCTCAGGAAGCTATCAATTGGCCATTGTAACTACACTTTCCTGACTTTTACTATATTGTCTGTTAATATCAGGTTACTCAGGTGATTTAAGTAATACAGGGACGGGTACTGATAGTTAGTAACAGACTGCTTCCATTAATTGAGCGATCTGTAAAAAATGGCCATTGATTAAATAATAACCGTAAGAAATTTAGAACTGAGGGTAGGTGACACCTCTTTACATGGAAAGTTGAGAAACTTAGGATTTAACGGAGGCAGAAATTATATCAGTATTCAATTGCACAGATGGTGAATACAAAAATATTGAAGGGATGTTGAGAAAGAGCGGGTACAGAGATTGGAAGTAATTGTTAGGGTGGAGGGTAATCGCCGGCTAGGATTGGTTCGGTCGAGCAGCCTGCTCCCCTGTCGTAGCATTCCAACATGTTGATGACCCGTTGAAATTTTAAGTAAATATCTGTGAACAAAGATGTCTATTGTCACATTGACGAGTCAAGTTCCTACTGTCTCCATCATTCGACACTGATAGGAGACAGGCCCCGTTCTATTGGTCCATGAGACAATGGGGGGCGGAGTCTGATGGGGAGACCAGCGCCTGCAACATTCACACCGAGATTACAGAATTACGAATAACCACCATTGTAACACATTGGCCCGAAAATTAGAACTAATGCGGGAGAGTACGCACTGTGTACTCTCGCGTATTAGGTCCCGAAGTGCCGGTTTCCTGCATGCACTGCGAATGCGCGGGAAACCGGCACCGGGTATTGCGAAGGGGGCGGTTCCGAAGTGAACCACGTGTGCGCTACAGTTTGTGGGCACGCAGCGCACTCAGTTTTTTTTTCAGGTTTGAACGCGCAGGTAAGATTTTACACATAAAGAAAGCAGGCGTAAGACCCCCTTTTAACAAGGTAAGTAGTTAATTAAGTATTATTTAAAAAAAATTTCAACAGGTTTATCTTTTTTAGAGACTTTAAACAAAGGTAAGTTTATTTTTATAACTTTTAAAAAGAATTAACATTTTTTCCAAAATTTACATTTTTGTTTAAAGTGGTTAATTTATTTAACTATAGTTATTTTATTAATGTGATGGCTTTTTAAAAAAAATTTAATTGAGGTTTAGCTGTTTTTTTGGGGGCTTGTTGTATTCATAGTGTTGACAGCACTTGCTGTCAAAACTATGAATGAAAGATGGTGTGCTGCCATTGGCTCGAACTGGCCCACGTGATCCCAGAGGTCGCATCGCACTAACTGCGCCTCTGAGACACGCACACACTGCGCGTCGGCACCAGGGAGAGGCCCAGGAACTGAAGTTCGTGTGGGCCAAAACCATAAAGGTAGGCGCGGAGTGCGATATCGCGGGGGATCCTTAGCCCCGCGGCAAACATCGAACTCCAATTTCTGGGCCAATGTTTCTACATTAACGGAAACTGTATATATTTATTAAACTGGAGCGTCTCATTGCAGTACCTGCGTTGTGAGGTAGTTATCGCTGACGCCCACATGTTCCACTCCACTGCTAAAGCTCAGTCATGACTGTTCTCTTTGGATCTTGAGCGGGAAGCGCGCTGTTTTAGCTTAATCGATTCTGTTCGCCCGGGGAAAGCGATAGACATCAAACACACGGCACAAAGTGGAAGAAATGTTCTCTGATACCTGTTTATTTTAACAACAACAACCCATTTCCTTCTTAAAGGACAGACGGCTATTCTAAAATGGAACACCTGCTGTAATTTAATTCTAGTTAGAACATGATGCTTTAGATAACTTTTTTATATTTTAACCAAAAAATGTGCAAGGCCATTTCACCACATTCTTCAGCTCTTCCCTGAATTTACTTTGGGTAGCTGCATAAATACATGTGTTTGTACAGGAACTCAAATACATGAGCATATATCCGGTTTCAGTGGCAATATAGGCAGGAGCTGCATAATCACCTCGATATTGCGCGGTGTTTGTCAGTCTGGTAGTTAAAAAACTAACGATAGCTGTTAGCAACAACAATATAAAACTGCCCGATACACTGAACAGTAAAATAATGCATTTCCTTCGGTTCCCCATCTCTGGATCGCTCTGATTCTCAGTGCTGTGACCCCGGAGTCCCCTGCAGGCTCTACTGGCCACTAAAATGCGTCTGATTGTCAAACAATTAAATAGTAATATCAAAGCAAAAGCAAGCCAAGCAATGAAAATACTTTCCAACCAGGAGTATGCTGCACCTGCAGGCGATGAAAAAAACTCCACTCTGGCGCGGCAACCCCAGTGAACATTGTTAATTATTCTCTCAGTTTCATATGCAAACCAAAAAGGGAGGCTCTGTAAACAGATCAGGAGAGACCGTTCTCACTGTGCAATACTTTGTTTTAAACTTCTCAAAACATATAGCTACAAATCGGTCAAATGTGAACGAGACTGTAAAACACACCGACACATACAGGGTGACACATTGCATGTATATAATGCTTTTACAGACGGAAGTGTAGGACAGGAAGGAATGTGGAAAGTGATGACTGATAATGCGGTTCACTAATATATTGATGATCATTACCAGTAGATCTGCTGTTGCCATGGCCACCATGCAGACAGAGATACATTTGGAAAGGCCGCAGTTTCCTCTGGAGAGAATCAGGATTGTCAGTAGGTTCGCTGTGAGAAAGAGGTGGAAGAGGTCAGTAACGGAGGCAGTCGGATACGTCTCACAGCTTATTGTGGGGAAATGTTCGTTACTGTCCCTATTCAGCGTTATGCGCATAGATTTTTTAACATTAATATAAGCGCGGATAAAGACACTTTATTTAAAGAAATGTAATCATTGATAATTCAATACCGAGGGATTGAAAACCGCCGTCCTTCCAGCAAACTTCAGTCAAGTATTAAATATAATTCCACGGCAATTCATGGAAAGATATAATTCAAATAAAACATTCAACTGAGAGAAAACAGTTCAATTGAATTCGAAACGCTGCCGAGAGGAGGGGAGCAGCTCCCCGAGCAACAATTATTTCTCAAATTACCTTTCAAAGTCCAGTCTTGGGTGGAGGTGGCGAAGTGCCAGGAATTATCAACTTAAAATAGACAGAGGACAAAGGTACGAATCAGATGATTACTATGGGCAATGAGCAACACCGTCTTCAGTGATCTATGTACTGTAGGAGGGGCCGGGGAATCCGCCTTGCCCTCCCACAGTATAGGGAAGACAGTTGAGCGCCCGGTGCCCACGATCTAGCGACCAGAACAGCGCCTCAGCGGCCGCGCGGTGTGGCAAGATTCCCACTGATATTCACCGACTGATCCCGGTGGATCAATGATTCTGCAATGAGGACATTCTCGGAATCTGATACATTAACACTGAGATAGTCAACAACTATTAGACAGCAGGATACATTGACTTACCGGGAACACCGAAGGCTGCGAGCATATGGTAGTAAATGTCCCTTATCTGTAGAATTATTGGCCGTATCATTTTTTTGAAGAATGTGTGAATTCTGTCCCGCTTTACGGTTCCGACTGGAGTTTATCTGAGATCCCTAAATGCTCCCAATTTATACAAAAATCATTGCCCCGGTGAGGAAATAAGGTGACACAATAAGTGGCGTTAGTTACAGTCACTTAACAAACGAGCGATTTTCCACTTTAGTGCGCCCGGGCCACCACTGGGGAAATTGTAAAGCTCAGTCCATGAAACTCATTCATTAAAATTATTGAGCGGAAAGTAATCCCAGAGAGAATGTTTTCTGTGCATACCCCCTGAACGCTGAAGGGAACATCCCTCCCGGACACCGCGTTAGTTCTTGTGACCTCATTTTAATTCTCTGAAAACATCAGTCATTCATTGCATAAATTAAATTTGTTATGTACTGTAATGATTACTAGTGGTGACTTAGCTCGAACATGGCTGGTGATGATCCTACTTTAACACTAACAATAATGATCATATTCTAACATTCATGGTGGTGATGTTATTCTAACATTACTGGTGGTGAATCTACTCCAACATTAGCAGTGGGGACGCTACTCTAACATTACCGGTGGTGACATTAATCTAGCATTACAAATTCTGACCACACTCGAACATTACTGGTGATGCCCTACTCTAACATTACTGATGGATGATACCTCTTTAACGTCACTGATGGTAGCTATAGGCTAACATTAATTGTGTTGGCTCTGTCGTAACATTATTGGCGGTAATCCTATTCAAATATTATTGGTGATGACCCTACACTAACATAACTGGTGTTGATACTACTCTGAATTTATTGGCGGTGATCCTATTCAAACATTACTGGTGGTGACCCTACGCTAATATTAATGCTGATGACCTTACTCTATCATTAATGATGGTGGCCCCAATCTATCCTTACTGGTGGTGACACTACTCTAACATTACTAGTGGTGACCCTACTCTAACATTACTGGTGGTGACAAAACTCTATCATTACTGGTGGTGACCCTACTCTATCATTACAGGTGGGTGAACCTACTCTAGCATTACTGGTGAAGACCCAGCTCTAACATTACTGGTGGTGACTCTACTCTATCATTACTGGTGGTGAACTTACACTATCATAACTGGGGGTGACCCTGCTGTAACATTTCTGGTGTAGACCCTACTCTAACATTACTGTGGTGAATCTACTTTAACATTACTGGCGATGGTTCTATTCTAACATTTCTGGTGTTGATGTTAATTTAACATCAATAGTCGTGACCCGCACTAACATTAGTGATGGTGAATCTATTCTAATTTTACTGATGTTGACACTACTAACACGTTAATGGCAGCAATCGTACTGTAATATTACTTGTGTTTATTCTACTCTTAGACTGATGGTGACCCGAATCTAACATTAGTGGTGGTGACATTACTCCAATATTATTGGTGGTGCATCTAATCTAACATTGCATGTGGTCTCCATACTCTGATGTTACTGATGAGTACTGTACTCTAACATTACTGCTGGTGATCGCACTGTAAAATTTATAGTGTTAATCCTATTCTAACATGGTGGTGATAATAATCTAACAATTTGGCGGCGACCCACTCTAACTTTACTGATGGTAACTATACGCTAACATTAATGGTGTTAGCCCTATCCTATCATTACTGGCGGTAATCCTATTCAAATATTATTGGTGTTGACCCTACACTAACATTAAGTTGGGGATAGTACACTAATATTAATGGCGGTGATCCTACTCGAACATTAATGGTGATGACCTGAATCTAACATTACTGATGGTGGCCCTACTCTATCATTACTGGTGGTGAGTCGATCCTAACATTCTGGTGATGACCCTACTCTAACTTTACTGGTGGTGACCCTAATCTAACACTACTGTTGGTGACCCTACCCTAACATTACTGGTGGTGACTCGACACTACCATTACTGGTGCTGACCCTACACTAACATTACTGGTGGTGACCCTACTTCAACATTACTGGTAGTGTCCCTGCACTAACATAATTGTGTTGACCCTACACTAACATTACAGCTGGTGACCCTAATCTAACATTATTAGTGGTGACCCTATACTAACATTACTATTGGTGACCCTACAGTAACATTTCTGGTGATGACTCTACTATATCATCACTGGTGGTCATCCTACTCTAACATTACTGCTGGCGAGCCTACTCTATCATTACTTTTGGTGACCCTACTCAAACATTAATGGTGGTGACCCTACTCCAACATTACTAGTGGTGACCCTACACTAACCTTATTGGTGGTGACCCTACTCTAAGATTACTGGTTGTGAACCCACACTATTATTACTGGTGGTGACCCTACTGTAACATTACTGTCGCTGACCCTACGTTTACATTACTGGGGATGACCCGACTCTAACATTACTGGTGGTGTCTCTACTCTAACATTATTGGCGGTGATTCTATTCTAATATTACTGGTGATGACGCTACTCTAATATTACTGTTGAAGACCCTTCTCTATCATTACTGGTGGTGCCTCTACTCTAAAATTACTGATGGTGATGCTACTCTAACATTACTGGTGGTGACCCTACTCTAACATTACTGGTGGTGACCCTACTCTAACATTACTGGTGGTGACCCAACAATAACATTACTGCTGATGACCCTACTTTATCATTACTGGTGGTGACCCTACTCTAACATTTCTGGTGGTGACCCTACTCTAAATTTACTGGTGAGGACCCGACTCTAACATTATTGGTTTTGACCCTTCTCTAATATTACTGGTGATGACCCGACTCTAACATTACTGGCGATGACCCTACTCTATCATTACTGTTGATGACCCTGCTCGAATATAACCTATGATGACCCTACTCTATCATTACTGGTGGTGACCCTACTCTAACAGTACTGGTGATGACCGTACTCTAATATTACTGGTGATGACCCTACTCTAATTTTACCTGTGATGACCCTACTCTATCATTACTGGTGGTGACCCTACTCTATCATTACTGGTGGTGACCCTACTCTAACATTACTGGTGGTGAGCCTACTCTATCGTTACTGGTGGTGACCGTACTCTAACATTAATGGCGGTGACACTAATCTAACATTACTTGTGGCGACCCGACTCTAACATTACTGGTGTTCATGTTAATTTAACATCAATAGTCGTGACCCCGCACTAATATTAGTGATGGTGAAACAACTCTAATTTTACTGCTGCTGCCACTACTAAAACGTTAATGTCGGCAAAGCTACTGTAATATTAATTGTGTTTATTCTACTCTAAGACTTATGGTGACCCGAATCTAACATTAGTGGTGTTGTCCTTACTCCAATATTATTGGTGGAGCATCTGCTCTAAATTTACATGTGGTATCCATACTCTGACGTTACTGATGAATACTGTAGTCTAACATTACTGCTGGTGATCGCACTCTAAAATGAATAGAGTTAATCCTATTCTAACATGGTGGTGATAATAATCTAACTATTTGGCGGCGACCCACTCTAACTTTACTGATGGTAACTATACTCTAACATTAAAGGTGTTGGCCCTATCCTATCATTAGTGGCGTTAATCCTATTCAAATATTTTTGGTGATGACCCTACGCTAACATTACTGGTGGTGATCCTATTCTATCATCAATGATGGTGACCCTACTCTAACATTAATGGTGATGACCTTAATCTAACATTACTGATGCTGGCCCCACTCTATCATTACTGGTGGTGATCCTATTTTAACATTTCTGGGGATGAACCTACTCTAACATTACTGGTGGTGACCCTACTCTAACATTACTGGTGGTGACCCTACACTATCATTACTGGCGGTGAGGCTATTCTAACATTACTGGCGTTCACCCCTCTCTAACATTACTGCTGGTGATTCTACTCTAACATTATTGACGATGATTCTATTCTAATATTAATGGTGATGAGCCTCTAATATTACTGGTGATGACTCTACTCTATCATTACTGGTGGTGATTATACTTTATCATTACTGGTGGTGATCCTACTCAAACATATCTCGTGGTGATCCGACTCTAACATTACTGGTGGTGACTCTACTCTAACATATCTCGTGGTGACCCTACACTAACATTACTGGTGGTTACTCTACTCTAACATATCTCGTGGTGACCCTACATTAACATTACTGGTGGTTAATCTACTCTAACAGATCTCGTGGTGACCCTACTCTAACATTACTGGTGGTGAGACTACTCCAACATTATAGGCGGTGATTCTATCCGAATATTAATAGTGATGACCCTACTCTAATATTACTGGTGATGACCCTACTTTGTCATTACTGGTGGTGACCCTAAACTAACATATCTCGTGGTGACCCTACTCTATCATTACTGGTGGTGACCCTACTTTGTCATTACTGGTGGTGACCCTACTCTAACATATCTCGTGGTGACCCGACTCTACCATTACTGGTGTTGACCCTAATCTAATATTACTGGTGGTGAGACTACTCTAACATATCTCGTGGTGACCCGACTCTACCATTACTGGTGGTGACTCTACTCTAACATTACTGGTGGTGAGACTACTCTAACATTATTGACGGTGATTCTATTCGAATATTACTAGTGATGACCCTACTCTAATATTACTGGTGATGACTCTACTCTATAATTACTGGTGGTGACCCTACTTTATCATTACTGGTGGTGACCCTACTCTAACATATGTCGTGGTGACCCTACTCTAACATTACTGGTGGTGACTCTGCTCTAACATATCTCGTGGTGACTCTACTGTATCATTACTAGTGGTGACCCTACTCTAACATATCTCGAGTTGACCCTCTTCTAGCATTACTGGTGTTGAGACTACTGTAACATTATTGGCTGTGATTCTATTCGAATATTACTGATGATGACCCTACTCTAATATTATTGGTGATGACTCTAATCTTTCATTAATGTTGTTGACCCAACTCTAACATTACTGGTGGTGAGCCTACACTATCGTTACTGGTGGTTACCCTATTCTATCGTTACTGGTGGTGACCCTAATCTAACATTACTGGTGTTGATGTTAATTTAACATCATTAGACGTAACCCGCACTAACATTAGTGAGGGTGAATCCACTTTAATTTTACTGCTGTTGACACAACTAAAACGTTAATGGCAGCAACGCTGCTGTAATATTACTTGTGTTTATTCTACTCTAAGACTGATGGTGTCCCGAATCTAACATTAGTGGTGGTGACCTTTCTCCAATATTTCTGGAAGTGATCCTACTCTAACAGTACATGTGGTTACCCTACTCTTACATTACTGCTGGTGACGCTGCCCTAACATTACTGGTGGTGAATCTGCTATATCATTACTGGTGCTGACCCTACACTAACACTACTGGTGGTGACCCTACTGAAACATTACAGGTGGTGACCCAACATTAACATTATTGGTGGTGACCCTACTCTAACATTACTAGTGGTGACCCTACACTACCATTATTGGTGGTGACTCTACTCTATCATAAGTGGTGGTGACCCTAGACTAACATTAATGCGGGATGACCCTATACTAATATTATTCTGGTGACCCTACTCTAACATTACTGGTGGAAACCCAACTCTATCATTACTGGTGGTGACCCTACATTATCATTACTGGTGGTAACCGTACTTTATCATTACAGGTGGTGACCCTACTCTAACATTACAGATGGTGACCCTATACTAACTGTCATGAATCTTGTCATTCATGTATGAAGTAATACTGGGCGGCCTGCTGATGGCGCTCTCCAGGGAGAGTATAAATACTCGGTCATGGGCCCAGCTTGCTAAGGACATCCCTCAACAGAAACTAGAAAAGGACACAACTAGATCTCCATGTTGAAAAACAGTTGATTACAGATTTGTTTAACTCTTAGACCAAGTGCCTAGTAGTTTTCGTACATCAATTTAATCAACTGAAACCTGCTCCACGCTCTGAGTAGTTTTGGGAACAGACAGCTAGGACTCAAACTGTAGAAGGGAATCAGAGATAGTAATCAATCCATCATGGAGAAACTACTCCGACCCGCTCGTCTTGACCTGGGCCCGAATTCACCTACAACTGCTAACGTATGGAAACACTGGTATTGTACCTTCAGCAACTACCTCAGGGCATGTGGTGAGAATGTTCCTGATAAGTTAGAGATACTTGCCAGTTATGTATCCCCTTATGTGTTTGACTATATCGAAGAGTGTGTAAACTATGACTCCGCTATGCGAATACTACAGCAACTATATGTTAAGGCCCCAAACGAAATTTTTGCTCCCCACCTACTGGCCACAACTCGACAACAACCCGGGGTATCACTTGACGAATTCCTTCAAAAGCATCGCTGGCTCAGCAAAGATTGTAATCTCAATGCTGTCTCAGCTGAGCAGTACCAGGAGGAGTTAATTCGTGATTCTTTTATTAATGGAATTGAGTCTCCCTTCATATGCCAGCGTCTGCTGGAGAATAAAACCCTCGAGTTACAAGCTGCCTATGACCAGGCATATTCTCAATACTTGGGCAAAAAAAAATGCAGATGCCTTTCTTTTACCACATGCACGGGCTGCTGCTATCACTTTTAGTGACACCTTCGATAAGCCTCAGGTGGAAGCCCTCACTGATGACGATTCTATCCTAGCTGATGACGACCCTACCCTAGCGGCATCTTGGCAATCTATAAGTAAGTGTTTCTTCTGTGGAGTTGCATTTCATTATAGGAAATTTTGTCCTGCTCGTAATGCAATCTGCAATCATTGCAGTAAGAGACGCCACTTCTCGAAAGTATGTCAGTCAAGAGGCACGACTAATGTTACAGCTGTCATCTATAAAGCTTCTCCTCCCCCTAGAGCCACTACTAATGTTACAGCTGTCAAGGATAAAACTGCCCCATCTCCTATCACAGCTGTTTTCCCCAAAGCCTGTCCCATGCAGCCACAAAGGTTTCGGTAAATGGACACATTTTGAGTGCATTATTCGACTCATGCAGCTCTGACAGCTTCATCAGTGAGCAGGCTGTCAGTAAGTTAAAACTGCGTATTTACGCCTCGGACAGGGAAATTGCAATGGCACTGACGACACTGACTACTAACTCAGCCGGCTTTTGTCTTGTCGACCTTATTCTTAATGGCCGCACTTATTTCTCTACCCGGCTCGGGGTGCTCAAAAACCTATGCAGTGATGTGCTCCTGTGACAGGATTACCAGAAACAACACGAAAGACTCACTTTCGAGTTTGGAGGATCAAAGCCGGAGCTTACTATTTCCAAAGTACCGTTTTGTGCACTTTCGGCGGCTTCACTCGACGAGTCCTCCTTGTTTGCCAATCTTTCCCCCCGATGTAAGCACATAGCCACTAAATCACGACGTTTCAGCCAAGATGACCTTTCCTTTATCGAGGCAGAGATCTCTCGCCTTCTAGCTGACGGTATCATTGGGCAATGTTCATCTTCCTGGCGGGCTCAATGAAACTCATAAAATTCTAACAGGACTAGACAGACTAGATGCAGGAAGGATGTTCCCGATGGTCGGGGAGCCCATAACCAGGGGTCACTGTCTAAAGATAAGGGGTAAGCCATTTAGGACAGAGATGAGGAGGAATTTCTTCACCCAGAGAGTGGTGAACCTGTGGAATTCTCTACCACATAAGGCAGTGGAGGCCAATTCATTAAATATATTCAAGAAGGAGTTAGATATATTTCTTAAGGCTAAAGGGATCAAGTGATATGGGGAAAAGGCAGGGACCGGGTACTGAATTTGGATGATCAGCCATGATCTCATTGAATGGCGGAGCAGGCTCGAGGGGCCGAAAGGCCTACTCCTGCTCCTATCTTCTATGTTTCTATGTTTCGAAGGGCTCAAGTCGTCGTTGTTAATAATTCTCTGAAGTAACGCAAGAAACGTCTTTGCATCGACTACTCGCAAAATATTTACCAGTATACCGACCTGGATGCCTACCCACTAGCACGCATCGATGACATGGTCAATAACCTTGTTAACTACAAGGTATTTTCAACTTTTGACTTACAGAGCGCATACCATCAAGTACCGGTAAAGGACTCTGATGAAAGGTATACGGCTTTAGAGGCCAATGGTCTGCTTTACCAGTTTCATCGCCTTCCATTCGGGGTCACCAATGGGGTGGCCGTCTTTCAACGGGCATTGGATAGCCTAGTCAAACAGGAGAACTTAACAGACACTTTTCCATATCTTGGTAATATAACCATTGCTGCTCATGATCAGAAGGAGCATGATGCCAACCTCCAGAAATTTCTTGACGTTCTCCGTCGTCGCAACTTAACCTTAAATGAGTTCAAATCTGTGAAATCAGTACCATCAGTCAACATCCTTGGCTACTGGGTGGGCAATGGTGTCATCAAACCGGATCCGGAGTGACTTCGTCCGCTTCAGGAGCTCCCTCCTCCTACGAATCTCAGCTCTCTTCGTCGGGCCCTCGACATGTTCGCCTATTATGCGAAGTGGATACCTCACTTTTCTGACAACATCCAGCCCCTGCTTCACGCAAAGTAATTTCCGTTGGCGGCGAGGGCTAGATCAGCTTTCGACCTCCTCAAGCAACAACTGGAAAAAGCCGCTCTTCATTCCATCGATGAAAGTTTCCCTTTCGTGGTCGAGTGCAATGCATCGGAGGTGGCGATCTCGGCTACCTTGAATCAAGGCGGTCGACCCGTTGCCTTTCTGTCTAGAACTTTGCAGGGTAGCGACCTCCATTACCCTCCTGTCGAGAAGGAGTCTGTGGCTATCATTGAGGCACTATGAAAATGGAGTCATTTTCCTGCCCGTCGCCATTTCACGCTCATAACCGATCAGTGCTCGGTGGCCTTTATGCTGGATAACCGGAAATGCACTAAAATCAAGAATAACAAAATACAGCTCTGGAGGATGGAATTGGCCGCTTTTGGCTACACCATACAATATCGACCCGGCAAGTGAATGTGGCCCCGGATACCCTCATGCTTGTATTCTGCTCTTCCATATCAACTTCGACTCTTGCGGATCTTCATACTGACTTATGCCATCCTGGCGTTACCCGTATGTTGCACTTTGTGCGATCTAAAAATCTCAGATTTTCTACGGAAGACATAGAAAGAACATGATCCACTTGTAGAATTTGATCGGTATTAAAACGGCAATTCTTTCGTCCGTCGGATGGCTCACTCATACACGCTACACAGCCTATGCAGCGACTCAGCATTGACTTTAAAGGGCCATTGCCTTCCTCAACGTGAAACACCTACTTGCTTACTATGGTGGATGAATATTCACGCTTTCCCTTTGCTTTCCCCTGTCCCAATATGCTTACTTCCACAGTGATCAAATGCCTCGATCAGGTCTTTTCCCTTTGCGGTATGGCCAATTTCATCCACTCTGATCGGGGTCTCTCCTTCATGTCAAGTGAACTCAAAAGTTATCTTTCCCAACGCAGAATCGCCACAAGTGAATGGACACCGTATCATCCTGTTGGAAACGGACAGGTTGAGAGATACAATGCTGTCATTTGGAACACTGTTCATCTTGCACTGAGGTCACGCAATCTACCAGACCAGCAGTGGGAAACTATGCTCCCTGATGCGTTGCATTCCATCAGGTCTCCTCTTTCTACATCCACCAATGTTACTCCTCACGAACGATTATTCGGGTTCCAGCGTCGCTCCACTCATGGGACGTCCCTACCATCATGGTTGGCAGCTCCTGGCTCCGTGAGGGATCCCCTCGTCGATAAGGTGGAACTAACGGATGTCAATCCTAGATATGCATACGTGCGGTACCCTGATGGCCGGGAGTCCACAGTTTCACTTCGGGATCTGGCTCCCTGCCCAACCGGTCCGACGGACCCAATCAATAGAGAGATCCGTATTAACGACGCCGATACTCCGCGCTCCTCCGAGAATGACGCCCTACCCGGGACATCAAGGGATCTACCAGCTACTTTGCTGGATCAACCCGGGGAACAGAGCGCTCCCCGCTGGATGGCCACCCGAAGCCAGGACGCCGGTCAATCACCGGCTACTGAGCAGGATGATGCCAGTTCTGCACTGGTGGGGACCCGCACCCAGAGAAATGATCTCCCCAGTCCCCCTCAGGTCGATCGAGGCGACACGAGCTCTGTCAGCCCGCCGGTACGAACCAAGTGACCCAGCGACCAAAACACAGTCCGAGGAGACGTGCCTTCCGGCCTCCAATGGAAATCCAAATGACTGCGTCTAATCTTAGTCCGGCTAATTCGGTAGAAGGAAGCCGCCGGACTTGCAAACTTTCAGGCGGAAGAATGACATGAATCTTGTATGAAGTAATACTGGGTGGCCTGCTGATGGCGCTGTCGAGGGAGAGTATAAATACTCGGGCATGAGCCCAGCTTGCTTAGGACATGCCTCAACAGGAACTAGCAAAGGACACAACTAGAGCTCCATGTTGAAAACCAGTTGATTAAAGCTTTGTTTAACACTTAGACCAAGTGCCTAGTAGTTTTCTTACATCAATAAGTATATTAAGAGCAAGAGGATAACCAGGGAAAGTGTTGGGCCCATTAGGGACCAAAGTGGCAATCTGTGTGTAGAGCCAGAAGATGTAGGTGAGGTTTTAAATGAATATTTTGCATCTGTGTTCACTATGGAGAAGGGTGATGTAGGCATAGAAATCAGGCAGGGGGATTGTGATATACTTGAACAAATTAGTATTGAGAGGGAGGAGGTACTAGCGGTTTTAGCGGGCTTAAAAGTGAATAAATCCACAGGCCCTGACGGGATGTATCCCAGGCTGCTTTATGAGGCAAGGGAGGAGATTGCAGGGGCTCTGACACAAATTTTCAAAACCTCTCTGGCCACAGGGGAGGTGCCAGAGGAATGGAGAACAGCTAACGTCGTACAATGGTTCAAGAAGGGTAGTGGGGATAAACCAGTGAATGACTAGTCAGTGACCCTAACATCAGTGGTAGGGAAATTATTGGAAGCAATTCTGAGGGACAGAATTAGTCTCCACTTGGAGAGGTAGGGATTAATCAGCGATAGTAAGCATGGCTTTGCCAGGGGGAGATCATGTCTGATCAATTTGATTGGATTTTTCGAGTCGGTGACTAGGTGTGTGGATTAGGGTACTGCAGTTGATGTAGTCTACATTGAATTCAGTAAGGCATTTAACAAAGTCCCACATGGGAGACTGGTCAAGAAGGTAACAGTCCATGGGATTCAGGGCAATTTGGCATGTTGGATCCACAATTGACTTAGTGGCAGGAGGCTGAGGGTGATGATCGAAGGTTGTTTTTGTGACTGGAAGCCTGCGTCCAGTGGTGTACCGCAGGGATCGGCGCTGGGTACATTGCATTTTGTAGTGTACATTAATGATTTAGATATGTACAAAACGCTAGTTACGTCACGGCTGGTATACTGTGTGCAGTTCTGTTCGCCACATTATAGGAACGATGTGATTGCATTGGAGAGGGTGCAGAGGAGATTCACCAGGATGTTACCTGGGCTGGAGCGCTTCAGCTATGAAGAGAGACTGGACAGGCTGGGATTGTTTTCCTTGGAGAAAAGAAGGCAGAGGAGGGACCTGATTGAGGTGTACAAAATTATGAGGGGCATAGATAGGGTAGATAGAAAGGAACTTGTCCCCTTAGTAGAGGGGTCAATAACCAGGGGGCATAGTTTCAAGATAAGGAGCAGGAGGTTTAGCGTGGATTTGAGGAAAAACTTTTTCACCCAGAGGGTGGTTGGAATCTGGAACTCACTGCCTGAAAGGGTGGTAGAGGCAGGAACCCTCACAATATTCAAGAAGCATTTAGATGAGCACTTGAAACGCCATAGCATACAAGGCTACGGTCCAAGTGCTGGAAAATGAGATTTAAATATACAGGGCTTGATGGCCAGCGCTTTGAAGGAGCACGGTCACTACTAGTGTAAATGTAGGAGTATCACTAGTATCGGAGGAGCACTGTTATTTCCAGTGTAATTATAGGGGTACCACTAATACAAGAGCATCATGGTCACACCTAGTTTAAGTGTAGCGGTACTACTTGTACCGGAGGAGCACGGTCACCGCTAGTGTTAGTGTAGGTGAGCACTAGTGTAGAATGAGCATGTTCAACACTAGTGTTAGTGTAGGTTACGACCAGTTTAGGAGCAGCACGATTGACATTAGTAAAGTGTAAGTTACCACTAGTGTAGGTAGAACACGGTCAACACTAGTGTTAGTGTAGTGATTCCACGAGCACCGGAGGAGGACTGTCACTGTAAGTGTAAGTGTAGGCATGCCACGAGTGAATGCTCCTCTGTAGTATAAGTGTATGTACAACAAGTACCAGACGAGCAAGGTCACATAAAGTGCCAGCACAGCTTTTTGAGCAGCACGCGTACGTGTCGGGGACCACAAGTATGGGAGGAGCACGGTTAAATCTGGTCTTAGTGTAGGGGTATCACTAGTACCGAAGGAGCACAGTCAAACTTAATGTAAATATAGGGATACCACTAGTACCGGAGGAGCACAGTCACATCTAGTGTAAGTGTAGGGTTACCACTGGTACTGGAGGACAATTTTCACCACTGGTGTAATTTTACTGATACCACTATTACCAGAGGAGCTTGCACAAATCTAGTGTAAGTGTAGGGCTAGCACTGGGACAGGATGGGCACGATCACATCTATTGTAAGTGTAGGATTAACACTGGGACAGGAGGGGCACGGTCACATCTAGTCTCAGTGTAGGGGTAACACTGGGATAGGAGGGACACGATCACAGCTAGTGTAAGTGTAGGGGTAACACTGGGACATGAGGGGCAGGGTCACATCTAGTGTAAGTGTAGGGGTAACACTGGGACAGGAGGGGCACGGTCACATCTAGTGTCAGTGTAGGGGTAACACTGGGACAGGAGGAGCACATGCTCATATAGTGTATGAGGGGGGTTTCCACTAGTACCGGAGGAGCTCTGTCAATAGTGGTGTGAGTGTAGTGCTACTACTATTACCATAGCAGCACGTTCAACTCCAGTGTAGGCATGGTACTAGTACCTGATGAGTACGGACACATCTAGCGTAAGTGTACAGTGCCAGTAGCCCAGGAGGAGAACTGTCACCTCGAATGCTGCCGGCTGGGTTCATCACCAATATTGCACGATGTGATTCTGGAGGAGTTGGTGCACTAGGAATGAATCAAGGGCAGGGTCATGACAATTATTGCCTGGAAGTTGCCTTCAAAAGGTCTGCAGGAATAGGGTCAGAAATAGTCCTTGGAGAATGCACTTCATACACGTAGACAATGTTTTAAATCTGCATTTTTTTTGTAATTGTACAACAATAATTTCACATTTTTCTCTTAAGCTGACGTATCAGATAAAAAAACAACTTACCTGAGTCTATTTGTTAAATGACTGTAACTAATGCTAATTATGATTTAACCTGATTTACTCGCTGGAGGATTGATGTGTGTATAAATATCGGTTCCCTTCCATTGCACCAGCCGTGCGCCAGTCAGAGTCATTCAGCTCCTACAGAATTCATCCATTCTCACAGAAAATGGGGCGAACAACTTTTCTGCTGATCACAGAGATTTACTACCCGATTCTCGCGGCCGTCGGTGTCCCCGGTGAGCCATTGAAGCCTGTTTGCTGTTAATCGGTGTTAATTGTATTCATGTACATACAGCCTGTTTGATAAGGTAACGAGTTTTCCAGATTTCAGCAGTATACAAATCCGATAACTTTACTGATGTTGCAATGTACTTTGAAGCTCCAACACAAGGATTTCAGCGGATTTCCGGACCGTCTTTTCCCCCCGTGCAGAGTGAGCGCTGCAGCAGCTCATTAAAATGTCTGGGTCGTTTTCTCACGCAAAGGTTCCAAAGCTAATCCTGTTCTCACACTGCTCCCTATTGATAATCACACTGAATGGATTAAGATGCTCTCCACAGGGATCTCCATATGTATTTCAATCAGACACTGGGACATTATTTCTCTCCGCTCTCTTTCTTACAGCGAACTTGCTGACAATTGTGATTCTCTCCCGAGGAAACTGCGACCTTTTCAAGTGTATCTCTGTCTACATGGTGGCCATGGCAACAGCAGATCTACTGGTCATGACCGTCAATGTAATAGTGTGTCATATTTTCAATTATCGCTTTCCACTTTCATTCCTATCCCAGACTCCCGTGTGTAAGTGCATTCTATATATGACTGCTGTCAACCTCGATTTGTCTGTTTGGTTCACCGTCTCCTTCACATTTGATCGATTTGTAGTTATCTGCTGCCAGAAGTTTAAAGCAAAGTATTGCACCGAGAGAACTGCGGCCGCGGTTATAACAGCATTCACGGTCCTAATCCTTGTAAGGGTCATCCCCATTGTGTTTGCATTTGAACCACAGCAAATAATTAACAATGTGCAGTGGGGCTTCCGGAACAGTGTGACTTTTGTTTCCTCTCCTCCAGGTGTTGCCTACATCTGGTTTCACAGCGCCTGGGGCGTTTGGCTTCCTTTTACTTTAATTGCCTTGTTAAATTATTTGACAGTCCGACGTATTTTTGTGGCCAGCAGAGCCCGCAGGGGTCTCCGGGGTCACAGAAGTGATAATCAGAGCGATCCAGAGATGGAGAAACGAAGGAAATCCATCATTTTACTCTTCACTATAACGGGCAGTTTTATATTGTTGTGGCTGACAACTGCCGTGAGTTTTGTAACTACCAGACTGGCAAACATCACTTATTATCGAGGTGACCGCACAGACCCTGGATATATCGCCACTGAAACCGGAACAATGTTGAAGTTTTTGAGTTGCTTTCAAAACCCGTGTATTTACGTAGCGACCGAAAGGAAATTCAGAGAAGAGCTGAAGAAGGTGGCAAAATCCCCCTGGGCACTCATTCTGAGATTAGTTAGAAAATGAGCATTAAATTAGTCAATCAAACGAAGGCTTCCTCGTAACTAAATCCCCATTTCAACTCCTTTTTCACAATAGAACGTCCTTCTTTCCGGTAATGTGAAAATGGGAGAGAACTTGTGTAAACATTTCTTCCATTTTGCAGCATGCGTTTGATGTCTGCAATGCTTAATTTTTCATGCTTCTTTCGTTGAGTAAACATATCCTATTCCTGCAAATTTAGCACATTTCAAGTTCAGGGATCAAAGATAACAATGATGTGGTTCAGCAGTGGAGTCGGACATGTGAGCAACAGAGGAATCCATCTCACACTGCAGATACTGGGATCGGGCGCGGCCACTTTCCAATCATCAACAACGTTTCATTCGGAGCCGAAACAATTAAAGGTCTTGCGATCGCCGATATTGGGAACTTTCCTGGAATTTTGGTGTGAATATTGCAGACGCGGGTCTCTCTATCGGACTCCATTCCTCATTGACAAATAGAGCGGGCTCTTGTCACGTGATCAGTGTTCGAATGAAGGAAACAGGCGGAACTCGGCTCATCGATGTGACCTTTCACCTCTTTTTGTCCCAGATACTGACTTAAAATCTCGATTGTTCACTGACTGGTGTCTCTCGCTCAGCACAAAGATGGAGTCTGCGCTTGTTTTGTGCAGTCGATAACATTATTGATATTCTGTCTCAATCAGTCTCTCAAACAAAGGTGTAAAGGAATGTAAAATGAATGACTTTTCATAAAGTAATTAATTCTTACAATTGTTGCAAGTGATCTGTTAAAAACACTGCCAGAAATTCAGAAACAATACAACTAATATTAAGTGTTCTGTGTTTGAATGAACATTTGCAGACGGTCAGAAAAAATCTTTGGTAATTACCGATTTATTCTGCGGATACACATTGTTCAAATAATAATTGAAAAATCGCAGTAACTTTGAATCCGTTACAAATTGTTCATCGGTAAATCGCCCGATTGTGCGAGAAACGACAAGGAATGGGAGCAGGCTAACAATGGGAAGGAGCTGAAGGGTATGAATGGACAGCAAGCGATAGGGATCAAAATATTCAATTCCGAGTAAGTTCATAAGCAAACCAACAGAAATTACTGTTTTATACACAGGGACATTGATCAGAAGAATAAACAAGTGATGACGAATCTTTACACAATACTAGTGAGGCCACCATTAGAACACCAGTACAGCTTCGCCCCCACATTTTGGAAAGGCCATTAAATCCACTGAGAGCGGGCAGTGTTGATACACCAGGATGGTGCCATGGATCAGAACTATACTGGTTATGAGGGGCAAGATATTGGGACTATTACCACTGGAGCAGTGAAAGCTAAGAGGTGATTTAATAGAAGATTTATAAATTATCAACAGTTTCGACAGAGTGAAGAGGGAGTGATTATTCCATCTAGTTGGAGAGCGAACGGTAAAGGGTGATCGATTTTAAATGGTCACAAAGGGAATCTGCAGTGTTTAGCAGAAAATTCTTTGTGCAAAGGGTTGCTGGAGCTGGAACGTTTTGCTTCAGAGAATAGTTAATGGAAAATTAGAATTGTGTTTGAAACAGAGGAAAATAAACAGTCGTGGAGAGAGGAGGACAATGCGGATAGTTTTCGATTGCTGTATCAAAGAACTCAGTAGAGATAGAATTGGTCACATAACCTACTCCCGCCAAGTAAATTTCTATGGTTTACAGTGTTATCTATTTTGGTTTCATTTTAATTGTATTTGTTTCTAAATTACCCTCATCGCTGTTGAGATTCTATGAAAGAAAACATTAAAAATAAACTGTTACCAAGGAAGATCCCAGAGGTTCCATAGTCACCCGTCCCTTACAGGTTCCCATTTGTCGATAATCTAGTTTCATTTTGTAATGAGCTGTCTGTGCAGTGCCAGATCTCCCACCCATCCCATAATTCCACACCATTTGTAGATGTGGAACCTTGTCCGCTGCTTCGCTAAAATCAGACTGGGTCATTCCCACTGCAACTCCCCTGCCCTACAGGCCAGTGATGTGTTTCAGAAACTCCAGCAGCTTAGTTAAAGATGACTCACCGTCCATCAAACCAATATAATTCCCTTTTACATTGCTCCTCTCCCAGGTGCTCACCCACTGGATCTCTCCTGGCCTTATTTTAAACACTGGGATTATTTCAGGCGCTGTCGGATCTTCAGGAATCTTCTTTCATTGAGGAAACTTGCAGCAGTGTCAGTAAAGCTTCACTCCTGTCAGTCCCCCTTCCTTTTTTTCACCGTGTCTGGTCCCTGGATTCCAGATTCACAATTTCCATTTGAAAATCGCCTTATCGCTGCCGTTCCAACAATCACTCCTTCGATGATTCACTTGTGCTATACTCGGGACACTAATTAAACGGTCTTAGTTAAACATTATAGTCTACGTGCTTAATGCTTTATATTCTGAAATATCTTTGCCTTTATCCATAATATTACCCCAATATAATTATTGGACCTGTGGGACCTTTCATTCTTTTTTAAATGGATAAATACATTTTAATTCCACACTCCAGTGCCGTAGTCCCACACGCACAAAGGTGGCTTATAGCAAATTGCGGATGCCCTTCCTCAGCTTTCATTCCTTTGATATTAATGGGCGGAAGATCGCGGGCAATGCAAGATGTGTAGAATCATAGAGCAGAGACAGAAGCCATTCGGCCTGTTGTGCTTCAGCCGGCTGTTTGAAATAGGCAGTCAATTAGTCCAACTCCCCTACTCTTCCCCCATAGATCTTCAAACATCGGGACATAGGATCGGGAGGAGGCCATTTGGCCCCTCGAGCCTGTTCTGCTATTCAATGAGGTTATGGCTGAACAAACTTTTGGTTTTTCAAGTATGAATCCTATTCGCTTTTGAAAGTTACTATTTTACAAAGGTGTCAGCAGTGGCTCGGTGGTCGCACTTTCTCTGAGTCAAATGATCGGGCGGGAGGGGCGTGGTTAAAGTCCCGCTCCAGAAACTTGAACCCAAAATCTATCCTGACACGCCAGTGCAGTACTGAGGTTGTGTTACACTGTCGGAGGTGTCGGCTTTTGTGTGAGACGTGACCGATGCCACTTCTGTCCTCGCTGGTGTAGGTAAAAGATGTTGTGGCATTATTTCGAAGACGGGCAGGGGAGTTCCCCACAGTGTCCTGGCCAATATTTATCCCTCAACCAACATCACTAAGTCCGATAATCTGATCCTCATCACATGGCTATTTAAGGGACCTGCTGTGCACAAATTGACTGCCGCCTTTCCAACATTACAAAAGTGACTCAACTTCAAAAGTATCTCATTGGCTGTAATGCGAATTAGGGTGGCCTGAGCTAGTGAAAGGCTCTATATAAACGAATGTCTTTCTTTTTTATTCAATCTGTTTCCATCAAACTTTTAGGCAGTCCATTCCAGATCATAACAAATCACAGCGTTAAAAAGTCTCCTAATTTCCCCACGATTCTTCTGCCGATTACCTTAATTCTATATCCTCTGTTTACCGACCCTACTGCCAGTGGAAGCAATGTTTCCTCATGTACTCAAACCAGTCATAACTTTGAACACCTCCAGTAAATCTCCCCTTAGCCTTCTCTGCTCTATCGAGAACTCTCCCAGCTTCTGGCCATGTCGCAATTTTCTGGTCATTCACCCGCTGTGGTCGAGGCCCAGCCCAAGACCTCACACGGGAAACTTCAGTTTGAACTTGATCAATTTCATGTTCAGTTTAAAAGATTATTATTTAATTTTTATGTATAATCAACAGTTCAATATTAAGCAAAACACTTTTTAGGTATGTTATTCAGCATTGAAACGGCTCCAATCTCTTCCTTTAACGATATTATCGAATGGGTAATATTGTTTCTCCGATCGGTATTTAAAAGCTGAAAACTAATATAATTGATATTTTATGAATTAAAAGTGGAGATGTCTCCGTCTATTGATTTTTTCGACTCTTCCCGCTCTCCTTCCCATCATTGCCCCCGCTCCCCTGGTATATTTTCTTTCTATCGAATCTCACACTCTGCCAGATCCCAGTCCCACAACTTCCCGCACTCTGCCAGTTCCAGATCTCCGCTTTGCTCGAGAATGGCTCCTTGAATATCAGAGGTATAGAGTTCAAATCAAATGTATTATTGTTGTTACAGGAAGTATTGTTCTCACGCCGCTTCGACGGTGTGTTCACTTCTGGGAACCTAATCAAGGAAAGGATATTTCCGCACATTATAGGTCACACAGCTCAGCAGCAGAGATGACAGGAATTCACAAATCCAGCTTTGAAGAATTTGTATGAAATCGTGCTTCCTACCATCAGAAAAAGAGAATACCTACAAGCCATCTAATGTCCGGTTAAATTTATGAGGAGAATATACGAATTTCTTTGCTCAAATTATTCATCGTGCCAAGGTGTTCAATCATAAAGATCTATTAGTTCAAAATGTGAAATTAAGAGTTAGGAGGGATGGCGGGTGGATCATTTCAGCGCATTGGGTAACTGTATTCTGTATGTTTTTTTATTGAATTACCAGGAGGTTCGTTCAGAGTTAACCTACTTACCTGCCGGTGAAGTTGAAAATTATATTATCGAAAGTTGGTCACAGAAAAAACATTGCCGTTTGAAACCTACCCTGCTGTAAACAAACTGCAATCTCCAGGTGCTGCGTAGCAAAGACAAACATGGATTTAAACTGAGGAAGTTCGATGTTGGGAGTTTGACAATCAACATTTATAAAGAAGAAAGCAAGCAAGTTTTCTTGAAAGTAGCGATGAGCATCAAAAACACACTTTTAAAAGGAGTAATCCTCTCACTACATATACTGCAGTTTAGCAGGCATGAATGAGAACTCTATTGTTTAACATTATTTGGTTCAGTTCCATATTTATCCTGGCAGTTTTTAAGTGAAAATAGTCCCATGAAAAGGCAGACATAGCTAGGACCCATGTGGGTTCCCATAGCAACATCTTTAATTCGGAGGAAGTGAGTGGAGTCAGAGGAGAAGTTGTTCAATGTGAGAACAACTTCAGCCAGGCGGAGGAGGGTGGTGTTGGATGGGGACTCGTTTTGCCTCTGGTCAAGGAAGAAGCGGAGCGCCCTCAGGCCGTCCTGGTGGGGGATGGAGGTGTAGAGGGATTGGACGTCAATAGTGAAAAGGAGACGGTTGGGGCCAGGAAACTGGAAACTGTTAAAGTGACGGAGGGCGTTGGAAGAGTCACGAATGTAGGTGGGAAGAGACTGGACGAGGGGAGGAAAAATAGAGTCGAGATAGGAAGAGATACGTTCCGTGGGGCAAGAACAGGCTGAAACGATGGGTATACCAGGGCAGTCCTGTTTGTGGATCTTGGGAAGGAGTTAGAAGCGAGCTGTGCAGGGTTGAGGGAGTATGAGGTTGGCAGTCGTGGGGGGAAGATCTCCAGAGGAGATGAGGTCAGTGACAATCTTGGAAACAATGGCTTGATGTTTGCTAGTGGGGTCATGGTCCATTTCCCGCACTTCTGCTCTCACCCCTTCCCCTCCCTCCCAGAACCATGATAGGGTTCCCCTTGTCCTCACCTTTCACCCCACCAGCCTTCACATGCAACGGTTCATCCTCTGCCATTTCCGCCACCTCCAACGTGATCCCACCACCAAACGCAAATTCCCCTCACCTCCCCTTTCAGCATTCCGTAGGGACCGCTTCCTCCGCAACACCCTGGTCCACTCCTCAATCACCCCGAACAGCCCTTCCCCTTCGCCTGGCCCCTTCCCGTGCAAGCACCGGAGATGAAACAAATACCCTTTTACCTCCTCCCTTCCCACTCTCCAGGGCCCCAAACGCCCCTTCCAGGTGAAACAGCGATTTTCTTGTACTTCTTGCAATTTAGTATACTGTATTCGCTGCTCATGATGCGGTCTCCTCTACATTGGGGAGACCAAATCGCTTTGCGGAACACCTCCGTTCAGTCAATAAGGGTGGCCCTGAGCTTCTGGTCGCCTGCCACTTTAATTCACCGCTTCACTCCAACTCTGATCTCTCTGTCCTCGGCCTATTACTTGGTTCCAATGTAGCTCAACGTAAGCTCGAGGAACAGCACCTTATCTTTCGATTAGGCCCTTTACAGCCTTCTGGACTCAACATTGAGTTCAACAATTTCAAACTATAACCCCTGCCATCATTTTTAATGCTGTATGATTTTGCCATTCCCAATTTAAAATGTTTTCTTTCCTGCCCCTTACAAACGCACAGTATGTTCCTTCAATTCCTTCCTCCCCTCCCACCCTCCCCCCCCCCCCCCCCCCCCACGTCTCTGCACCTGCTTAATATCTGTTACATCTCCAGCTTTTTCCAGTTCTGAAGAAGGGTCCCAGAAACGTTAACTCTGTTTCTCTCTCCACGGATGCTGCCTGGCCTGCTGAGTTTCTCCAGCGTTTTCTGCTGTTATTTCAGATTTCCATCATCCGCAGTATTTTGATATTGTATAAGTGATTGATAGTGACTGTGGGCTAATTTTTAAGTTAAAATATAGCATATAACTAAATTTAAATTTAAACTTAATTTAATAAACTAAACGAGGTAAATATTTTGATTACCACTAAACTAATTAATTGAATAAATAAACTAAATAATGGGAGAACAGGAGAAGTGTAGCTGGTGCAATATGTGGGAGCTTGTGGACATTTTTGTCCAGGGCGACTACATCTGCAGTAAGTGTCTGCGGCTCGAGGAACTTCGGCTCCGAGTTGAGGAGCTGGACTCCGAGCTGCAGCCATTGCGAGACATCAGGGAGGGAGAATGTTACCTGGACCTTTTGCTCCAGGACGCAGCCACGCCCCTTAGATTAAATACTTTAGAATTGACACGTGGTCAGCGACAGAACGGTGTGACTGCGAGTGAGGCAAGTACGGGGACCCAGGAGGTAGTATTGCAGGAGCCTCAGTCCCTGCACTTGTCCAATAGATTCGAGGTTCTTACAACCCTTGTGGACGAGTGTGGTGACTGCGGGTGGACGGGCAAACTGATCACGGCACCATGGTACAGGAAGCCGTTCAAGTGGGGTGAATAAAAAGGAAGGTGGTTTATGTAGGCGACAGTATCGTTAGGGGGATAGATACTGTTCTCTGCAGCCAGGAGCGTGAGTCCCGAACGTATGTTGCCTACCTGGTGCCAGGAAAAAAGGACATCTCCTCCGGGCTGGACAATAACTTGGAGGGGGAGGGGGAGGATCCAGTTGTCGTGGTCCACGTAGGTACTAACGACAGAGGTAGGACTAAGAAAGAGGTTCTGATGAGAGAGTTTGAGCAGTTAGGGACAAAACTATAAGGCAGAACCACAAAGGTAATAATCTCTGGATTATTAACTGAGCCACGAGCAAATTGGCATAGGGTCAATAGGATCAGGGAGATGAATGCGTGGTCAAAGTTTGGTGTGGGTGAAGTGGGTTTCGATTCGTGGGGCACTTGCACCAGTACTGGGGAAAGAGAGCGCTGTTGCTTTGGGACTGATTACACCTGAAACATGCTGGGACCAGAGTTCTAGCGAATCGAATAACTAGAGAGGTATAGAGGGCTTTAAACTATTTAAGGGTGGGGGGTGGTGCTTCACGGTGGAGAGAAATCTAGAATGCTATGGAGGAAAGACAAGGAAGGAGTGCAGGAATTGGATTGGTGTAAGGATAATCAGATAGTGTCAGGAAGGGACAGAGCGTACAACAAAAGAGTGCACTAGCAAATAGGGTCCGGACAGGAAAAAATGGTAAGACAAATAGGGCCATAGTACAAAAGAAGTTAAGATGTCTAAAAATATTAAAAAGAAAAGTTTAAAGGCACTGCATCTGCATGCATGCAGCATTCGTAATAAGGTAGATGAATTAACAGCACAAATAGTTGAAAACGGATATGATATAATTGCAATTAAGGATACAAGGCTGCAGGGAGTCCAAGGCTGGGAGCTGAATAGCCAAGGATATTCGATATTTAGGAAGGAAGGCAAAAAAGGAAAAGGAGATGAGGTGGCTTTGTTCGTAAAAAAAGAAATCAGAGCAATGGTGAGAAAGGATATTGGCATAGAAAATCAAGATGTAGAATCAGTCTGGGTGTAGGTAAGAAGCACCAAGGGGCTGAATTGTTTGGTGGTAGTTCAATATAGTCCTCCAAACAGTAGTGGAAATGTAGGGGACGGCATCAAACAGGAAATTAGAGATGCATGTAACAAGCGTACTACAGTAATCATGGGTGCCTTTAATCCACATATAGACTGGCCAAACCAAATTAGCAATAATACTGTGGAGGATGAATTCCTGGAATGTGTGCGAGATGTTTTTTTTAGAACAGTTCGTTGAGGAGTCAACTAGGGAACAGGCTATCAAAGATTGGGCATTGTGCAGTGAGAAGGCATTGATTAATAATCTTGTTGAGCAGGGTCCATTAGGGAAGAGTAACCATAAGATGATATAATTCTTCATTAAGATGGAAAGTGAAGTAGCCCAATCCTAAAGTAGGGTCCTAAATCTAAAGAAAGGAAAAAAACGAAGGTATGAGGAGGGAGTTGGCTATGAAAGATTGGGGAGCTTCATTAAAAGGCATGACGGTGGATAGGCAATGTCTGATATTTAAGGAACGAATGCATGAATTGCAACAGTTATACATTCCTTTCTGGCACAAAAGCACAATAGGAAAACCGGCCCAACCATGGCTAACAAATGAAATTAAGGATAGTATTAGCTCCAAAGAGGAGTCATATAAAGTTCCCAGAAAAAATAGCAAGCGTAAGGATTGGGAGCAGTTTAGAGTTCAGCAAAAAAGGACCAAGAGATTGATTAAGAGGGGAAAAATAGAATATGAGAGTAAACTGGCAAGGAACATAAAAGCGGACTGTTAAAGGTTCTACAAGTATGTAAAAAGAAAAAGCTTAGTGAAGACAAATGTAGGTCCCTTACAGTCAGAAACGGGAGAATTTATAATGCGGAACAAGGAAATGGTTGAGCAATTAAACAAATAATTTGGTTCTATCTTCACGGAAGAGGACACAAATAACTTCCCAGAAATGCTAGGGTATCAAGTGTCTTGTGAGAAGGAGGAATTAAAGGAAATTAGAATTAGTAAAAAAATAGTGCTGGGGAAATTAATGGGACTGAAAGCCGATAAATCCCCAGGGCCTGAAAATCTGCATCCCAGAGTACTAAAAGGGGTAGACATAGATATAGTGGATGAATTGGTTGTCATGTTCCAAAAGTCTATAGATTATGGAATAGTTCCTGCAGATTGGAGGGTGGCAAATGTAACCCCACTATTTAAAAAAAGGAGGGAGAGAGAAAACACAGAACTGCAGACCGGTTAGCCTAACATCAGTAGTCGGGAAAATGCTAGAGTCTATAATAAAGGATGTGATAACAGGACAATTAGAAAATATCAACGGGATTAGACAAAGTCAACATGGATTTATGAAAGGGAAATCGTGTTTGACAAACCTACTGGAGTTTTTTTGAGGATGTAACTGGTAGAATATATAAGGGAGAACCAGTGGATGTGGTGTAGTTGGATTTTCAGAAGGCCTTTGAAAAAGTCCCACATAAGAGGTTGGTGTGCAAAATTGAAGCACCTGGGATTGGGGTTAATATACTGGCATGGATTGCAAATTGGTTAACAGATAGGAAACAGAGAGTAGGAAGAAATGGGTCTTTTTCGGAGTGGCAGGCGGTGACTAGTGGGGTATCGCAGGGATCAGTGAGTGGGCAAGATTCTGTATAATGTGGATAAACTTCGGTAGGAAAAACAGAAAGGCAGAGTATTATTAAAATGCTGATAGATTGGGGAATGTTGATGTACAAAGGGACCTGGGTGTCCTTGTACAACAGTCACTGAAAGCAAACATGCAAATGCAGCAAGCAGTTAGAAAGGCAAATGGAATGTTGGCCTTCATTGCAAGAGGATTTGAGACAGGGGCGAGGATGTGTTACTACAGTTATACAGGGCCTTGGTGAGACCACATCTGGAGTACTGTTTGCAGTTTTGGTCTCCTTACCTAAGAAAGGATATACTTGACATAGAGGGAGCGCAGCGAAGGTTCATCAGACTGATTCCTGGGATGGCAGGACTGTCGTATGAGGAGAGATTGGGTCGACTAGGCCTGTATTCACTAGAGTTTAGAAGAATGAGAGGGAATCTCATTGAAACGTATACAATTCTGACAGGGCTAGACAGACTGGATGCAGGGAGGATGTTTCCCCTGGCTGGGAAGTTTGGAACGAGGGTTCACAGTCAAAGGATAAGGGGTAGGACATTTAGGACTGAGATTAGGAGAAATTTCTTCACTCAGAGATTGGTGAACCTGTGGAATTCTCTACCACAGATGGCTGTGGAGGCCAAGTCACTGTACATGTTTAAGAAGGTGATAGATAGATTTGTAGACACAAAAGGCATCAAGGGGTATGGGGAGAGAGCGGGAATATGGTTTTGAGATAGAGGATCAGCCATGATCATATTGAATTGCGGAGCAGGCTCGAAGTGCCGAATTGCCTAATCTGCTCCTATTTATCTTAGTTTCTATGTTTCTATGTAGGTTATCACAAGTAGTAGAGGAGTAGTGTCATATCTGGTGTATGTTTTGGGAGCTACTATTACCAGAGGAACAAGGTCATCTCTAATGCTGCAGGACTGTTTCAGATATTGCAGGATTTCTTTCACCGCCTGTTCTGGAGGTGTTGGAGCACTAGGAGTCAGTGAAGGGCAGGGTTAGGGCGATAGCTGCCAGGGGAGCAGCTTCCACCAGTCCTGCTGGAATAGGCTCAGCACCAGTGTTGGGTGATTCCAGTTTCCATTTTTAAAGAATGTTTGTATTGTGCGTGTTTTTGAAACAGTACAATAACAATTTCACATATTTCTCTTAATCTGAATTATCAGTCAAAAAAAAACAACTTACCTCAGTCTATTTGTTAAATGACTGTAACTAATGCCAATTATGAGTTAATTTGATTAACTCCCTGGCGGATTGATGTGTGGATAAATATAGCTTCCCCTCTATTGACTCAGCCGTGCGCCAGTCAGAGTCTTTCATCTCCTACAGAATTCATCCAATCTCACTGGAAATGGGGCGACCAGCTTTTCTGCTGATAAAAGAGATTTACTACCCGATACTCGCAGCTTTCGGTGTCCCGGGTGAGCCATTGTAACCTGTTTGTTGTAAATCGGTGTTAACTGACTCACTGTTCATGTCGCATGTTGGATAAGGTAACAGTTTTACAGGTGTCAGCATGACATTGTGAACCGCGTGTCTGCACTTTCCCAGTTGCCCTTGATATGATAACATCGCTGATGTTACAATCTTCTTTGTAGCTCCAACACAAGGATTTTAGCGGATTTCCGAACCGTCTTGTCACCCCGTGCAGAGTGAGCGCCGCAGCAGCTCATTACAATGTGTGGGTGGGTTTCCCAAGTAATGGCTCCAATACTAATCCTGTTCTCACACTGCTCCGTGTTGATAATCACACTGAATGGAGCAAAATGCCCTCAACAAGGATCTCCATATATATTTCAATCAGACACTGGAACATTATTTCTCTCCTCTCTGTTTCTTACAGCGAACTTGGTGACAATCGTGATTCTCTCCCGAGGAAACTGCGGCCTTTCCAAGTGTATCTCTATCTACATGGTGGCCATGGCAACAGCAGATCTACTGGTCATGATCTTCAATGTAATGGCGTATTATATTTTCAGTTATCACTTTCCACTTTCATTCCTGTCCCACACTCCGGTGTGTAAGTTCAATCTATACATGAATGCTGTCACCTTCGATTTGTCTGTTTGGTTCACCGTCTGCTTCACATTTGACCGATTTGTAGTTATCTGCTGCCAGAAGTTTAAAGTAAAGTATTGCACCGAGAGAACTGCGGCCGCGGTTATAACAGCGTTCACGTTCCTGGTCTTTTTAAAGGGCATCCCCGTATTGTTTGCATATGAATCTCAGCAAATAATTATCAAGGTGCAGTGGGGCTGCCGGTCAAGTGTAGCTTTTTTTTCCGCACCTCCAGGGGTAGCGTATCTCTGGTTTCACATAATATGGCTCGTTTGGCTTCCCTTTACCTTAATGGCCTTGTTTAATTGTTTGACAATCAGACGTATTTTAATGGCCAGCAGAGCCCGCAGGGGACTCCGGTGTCTGTGCAGTGAGAATCAGTGTGATCCCGAGATGGAGAGCCGCAGGAAATCCATAATTTTGCTCTTTGCTATCTCGGGCAGTTTTATATTGCTATGGCTGACAGCTGCTGTGAGTTTTGTAATTACCAGACTGACAAACCCCAATTATTACCGCGGCGACCTCACGAACCCAGCCTATATCGCCACTGAAACCGGAGCCATGCTGAGGCTTTTGAGTTCCTGTCCGAACACGTGTCTGTATGTAGCTACCCAGAGGAAATTCAGAGAAGAGCTGAAGAAGGTGCTGAAATCTCCCTGGACACTGATTCTAAGATTGGTTAAACATGAAAGAAAGCCGAGCTAGAGCTTCGGTTGGGATATTAGAATTCCGTTCTAGCTCGTGTTCCAGCTTAGACTAAGGTTCTCTCTGCTAACCGCTACATAAGGATCGTTCTTGTAAAATTTCACAGGTACGCGATTATATTTGGTGTCTTTTTAGCATTTAACGCCAGTAAGGACTGTGGTTTTCCGCAGTTCTTTGGCCGAGTGACTCATCCCAAACAAGGTCATTCCCCCTTAAGTATGAAAAATGTCAGCGATGAAGTGAAATTTAACAGTGGTATATAACAGTTGATCAATGAGTTTAATATCTGATCCTGTGAGGACTGTAATCAATTCTATCATATATTGACCGGATCAGTCACTTGTTTTAGGGAAAGATTTCGTCGTTTACAACTTCCGGTCTCTTACCTTTTCTAGCAGGATTGCTGAAAATGTTGCTTGGACTGATTGCTGCTGCAAGGGCCGCTTCACCCCTTCTCCTGGGATTAAGCAGCGGTGCCGCTGTCCCCTTCTCAGTGTTGCGATGTTTTACCATTTTTTTGAATGTTAACTGGCGTTGCCTCGTTTTACCTGTTGTTTTCCTGATGTCTCAAGTAATGAGAAATAGTTGAAGGCCGCCCAGCAACATTAAATAAAGTTGTTACTTGCTGTTACTAAATATATCGTGGGGAATCTGACTGCTATTAATGTGAATCAGCGACCCTGTAACCGGGTAAAACAGTGCAAGAAATAAGAATTTATAATCGGGGCCTTTCAGTCATGGATCAGTAATCAGGACTCTCAGATATTTATATCGAATAATCCGCTGTGTGTGTTGGTGCAAAGACAGTGCCGTGTAATACCCCATCCCCTTTTACCAACTGTTGTTGGCCGGGTATCTCCAGTGCAAGACGGTGTAATCGGAGCTCCGTCCGGCACCACTGGGGACCTGATTTTGAGAGTGTTGATCGGTGCAATGGCTTCAAATGAGGATTTGAACCAATTAATCGAATTTCGTTCGCCCGCTAGTTTCTGTGCCTCGGTAGAAGCTGTTTACCAATTTATCCTGCAGGATATGGGTTGCAGAATGGAAGATAGAAACATAGAAACATAGAAAACTAGTAGCAGGAGTAGGCTATTCGGCACTTCGAGTCTGCTCCGCCATTCAATATGATCATGGCTGCCCATCTATCTTAATACCATATTCCCGCTCTCTCCCCATACCCCTTGATGCCTTTTGTGTCTAGAAATCTATCTATCTCCTTCTTAAATAAATTCAGTGACTTGGCCTCCTTCTGTGGTAGAGAATTCCACAGGTTCACCACCCTCTGATTGAAGCTATTTCGCCTCATCTCAGTCCTAAATGTCCTACCCCGTATCCTGAGAATGTGACCCCTCGTTCTAAACCCCCCAGCCAGGGGAAACATCCTCCCTGCATCCAGTCTGTCTAGCCCTGTCAGGATTTTATACGTTTCAATGAGATCACCTCTCATTCTTCTAAACTCTAGTGAATGCAGGCCCAGTCGACGCAATCTCTCCTGATACGACAGTTCATCCCAGGAATCAGTCTGGTGAACCTTCGCTGCACTCCCTCTATGGCAAGTATATCCTTTCTTAGGTAAGGAGACCAAAACTGCACACAGTACTCCAGGTGTGGTCTCAGCAAGGCCGTGTAGAACTGTAGCAAGACATGCTAGCCCCTGTACTCAAATCCTCTTGCAATGAAGGCCAACATACCATTTGCCTTCCTAACTGCTTGCTGCAACTGAATGTTTGCTTCCAGTGACTGGTGTACAAGGACACCCCGGTCCCTTTGTATATCAACATTTCCCAATCTATCAGCATTTTAATAATACTCTACCTTTCTGCTTTTCCTACCGAAGTGGATAACTTCACATTTATGCACGTTATACTGCATCTGCCGTTTATTTGCCCACTCACTCAACTTGTCTAAATCGACTTGAAGCCTCTTTGAATCCTCCTCACAACTCACAATCTCACCAATTTCGTGTCGTCAGCAAACTTGGAAATATTACATTTGGTTCGCTGATCCAAATCATTGATATATATTGTGAATAGCTGGGGAACAAGCACTGATCACTGCGGTACCTCACTCGTCTCCACCTGCCACCCCGAAATATACCCATTTATTCCTACTCTTTGTTTCACGTCTGTTAACCAATTTTCAATCCATGCCAGTATATTACCCCCAATCCCATGTGCTTTAATTTTGCACCCTAGCCTCTTATTTGGGACTTCATCAAAGGCCGTCTGAAATACCAAATACAACGCACCACTGGTTCTCCCTTATCTATTCTAACAGTTACATCCTCAAAAAACTCCAGTAGGTTTGACAAACAGGATTTCCCTTTCATAATTCATGTTGACTTTGTCTAATCCCGTTGATATTTTCTAAGTGTCCTGTTATGACATCCTTTATAATAGACTCGAGTATTTTCCCTACTGCTGATGTTAGGCTGTGGTTCCCTGTGTTTTCTCTCCCTTCCTTTTTAACAAGTGGAGTTGCATTTGCCACCCTCCAATCTACAGGAACTGTTCCATAATCTATATTATTTTGGAAGATAACAACCAATGCATCCACTATTTCCATGTCTACATCTTTTTGTACTCTGGGATGCAGATTATCAGGCCCTGGTGATTTATCGGCTTTCAGTCCCATTAATTTCTCCAGCACTATTGTTTTACAAATACTAATTGTCTTTAATTCCTCCTTCTCGCTTGACCATTTGTTTCCCTAGCATTTCTGGAAAGTTATTTGTGTCCTCTTCTGAGAAGACAGAACCAAAATATTTGTTTAATTTCTCAGCCATTTCCTTGTTCCCCTTTATAATTTCTCCCGTTTCTAACTGTAAGCCACCTACATTTCGTTTCACTAATCCTTTTCTTTTTACATATTTGTAGAGCTTTTACAGTCCGCTTTTATGTCCCTTGCAAGTTTAATCTTTTCCTCCTCTTAATCAATCTCTGGGTGATTTTTTGCTGAATTCGAAAATGTTCCCAATCCTCAGGCTTGCTTCTTTTTCTAGCAACTTTATATGACACATCTTTGGATCTAAATTTCTTTTGTTAGCCATGGTTGGACCGTTTTTCCTTTACATTTTTTGCACCAGAAAGAAATGTATAACTGTTGCAATTCATGCATTCGTTCTTTAAATGTTAGCCATTGCCTATCCACCGTCATGCCTTATAATGAAGCTCCCCAATCTATCATAGCCAACTCATCCTCATACCTTCGTAGTTTCCTTTGTTTAGATTTAGGACCCTAGTTTCGGATTGGACTATTTCACTTTCCATCTTAATGAAGAATTTTATCATGTTTGATCACTTTTCCATAAAGAACCCCCACAACAGGATTATTAATTAACCCCTTCTCATTACAAAATACTCAACCTAGGATAGCCTGTTCCCTAGTTGGCTCCTCAATGTATTGGTCTAAAAAACCGTCTCGTACACATTCCAGGATTTCATTCTCCGCAGTATTATTGCTAGATGTTGTGGAGAGGCTGTCCCTTCAACTGGTTAAATCCACTGTTCACACTGCAGGATGTGTAAGAAAGTCAGAGGACTGTTTCAGTATTTGTCCGGGTGTCCTGGTCAATATTTATTAATCAATGAGCAGAAATACATGCAGATTGGGAGTTTACAACGGATTATTGGGGTGACATTGGACATGAGCGGGAATGCGAAACAGGCAGAATCTCATTTATCGGCCGCCATACCACACATCCAATATTCGCTTCTATTGAAGTCAGTGGAACTGAATATCAGGCGAAGCGTGTAACAGGCGACCGCTGCGAGAGCACCCATTTCCCGATACCCGCCCATGCCCAATTTCACTCTATCTTGTCATTTACCTCATTGCAACGTGTGGGACCTTGCTGTGCACAAACTGACTTTTGCATTGCCTAATTTTACAAAATTGACTTCAAGTCAAAAACACTTGGTTGAAAGGCGCTATATAAATGCGAATGGCTGGAAATTCGTCTGGGCAGTAGTGGAAAACCATATCGCCGCCTGTTATAGGTACCGCCTAATATTGCGCTCAATGGAACAGAATATCTGGCCGAGTGTGTAACAGGTGATCTAAGTCACGCCGCCTGTTTACCCGACCCGCACGTGGACAATTTCACCTCAAGTTCATTATTTCCAGCCAAATCTCCAGAACTAGTTGTAAGGAGCAATTCAGTGTGCCCAATTTAAGCTGTTTTACACATAAGTTGAAAAGTTGGATTTATGTCCGTTTGGGTTCAGTGGAATCTGAATATTCTGAAACGCCGATCGTTTTCCATTTCAGCCTGGGCGGAAATCTGGCTGGAGCGGACAGTCCGCCAGTCATACACCCCGCCGAATTTCTCTTATCAGTGACTATAATGAAAACGAAATTGGAGCGGGTGTAAAATATGCAACTCTCAATAGGGAGAATTCACTAAAATGGAGGAAATTTTAGTCAAATCGCCGAATTATTGACCTGTTTCCTGATTTCCGAATACTAATTGATAAAATACCGACACTAATGAAGCAGCCGCCTATTGTTTCAAGACTCTGTACTATCAGAGTCAGTTGGGCAGTGGCAGTACTTGGATTGTGGGTCAGCTTTTAGTTCTTGTAGATGAAAACCAGTCTCTCATAAATTCCTAGAGGCAGTAACAGATTTAAATGTTCAATACAAATGCATTGCATAATCGTGACGAAAGAAAGACTGGAATTTTTGGCCTGTAACTCACGCGAATTTCTCCATTGTGTATCTACAAGTCGGAACACGATGCTCGCGTTGGGTGTGCTTGTATAACAGTGCAGAGAATTATGTGGTTGTTGACTGTTAGTGAACGATTACACGGTTCCCTCCTGAGTCTGACGGACGCCCTTACTATCGGGATATTCCTCTTGTTCCACTCAATGCTAGAAGAATGTAATGGGACCTTTATCTCAGCTGGAATTTAATATATTTTGCGTTATATTAAAGGGAATTAAATCAATGCCCAGAGCTCATGTCCACAAGTCTAATCATCGCAAACAAAAGTAAGCATAAATATTAGTGATGTATTTGTTATCCTTAAACTACGAAAGTAAAGTAAAACTGCTGAACAAACAAACTGCAAGGAGTGAAAGATGCAGAAGCAACTGAACATAATTGGTGGCACGTCACAGAATCGGCTGAGCGCTGCACCCATTGGCTGTTAGTGTCAGAATTGTGACGAATCAGATTTACCTTTGAAACGCGCCCTCGTCAGTCGGAACCCTGTACTGCAGACTATGGCGCTCTGCACGATGGGCCGCAGGAAGTGAGGTCACAGTCTGATTGTCTGAGAACAGGGAATGTTGCCGCCGATCTGGGTCTGTGTCAGAATGCTTGGTCTTTCTCAGTGACCAGATGTCATTTTCCCCAGTCCCGGAATTCAGCCGGACCACCAAATTAGGGGAGTAAAACCAAACACCAAGCCCGTCAGCCCCACGATATGAGTTCACTCTACAACTCCACAAGCAAACAACACGAGAATTGGAACAAATATCACTGGACAGGGCAAATCGGACAGTAATTCTGTTCCTGGCAACAACCATGTAATGACTCAAGTGCCATATAACACACTAGATTTAATTTAAAAGTAATGTATGTATTTTAATTGAATTTCATTTATTTCAATTTAATTTAATTTAATGTATTTCGTTTAATTTAATTTAATGTTATTTTATTTTCGAAATCAATTTAAGCTTCCATCGTGATTTCTGTCGCTATGGAATTTAGATGCTGCAATTTACATTGATAACAACAGTGGATATTCCTGCGACATGTTGGACCTCCAGGGCACTTCAACTGGCCAGGATAATCACGTGTCCATGATGTGCCTCCATCTGCTTGGAATTTCTGAGCTTGAGGAGCGGCTGGAGTCACTGCAGGGCTGAGAATTTGCTCGACCACATATTCCAGGAGATGGACAACCCGCATCCACAGTGAGTTCAGGAGGATAGTAAGTTGGTGGCCATGGGCAGGGTGCGAAGCGGCAGGTGGTGCTGGGATCCTCCGGGAGTGTGGAACTCTCAAGGATGGGACCGATTACAGACCAAAAATGAGATTTTCTTGTGCAGGCAGGGGCATAGTTTTGATATTGAATGAATATTTTGCATGTTTCTTCACTAAAGAAAAGGATGCTGTCAATGTCACAGTAAAGGAGGCGATAGTAGAGAAATTGGAGAGGAAAAACATAAATAAAGAGAAGGTACTTAAAAGATTGGAAGCGCTCAAAATAGAAATGTCACCCGGCCCAAATGGGCTGTGTCCGAGGTTACTGGGGGAAGTAATGGTTGAAATTGCAGAGACTCTGGGGTCAAAAATCTTCCAATCCTCCTTAGATATGGGAGAGCAGCCACAGTAGTTGTCGATTGCAAACATTACACCCCATTCAAAAAAGGGGAGAGTGATAAACCTGGCAACTACAGGCCAGTCAGCCTAACGACGTACGGAAACATTTAGAGACAATAATCCGACAAAAAACTTAATTGGCTCTTGGAAAATGTGGGTTAATCAATGAAAGCCAGCACTGATTTTTTATTGGGGAATCATGTTTTACTAAGTTGATCGAGTCCTTTGATGAAGGGACTGAGAGGGTTGATGAGGGTAGTGCAGTTGATGCTGTGTATATGGACTTTCAAAGCGCATTTGAGAAAGTACTGCATGATAGACCTGTTAGCAAAATTGAAGCCAAAATTGAATTCATAATTGAAAACAGAAAAAAGGAAGCTTAAGATAAATGTTAGGTAAATAATTCAGTGGAGCACCAAACTGAATTCAAATTAGGAATGGTTTAGATAAAGGATATTCGACGAAATTGTTTCTAGGGGCAGACTGCTCTGTAACCAGAGGACACAGATTTAAGGTAATTGGCACAAAAAACAGCGGGGACATGAGGAAAAATAAATGAAAATAAAATAAGTAGCAGAGGAGTGCGACTAATTGATTATTTCTTTCAAAGAGTCAGAACAGGCACAATGGGCCAAATTGCGTCCTTCTGTACTGTATAATTCGTGGATTCTATGATTGTACGATCTTCCGTGTCATTGTTCGCAGTCAGTCGCAGTGTAGGATGTAAATTTAACAAATGCTGCAGTAGGAAAGCGGAGATACCGATTCTTGGGAGCAGATATGGAATCTTGAACTAACTTTGGGAGATGTGGGCTCAGAGTGAAGAGCTCAGACTGCAGAAAAAGACACAAATTCACGTGAACCCTCCGCGAGGCCTTTCTCACAAATTAGTACTAACAGTTAAAGAAGGGTCATTTCCTTTAAGAGAAATTTGAATTAATCAGAAAACTATAACAATGTTTTTTATTATTGCTAGTGGTTCAATTGAAGCGCATCACGCACTATAGCCAAGCATTAGTAAACGTAATAAATTAATAAAAAATCATTTAAAATTGGAATTGGGATTAAACATTTGGAGTTTATCAGCAATTATCTGTGCGAAATGCCTCCTGTAGTTTTACCCCAACCGTGCATCTCTTGCTGGAGCCGGATCCTTACACTTTGCTCAATTTTCAGAATCATGAAGCTCAGCCCAGTACCGGTCTCCCATAATGCACCAGTTCAGTTTGAGTCACTGTCACGGGTGGACTACAACACCCAGAATGCAGCAGCGTAGTAGAGCACCTCAGTCCGTTTAACTCTCAATCTTGCAATGCAGCATAACCCCGCTCCTACTCCTATTAATCCAATTCCTCAGTAAGAATTTAAAGGAGTGAATGAAGGAATCATCTTCTTCCTCAGCATATATATTTCAAGATAATAAAATCCAGCTTTCCAACAATGGGATCTCCAGGACGTGGGGAAATACTTGGATTCACAACATTGGAGATTCCGTGCATGTGATGCTGTGCAGGGCCCCTTCAACACAACCCGACAAAATTCCTCTGTGTTTACTTTAATATAGTGCATATAATTGGGTTGCCAGCTTTTGATTTGTTAAAGTAGGTACAGGCACCGCAGATTATCCCATTAACAACTGTGAGGATGATTAGGATAATTCGACAACTTAACAAAATAACGTTAAATAATAGAGTTCATAATATTGCCTCCTAAACTGCATTATATGTAATTGCAGGAGTATTCCACTTAAAGGTGTACATTTTGATAATCTTCCCTTCGTTCAAGATAATTTTCTTGCTTTCTTCGTTGTATATCTTAATTGTTAAACTCCTCAGATTGAAGTTCATCAGTTTCCCTTTGCCTGTGTTATGCAGCACATGGATTTTGCAGTTTGTTTAGAGAAGGTTATATTTGTCATGTGATAAACTTTCGATAAAATAGTTCTCAATTTCAGAAGCAGATAAAAACGTTTGTGCCGAATGACCCTCCTGGTAATTCAGTAAATAACATACAGAATACAGTTACCCAGTGAGCTGAAATGTTCCGCCCGGCTTCCCGTCTAACACTTAATTTCACATTTGAGTAATTTGTGCATTCGCCTCATAACATTAAAACTGACATTAGATCAGCTGGAGGTTTCCTCTTTTCTAAAGATAGAAAACAGGATTTTCTATAATTTCTTCAAAACTGGAATTGTGAATCCCTGGAATTTCTGGGACTGAGCCGTGTGAACTATACAGTGCAGAAATTTCCATTTTTTGCTTAGGTTGCCAGAATTGTCCACACAGTCTAAATGAGGTAATCCCAACATTTCTTGTGACAACAATAAGAGATTTAATTGAAACTCTATCCCTTTGATATTCGAGGGGCTTTCTCGAACAAAGGGGAAAGCGGGAACTGGCAGAGTGCGGGAACCCGTGGGACTGGAATCTGGCAGAGTGTGCGAGCGGGGCCATGATGAAAAGGAGAGCGGGAAGAGTCGAACAAATCAACTGACGGAGACAGCTCCAATTTGCATTAATAAAATATCAATCTTATTTTGTTTTCAGCGTTTAAACACTGATCGGTGAATTGATATTAACAGCGATTCGATAACGTTGTTAAAGGAAATGTTGGATCCTTTGAAAGGGGAATTTGTTAACATATTTAAAATATGCTTTGCTGATTCTTAAATTGTTGATTATACATAAAAAAATAATCTTCTAAACTGAGCAAGAAAGAGATCAAGTTATGACTGGAGTGTCCCGGATGTGAGGTCTGGGGCGGGCCCTCGCCCACAGCAAGTGAAAGACCTGAAAATGTTGGACATGGACGGGTGCTGGGATGGTTCTGCACAGAGCAGAAGTTTTGCGATCCTGGGCCTCTCCGGTCCGCGCGGGTAGAGGCCCACATATCCCAGGGGGGCATGCGGTTAACAAGCGCCCCGGGAATCACGTGGGCCGGCTCAACCAATAAAAGAAGGGATCGCCAATTCATACTTATGGGAGTTGCTTACGTACAGAATTCCCATAAGTATGAATGGGGACCACTTAAAAATTACAGAAACAAATGAAATAACAAAAATACATGTTTAAAATTAATTAAAATCCCATTTAATTAAAGATTTTAAACAAAAATGTAATTTAAAAAATGTATATTAGATGTTTTAACAGGGTTAAAAATAAACTAACCTTATTAGACAGGGTTTTTAAAGTATAAATGAGAACATTTTTTTTTCTTATGTTATAACTCTTATGCTGGTAAAAGATGGCATTATGGCAGATGCCTCCGAATTTACCTGGAGTTCCGGAAGGTACGGGAAGCATTTTGCCTGCTTTTACCAGGCGTAAGAATTTCACGGGCATGTAGCGGGCGGAGGTTCGGTGAATAGCGCAACTCTCGGCCCCTCGGAGGACCTTTTCCCGGGGATGCGGAGAATCTGCAAAGAGAATTCTTGACAGACCGCAAGTTCCGGGTCCTCCTGAGAGGGCAGACGGTGCCTCGGTTTGACGTTCCATCCAAAAGACCGCACCTCCGACAGTGCAGCACACACTCAGTACTGCATTGAGGTGTCAGCATATATTTTGTGTTCAAGTCTCTGTAGCTGGACATTAACCCATTGCCATCTGATGCAGAGACGAGAATGCTGCCGCAGAGCCACTGCTCACATTTTTATAAAAATAGTAAATCTCAAAAAGGAATTGGATATATACTTGAAAAGGAAATGGTTGCTGGGCAGTGGGGAAATAGCAGGGGATTTGGACTAATTTGATTCCTATTTCAAAGAGCCGGGAGAGGCATGAGATGCCGAATGGCCTCCTTATGTGCTTTCTGAATCTCTACCGCTTGTGTTGCCCGCGATCTTCCGCCCTTTAATGTGAATGGAATGAAAGCTGAGGAAGCGCTTCCAGAATTTTCCGACAAAACGCCAGCTGTGCGAGTGAGACGCCGGCCGTGGCGCAGTTCTGGGAGATCCCAGCGCTGGAGTAGACAAGCGGAAAGTAATTAAGAAAGTGTCAGTGAGTGTGGAATTTTAATGTATTTATTCACTTAAAAGACAATAGGAGGCACCGTGGGTCCAATTCATTATTCAGGAGCAATATCAAGGATTAAGAAAAAGCTTTTTAATTATCCAACGAATCCAGTAGGTAGAAAGTAAAGATCAGCAAAGGCCGCTTGATAAATATTCGGAGTGGATCACAAGTGCATCATTGAAGGTTTGTATGAGAGGCAACGATCAAGGTTTTTTTTAAATGTAGTTACAGTTTTCAACCACACAACTCTGGATTCAGAAATCCAGAGACCCAGAAACCGCGAGATAAAGGAATGGGGACTGACAGGAGTGACCGGTTACTGACACTGCTGCAAGTTTCCTCAATTAGAGAAGCTTCCTGAGGACTCGACAGTGGCTGAAATAATCCCAGTGTTCAAAATAAGGCCAGGAGAGATCCAGTGGCTGGGCACCTGGGAAAGGAGCAAAGTAAAAGGGAATTATCTCGTTTGAAGGGACGGTGTGTCATTTTTAACTAACCTGCTGGAGTTTCTGAAACACATCACTGGCCTGTAGGGCAGGGGAAACGCAGTTGGAATGACCCAGTCGGATTTTAATAAAGCAGCGGACAAGGTTCCACATCTACAAACGGTGAGAAATTATGGTGGGAAACATGGAGATGGCAAAAATGCTGAACAAATATTTTGTTTCAGTCTTTACGGTAGAGGACACTAAGAATATCCCAACACTGGACAAACAGGGGGCTCTAGGGGGGGAGGAGCTAAATACGATTAAAATCACTAAGGAATTGGTACTCAGTAAAATAATGGGACTCAAGGCGGATAAATCCCCTGGACCTGATGGCTTACATCCTAGGGTCTTGAGGGAAGTGGCAATAGGGATTGTGGATGCTTTGGTAATAATTTTCCAAAATTCCCTGGAATCAGCAAAGGTCCCGGCAGATTGGAAAACTGCTAATGTGACACCCTTATTTAAAAAGGGTAGTAGGCAGAAAGATGGAAATTATAGACCAGTTAGTCTAACATCTGTGGTGGGTAAAATTTTGGAGTCGATTATTAAGGAGACAGTAACGGAACATTTAGATAAACATAATTTGATAGGACAAAGTCAGCATTGCTTTATGAAGGGGAAATCATGTCTGACAAATTTGCTTGAGTTCTTTGAGGACATAATGTACAGGGTGGATAAAGGGGAACCAATGGACGTAGTGTATTTAGACTTCCAGAAGGCATTCGACAAGGTGCCACATAAAAGATTATTGCTCAAGATAAAAAAATCACTGGATTGGGGGTAATATTCTGGCATGGGTGGAGGATTGGTTATCTAACAGGAAGCAGAGAGTTGGGATAAATGGTTCATTCTCGGACTGGCAACCCGTAGCCAGTGGTGTTCCGCAGGGGTCGGTGCTGGGTCCCCAACTCTTTACAATCTATATTAACGAGGAGGGGACTGAGTGTAACATATCAAGGTTTGCAGATGATACAAAGATGGGAGGGAAAGTAGAAAGTGAGGAGGACATAAAAAACCTACAAGGTGATATAGACAAGCTGGGTGAGTGGGCAGAGATTTGGCAGATGCAATACAATATTGGAAAATGTGAGGTTATGCACTTTGGCAGGAAAAATCAGAGAGCAAGTTATTATCTTAATGGCGAGAAACTGGAAAGTACTGCAGTACAAAGGGATCTGGGGGTCCTAGTGCAAGAAAATCAAAAAGTTAGTATGCAGGTGCAGCAGGTGATCAAGAAGGCCAACGGAATGTTGGATTTTATTGCTAGGGGGATAGATTATAAAAACAGGGAGGTATTGCTGCAGTTATATAAGGTATTGGTGAGACCGCATCTGGAATACTGCATACAGTTTTGGTGTCCATACTTAAGAAAAGACATACTTGCTCTCGAGGCAGTACAAAGAAGGTTCACTCGGTTAATCCCCGGGATGAGGGGGTGGACATACGAGGAGAGGTTGAGTAGATTGGGACTCTACTCATTGGAGTTCAGAAGAATGAGTGGCGATCTTATTGAAACATATAAGATTGTGAAGGGCTTGATCGGGTGGATGCGGTAAGGATGTTCCCAAGGATGGGTGAAACTAGAACTAGGGGGCATAATCTTAGAATAAGGGGCTGCTCTTTCAAAACTGAGATGAGGAGAAACTTCTTCACTCAGAGGGTAGTAGGTCTGTGGAATTTGCTGCCCCAGGAAGCTGTGGAAGCTACATCATTAAGTTTCCTAGAAGTAAAGGGAATTAGGGGTTACGGGGAGCGGGCAGGAAATTGGACATGAGGCTGAGTTCGGATCGGTCGAGGCCCTGTGGGTGGCGTAGCGGGCCCAGGGGCTGAGTGGCCGGGTCCTGCTCCTACTTCTTGTGTTCTTTAGATTTGAGGTGAGGATCAGATCAGCCATGATCTTATTGAATGGCGGAGCAGGCTCGAAGGGCCGATTGGCCTACTCCTGCTCCTATTTCTTATGTTCTTATGGGATGGGTGGGAGATCTGGCACTGCACAGCGAGCTCATTACGAAATGAAAGTAGGATATCGACAAATGGAAACCTGTAAGGGACGGGTGACTATTGGGATCATCCTTGGTACCAGTTAATTTTTAATGTTTTGGTTAATAGAATCACAACGAAGAAGCTATATTAGAAAGAAAACAATGAAAATTACACCAACGTAAGTAACTCGACAAAACCATACACATTTACTGGGCGGGAGTAGGTCATGTGACCCATTCTCTATGTAGTGGATTATTTGATACAACAATCAAAAACTATCTCAACTGTCATCCAGTGTCATTTATTTTCTCTGCTTCAATATACTTCTAACTTTCCCTTAACTATTGCCTGAGGCAAACATTCGATCTCCAGCAAACCTTTGCATAAAGAAGTTTGTGCTAACCAGTCTGCTCATTCCCTTTGTGACCATTTAAAGCCGATCACCCTTTATTGCCAGCTACTCAACTAGATGGAATGCTCTCTCCCTCTTCACTCTGCTAAACTGTTCAAAATGTTTAAATTCTGTATTAAAACGTCTCTTAGATTTCACTGCTACAGTGCAAATAGTCCCAATATCTTGTCCCTTATTTTCAGTATAGTTCTGATCCATTGCACCAACCTAGTGTATCTACACTGCCCGCTCTCAGTGGAGTTAATGGCCTTTCCACAATGAGGGGCCGAAGCTGTACCTGGTGTTCTAACAGTGGCCTCACCAGCATTTTGTAAAGATTCATCATCACTTGTTTATTCTTGTGATCAAAGCCCATGTCTATAAAACACACATTTCTGTTGGTTTTCTCATCCACCTTTCCGGAATTGATTATATGGATCCCTATCGCTCGCAGTTCATCCACACCCTTCAGCACCTTCCCATTGATATTCTGCTCCCATTCCTTGGCGTTTCTCGCACAATCAGGCGAGATCGCCGATGAACAATTTGTAACTGATTCAAAGTTGCTGGTATTTTTCAGATATTATTTGAAAAAATGTGCAACAGCATAATAAGACGATAATGACCAAAGATTGTGTCTGATCGTCTGCACATGTTCAGCCAAACACAGAATACTTTATATCAGCTTATTTTATCAGAATTTCTTGCAGGGTTGCTTTTTTTTACCGATAACTTGCATCAAATGTAATAGTTAATAATTTTATGAATAAACATTAATTTTTACCTTCCTTTACCGTTTTGTTTGGGAGACTGGTTGAGACAGAATGGGCCGTATTTTCCGATCGGAGGATTCCTGCGTGCGGAGGCCTCCGATCTGGAAAATGTACGGACTTACCTGAGGACTCCCGAGGCGCCTATACTTCCGCCCCTGGGCCTCTCCACAGTCGAAATGCGCATGTAGCACATAACGCATAGGCGCAGGTAGTTCGCAAGGGTCCCTGGGATCACGTGGGCCATGGGGAGCCAATAGGAGAAGGGAATCTCCCTTCATACACTTGACAAATAGACCTGTCAAAAGTATGAATGGAGATCACCCCAAAAACATAGTGAAACTTTAAATAAATTAAAAAAACCATCACGTTTTTAAAATTAATTGAAATTACAATAAATTAAATATTTTAAACAACAATTTAATTGCAAAAATAAGTAAAGTTTTTTACTGGCTAAAAATAAACTTACCTTTTTAAAAAAATATTTTAAATTATAAATGAGTGAAGAAAATGTTTGTTTTTTACTTTTTTCCAACGCTTATGCTGGAAAAGACAGGCCTTTCGCCTGCTTTTACCAGGCGTAAGATTTGTAAGGGTTTTCTGCGGGCGGAGGTGCTCCTGAAAGCGGAACTATCGGCCCGAAGACTCCCTTCTCCAGGGCAGGCGTCCGATCTGTCCAGAGCATTCTCGACAGATCGAAAAAGCCGGTTTTCAGCGCATGCGCTTCGCATGCCTGAAAACGGCATTTCCGATGCCCCTACGTGTGTGCACAGCCCGTACACGCCCGTAGGGTTCGGTATATGCGGCCCGTGAGTCAGAATATCAATAATATTACTCATGATACTTTTATCGGCAGCACAAAACAATAGCAGACTCCATCTTTGTGCTGAGTGAGAGACACCAGTCAGTGTACAATCGAAAATTTAAGTCTGTTTCTGGGGCAAAATAGGTGAAAGTTCACATCGATGAGCCGAGTTACGAACTGTTTCCTCCATTCGAACACTGATCACGGGACAAGAGCCCGCTTCATTTGTCAATGAGGAATGGAGTCCGATAGAGAAACCCGCGCCTGAAATATTCACACCAAACTTCCAGCATAGTTACCAATATCGGGGATCGCAAGACCTTTGATCGTTAAGGCACCAAATAAAACTTTATTGATGATTTTAAAGTGGCGCGCCCGATCCCAGTACCTACAGTGTAAGGTGGATTCCTCTGTTACCCACGTGTCCGACTCCACTGCTGAACCTCATCATTGTTATCTTTGATCCCTGAAGGTGAAATGTGCTAAAGTTGCAGGAATAGGTTATGTGTATTCAACGAAAGAAGCGTAGAAAAAGAAAGCAAAGCAGACATCAATGCATGCTGCAAAATGGAAGAAATGTTTACACAAGAACTCACCCATTTTTCACATTACCAGAAAGAAGGATTGTCTACGATTGAAAAGGAGTTGAAATTGAGCTTTACGTACGAGAAAGATCTCGTTTGACTTGATTCTTTTCATCCTCATTTTCCAGCTAATCTCAGAATCAGTGTCCAGGGAGATTTCACCACATTCTTCAACTCTTCTCTGAATTTCCTCTTGTTCGCTGCATAAATACACGGGTTTAGACAGGAGCTCAAATGCTTCAGCATTGCTCCGGTTTCAGTGGTGATATATCCAGGGTCTGTGCGGTCACCTCGGTAATAAGTCGTGTTTGTCAGTCTGGTAGTTACCATACTCACGGCATTTGTCAGCCGCAACAATATAAAACTGCCCGATACAGTGAACAGTAACATGATGGATTTCCTTCGGTTCTCCATCTGTGGATCGCACTGATTTTCACTCCTGTGGCCCCGGATTCCCCTGCGGGCTCTACTTGCCACTAAAATACGGCTGACTGTCAAACTATTAAATAAGACAATTAATGTAAAGGGAATTCAAACGACCGAGGCAGAATAAAACCAGACGTACGCTACACCAGGAGGTGAGGAAAAAAAAGCCCCACTATTCCGGCAGCCCCACTGCACCTTGTTAATTATTTGTTCAGGTTCAAATGCAAACAATACGGGGATGTCCTTTAAAAAAATTAGGATCGAGACGTTTGTTATAACCCCGGCCGCAGTTTTCTCGGTGCAATACTTTGTTCTAAACTTCTGGCAGCAGATAACTACAAATCGGTCAAATGTGAATGAAACGGTGAACCAAACAGACAAATCGATGGTGACAGCAGTCATGTATAGAATTAACTTACACACCGGAGTGTGGGGCAGGAATGAAAGTGGAAAGTGATAACTGAATATATAATACATCATTATATTGAAGATCATGACCAGTAGATCCGCTGTTGCCATGGCCACCATGTAGACAGAGATACACTTGGAAAGTCCGCAGTTTCCTAGGGAGAGAATCACCATTGTCACCAAGTTCTTTGTAAGAAACAGAGAGGAGAGAAATAAAGTTCCAGTGTCTGTTTTGAAATATATATGGAGAAAACTGTTGAGAGCATTTTGCTCCATTCAGTGCGATTATCTACACGGAACAGTGTGAGAACAGGATTAATATTGGAGCCATTACCTGGGAAACCCACCCACACAGTTTAATGAGCTGCTGCAACGCTCACTCTGCACGGGGGGACAAGACGGTCCGGAAATCCGCTAAAATCCTTGAGTTGGAGCTCCAAAGAACATCGTAACATCAGTGATATTATCGAATTAAGGGAAACTTGGAAAGTGCAGACACCCGGTTCATTAGTTGGTTCCAGTTACTACCGACTGTGTAATGTTGACATCTAGAAATCACGTTACATTAGCCAACAGGCTGTATGAAGAGGAGACAGTTAACCCCGATTAACAACAAACATTTTACAATGGCTCACCGGGGACACCGACAGCTGCGAGGATCGGGTAGTAACTCTTTTTGATTAGCAAAATAGTTTGTTGTCCGATTTTCTGTGAGAATGGATGAATTCTGCAGCAGATGAAAGACTCTGACTGGCGCAGGGCTGAAGCAATGGAAGGGAACCTATATTCATACTCACTTCAATCCTCTAAGGTGTCAATCAGGTTAAATCATAATTAGCATTAGTTGCAGTCATTTAACAAATCGACTCAGGTAAGTTGTTTTTCTTGTCTGATACGTCAGATTAAGAGAAATAGGTGAAATTATTATTGTAAAGTTACAACATTCAAACATTGTTTACAAGTGGAAAGTCAAATCTTCCAGTACTGGCGCTGACTCTATTCCTACAGGCGTGATGAAGGTAGCTCACCTTGCAATATTCGTCCTGACCCTGCCCATGATTTACCTAGTGCACCAACTCCTTCAGAACAGGCAGTGAAACAAATCCTTCAATACCAGTGATGAGCACAGTCAGGCCGCACTAGAGGTGGCCGTCTCCTCCGGTATAGTGGTAGCCTCCACTTACAGTAGAGGTAACCATCTCCTCTGGTATTGTGGTACTCTACACTTATGCTAAAGAGGACCATGCTCCTGCTGTCGTTCTGGCACCCTACACTAACAGTAGAGTTCAATGTGGTCCAATGGTAATAGTGGTAGCACTGCACTGACACTAGTATTGACCGTGCTGTTCAAGTACTAATGCTAATCCTTCACTTACACTAGATGTGCATGTGCTCGACCTGCACAAGTGGTGCCCGTACACTTACACTAGGGATGACCGTTCTCCTCCGGTACTAGTAATATACCTGCATTTGAACTAGTGCTGACCGTGCACCTCCACTATTAGCGGTGCTTTGCAATTACACTAGAGGTGACCATGTTCCTCGTGTACTCATATTATCCCTAAACTTACACTAGAGGTAACCTTGTCCCTCTGCTATTAGCGGTGCTCTGCAGTTGCACAAGTTGTGACCGTGCTCCTCTTGTACTAGTAGTACCACTAAACTTACACTGGAGTTGAGCGTATTCCTACAGTAAAAGTCGTATCGCTGCACTAACACTAGTGTTGACCGTGCACCTCCAGTATCAGTTGCACACCTAACATTATAATAGAGCTGATTGTGCTCTTCCAATGATAGTACACTAGAACATAGGAACATAATAAATAGGACTGGGGTAGTCCATACCGCCCTTCGAGCCTGCCCCGCCATTCAATAAGATCCTCGCTGATATTCGACATCAACTCCACTTTGCCGCCCGATCCCCATATCCTTTGATTCCCTTAGAGTCCAAAATCTATCTATCTCCATCTTGAATATACTCAACGGCTGAGCATTCACTGCCCTCTGGGGTAGACAATTGCAAAGATTCAAAATCCTCTGAGTGAAGACATTTCTCACATGTCGGTCTTGTATGGCCGATTCCTTATCCTGAGGCTATCCCCATATTTCTAGACTCTCCAGCCAGGGGAAACAACCTCTCAGCATCTACCCTGTCAATCCTTCTAAGAATATTATATGTTTCAATGAGATCACCTCTCATTCTTCTAAACTATAGAGAGTATAGGACCAATCAACTCAATCTCTCCTCTTAGGACAACTGTCTCATCCCAGGTATCAATCTAGTGAACCTTTGTTGCATCTCCTCTAATGCCAGTATATCCTTTCTTAGAAAAGGAGACCAAAACTGTACACAGTGCTCAAGGTGTGGTCTCCCACCAAAGGCCTGGACAAATACAGCAAGATTTCCTTACACTTGTACTCCAACCCCCTTGGAATAAAGACCAACATGCCATTTGCCTTCTTAATTGCTTGTTCTGCCTGCATGCTAACTCTCTCTGTTTCCTGTACGAGGACACTTAAATCTCTCTGAACACCAACATTTATTTGTTTCTCACCAATTCAAAATATTAATATTTTCTGTTGTTCTTACCAAAGTGAATAACCTTCCATTTCCCCACATTATACCCCATCTGCCATGTTCTTGCCCACTCACTATACCTGGCTATATCCCTTTGCAGACTATGTATGTCCTCCTCACAGCTTACTTTCCAACCTAGTTCTGTATCGCCACAAACTTGGATACATTACATCCATCTAAGCGATTAATATAGATTGCAAATAGCTGAGGCCACAGCAATGATCCTTAGTAGCCTGCCTAGCTGAAAATGTCCCGTTTACTCCTGTTGTCTGTTATCTTTCCTTTATCAATCCTCTGCTCAGTCTAATATATTAGCCCCAACCCCATGATCCCGTATCTAGTGTAACAACTTTTCTAATGGCACCTTATCGAATGCCTTTTGAAAATCGAAATATACTTCATCCACTGGTTCCCCTTTATCAATCCTGTTAGGTATATCCTCAAATAACTAATGCATTTGCACATCACGATTTCCCTTTCATAAAAGCATGTTGACTCTGCCTCATCATCTTATAATTTGCTAAGTGCCCTGTTACCACATCCTTAATAATGGATTCCAGCATTTTCCCGACGATGTATGTCAGGCTAACTGACCAGTCGTTCCCTGTTTTTTCTTTCCATCCTTTCTTGAATAGCGGTGTTACATTTGCTACCTCTTGTTACATCCTAGTTTAAGTGTGGTGTTACCCCTACACTTAAACTGGATGTGACTGTGCTCCTCCACTAAGAGTGGTAACTTATACTAGATGTCAGCGTGCTCCACCTGCAATACTTGTACCTCTACATTTAAATAGATGTGACCGTGCTCCACTGGCACTAGTGGTAATCCTACATTTAAACTAGATGTATCCTTCGTTATTTGTGTACCCTACACTTGCACCAGTGTTCACCGTGCTCCTCAGGTACTAGTGGAACCCTACATTTACACTACAGTTGACCGTGCTCCTCAGGTACTAGTGGAAACCTACACTTGCACTACAGTTGACCGTGCTCCTCAGGTACTAGTGGATCCCTACACTTACACTACAGTTGACCGTGCTCCTCAGGTACTAGTGGAACCCTAAACTTACACTACATTTGACCGTGCTCCTCAGGTACTAGTGGAACCCTATACTTACACTACATTTGATCGAGCTCCTCAGGTACTAGTGGAACCCTATACTTACACTACAGTTGACCGTGCTCCTCAGGTACTCGTGGAACCCTACACTTTCACTACAGTTGACCGTGCTCCTCGGGTACTAGTGGAACGCTACACTTACACTACATTTGACCGTGCTCCTCAGGTACCCTTGGAAACCTACACTTACACTACAGTTGATTGTGCTCCTCAAGTACTAGTGGAACCCTACACTTACACTACAGTTGACCGTGCTCCTCGGGTACTAGTGGAACCCTACACTTACACGACATTTGACCGTGCTCCTCGGGTACTAGTGGAACCCTACACTTACACTACAGTTGACCGTGCTTCTCAGGTACTAGTGGAACCCTACACTTTCACTACAGTTGACCGTGCTCCTCACGTACTCGGGGAATCCTACACTTACACTACAGTTGACCGTGCTCCTCGGGTACTAGTGGAACCCTACACTTACACTACAGTTGACCGTGCCCCTCAGGTAATAGTGGAAACCTACACTTACACTACAGTTGACCGTGCTCCTCGGGTACTAGTGGAACCCTACACTTACACTACAGTTGACCGTGCCCCTCAGGTAATAGTGGAAACCTACACTTACACTACAGTTGACCGTGCTCCTCAGGTACTAGTGGAACCCTACACTTACACTACAGTTGACCGTGCCCCTCAGGTACTAGTGGAAACCTACACTTACACTACAGTTGCCCGTGCTCTTCAGGTACTAGTGGAACGCTACACTTACACTACAGTTGTCCGTGCTCTTCAGGTACTAGTGGAACCCTACACTTACACTACAGTTGCCCGTGCTCTTCAGGTACTAGTGGAACCCTACACTTACACTACAATTGACCGTGCTCCTCAGGTACCCTTGGAAACCTACACTTACACTACAGTTGACCGTGCTCTTCCGGTACTAGTGGAACCCTACACTTACACTACAGTTGACCGTGCTCCTCAGGTACTAGTGGAACCCTACACTTACACTACAGTTGACCGTGCCCCTCAGGTACTAGTGGAAACCTACACTTGCACTACATTTGATCGTACTCCTCAAGTACTAGTGGAACCCTAAACTTACACTACATTTGATCGTGCTCCTCAAGTACTAGTGGAACCCTAAACTTACACTACAGTTGACCGTGCTCCTCAGGTACTAGTGGAACCCTACACTTACACTACATTTGATCGTGCTCCTCAGGTACTAGTGGAACCCTAAACTTACACTACATTTGATCGTGCTCCTCAAGTACTAGTGGAACCCTAAACTTACACTACAGTTGACCGTGCTCCTCAGGTACTAGTGGAACCCTACACTTACACTACATTTGATCGTGCTCCTCAAGTACTAGTGGAACCCTAAACTTACACTACATTTGATCGTGCTCCTCAGGTACTAGTGGAACCCTACACTTGCACTACATTTGATCGTGCTCCTCAGGTACTAGTGGAACCCTAAACTTACACTACATTTGACCGTGCTCCTCAGGTACTAGTGGAACCCTACACATACACTATAGTTGACCGTGCTCCTCAAGTACCCTTGGAACCCTACACTTACACTACAGTTGACCGTGCTCCTCAGTTACTCGTGGAACCCTATAGTTGCACTACAGTTGACCGTGCTCCTCAGGTACTCCTGGAACGCTACACCTACACGAGAGCTGACCGTGCTGCTATGGTACGAGTGCTACCCTACACTTATGCAAGAGATGACCAGACACGTCTGGTGCTGGTGGTGCGATCAACTTCCACTCGATATTCGCGTGCTCCTATAGTCATAGTGGTGTCACTACACTGACATTAATGTTAACCGTGCACCTCCCCTAATAGTCGTAAGTATAAAATTATAAAAGAGCCGATCGTGCACCTCCGGTACTATTGGTACCCCTACACTAACACTGGATGTGACAGTGCTCCTCCGTTGTTTTTAATATTCGTTCATGGGATTTGGGCGACGCTGGCAAGGCCAGCATTTATTGCCCATCTGTAGTTGCCGTTGAGAAGGTGGTGGTGAGCCGCCTTCTTGAAACGCTGCAGTCAGTGTGGTGAAGGTAATCCCACAGTGCTATTAGGGAGTGAGTTCCAGGATTTTGAGCCAGCGACGATAAAGCAATGGCGATATAATTCCAAGTGAGGATGGTGTGTGACTTGGAGGGGAACTTGAATTTGGTTGTGTTCCCATGCGCCTGCTGCCCTTGTCCTTCTAGGTGATAGAGGTCGCAGGTTTGTGAGGTGCTGCCGAAAAAGCCATGGCTACAGTGCATCTTGTAGACGGTACACACTGCAGTCAGGGCACTCATGTTGGTGGACGGGGTGAATGTTTAAGGTAGTGGATGTGGTGCCAATCAAGCGGGCTGCTTTGTCTTGGATGGTGTCGAGCTCCTTGAATGTTTTTGGTGCTGCACTCATCCAGGCGAGTGCAGAATATTCCATCACACTCCTGACTTGCGCCTTGCAGATTGCGGAAAGGCTTTGGGGAGTCAGGAGGTGAGACACTCGCCGCAGAATAGCCAGCCTCTGACCTGCTCTTGTTGCCATAGTATTAATGTGGCTGGTCCAGTTAAGTTTCTGTTCAATGGAGATCCCCAGTACATTAATGGTGGAGATTTCGGCGATGGTAATGCCGTTGAATGTCAGGGGGCGTTGGTTAGAAGCTCACTTGTTGGAGATAGTAATTGCCTGTCACTTGTGTGGCGCAAATGTTACCTGCCAATTATCAGCCCAAGCCTGAACGTTGACCAGGTCTTGTTGCTTGTGGGAATGAACTGTTTCATTATCTGAGGACTTGCGAATGGCACTGAAGCCAGTGCAGTCATCAGCGAACTTCCCCACTTCTGATCTTATAATGGAGGGATGGTCATTGATGAAGCAGTTGAAGATGGTTCGGCCTTGGACGCTGCCCCGAGGAACTCCTGCTGCGATGTCCTGGGCCTGTGATGTCTGACATCCAACAACGCCGCCATCTTCCTTTGTGCTAGGTATGACTCCAGCCATTTAAGATTTCGCCCCCTCACCCGATTCCCATTGACATCAGTTTTACGAGGGCTCCTTGATGCCACACTCGTTCAAATGCTGCCTTGATGTTAAGGGCAGTCACTCTCACCTCATATCTGGAAGTCGGCTCCTTTGTCCATGTTTGTAACAAGGCTGTAATTAGTTCGGGAGGCGAGTGGTCTTGGTGGAACCCAATCTGGGCATAAGTGAGCCGGTAATTGGTGAGCCAGTGCTGCTTGATAGCACTGTCGATGACACCTTCCATCACTTTGCTGATGATTGAGAGTAGACTGATGGGGCGGTAATTGGCCGAGTTGGATTTGTCCTGCTTTTTGTGGACAGGACATACCTGGGTAGTTTTCCATATTGTCGGATAGATGCTAGTGTTGTAGCTGTACTGGAACAGCTTGGCTAGACCCGCAGCTAATTTTGGAGCACAAGTCTTCACCACGATAGCCGGGATGTTGTCAGAGCCCATAGCCTTTGCTATATCCAGTGCGCTCAGCCGTTTCTTGATATCACGTGGAATGAATCGAATTGGCTGAAGACTGGCTTCCGTGATGGTGGGGACCTCGGGAGTAGGCCGATATGGATCATCCCCTCGACACTTCTTGTTGAAGTTGGTTGCAAACGCTTCAGCCGTGTCTTTTGCACTCAGGTGCTGGGCTCCACCATCATTGAGGATGGGGATATTCTTGGAGCCTCCTCCTCCCGTTAGTTGTTTAATGGTCCACCACCATTCACGACTGGATGTGGCAGGACTGCAGAGCTTTCATCTGATCCATTGATTGTGGGATCGCTTAGCCCTGTCTTATCGCATTCTTCTTCCGCTTTTTAGCATGCATGTAGTTCTGTGTTGCAGCTTCCCCAGGTTGGCACCTCAATTTTAGGTACGCCTGGTTCTGCTCCTGGCATGCTCTTCTACACTCGTTGTTGAACCAGGGTTTGGCTCCCTGGCTTGGTGGTAATGGTAGAGTGAGGGATATGGCGGGCCATGATGTTACAGATTGTGGTGCAATACAATTCTGCTGCTGCTGATGGCCCACAGCGCCTCATGGATGCCCAGTTTTTAGCTGCTAGATCTTGTTTGAATCTATCCCATTTAGCACGGTGGTAGTGCCACACAACACGATGGAGAGTATTCTCAGTGTGAAGATGGGACTTTGTGTCCACAATGACTGTGCGGTGGTCACAGCTGCCAATGCTGTCATGGACAGATGCATCTGCGACAGGTAGATTGGTGAGGACGTGGTCAAGTAGGTTTTTCCCTCGTGTTGGTTCACTCACCACCTGTCGCAGGCCCAGAATGGCAGTTATGTCCTTCAAGACTCGGCCAGCTCGGTCAGTAGTGGTGCTACCGAGCCACTCTTGGTGATGGACATTGTAGTCCCCCACCCAGAGTGCATTCTGTGCCCTTGCTACTCTCTGCGTCTTCCAAATGGTGTTCAACATGGAGGAGCACTGATTAATCAGCTGAGGGAGGGTGGTAGGTGGCAATCAGCAGGAGGTTTCCTTGCCCATGCTTGACTTGGAGCCATGAGACTTCATTGGGTCCAGAGTCAATGTTAAGGACACCCACGGCCACTCCTTCCCGACTGTATACCATTGTGCCGCCACCCCTGGTGGGTCTGTCCTGCAGGTGGGACAGGACATACCCAGGTATGGTGATGGAGGAGTTCGGGACATTGGCAGAAATGTATTATTCTGTGAGTATGACTATGTCAGGCTGTTGCTTGACTAGTCTGTGGGACAGCTCTCCCAATATTGGAACAAGTCCCCAGATGTTGGTGATGAGGACTTTGTAGGGTTGACTGGGCTGGGTGTGCCGTTTCTGTGTCCGCAGCCGGTGCTGCGGTTCATGCCGGGTGGTCCGTCCGGTTTCATTCTTATTATTTTGTTTTGTAGCGGTTAGTTACAACTGAGTGACGTGCTCGGCCATTTCAGCGGGCAGTTAAGAGTCAACCACATCGCTGTGGGTCTGGATTCACATATAGGCCAGACCAGGTAAGGACGGCAGATTTCCTTCCCTAAAAGACATTAGTGAACCAGGGTTTTTATGACAATCCGATAGTTTCACTGTTACCATTACTGATACTAGCTTTTTATTCCAGATTTAATTAATTAACTGAATTTAAATTCCCCAGCTGCCGTGGAGGGATTTGAATTCACGTCTCTGGATCATTAATCCACGCCTGTGGATTACCAGCCAAGTGACATTACCACTACGGTACCATTCCCGTTCTACTCTAATATTAATGGTGTCGACCCTACTCCAACATTAATGGTAGTGAACTTACTCAAACATTTTTCTGGTGAACCTACTCTAACATTACTGGTTGTGAGTCTACTCTAACATTACTGGTTGTGACCCTATTCTAACATTACTGATAGTGATCCTACTATAACATTACTAGTGGTGTCCCTACCCTATTATTACTGGTGGTGAACATAACCTAACTTTACTGGTTTTGACCCGACTGTAACATTACAGGTGGCGAACATTCTCTAACATTACTGATGCTGACCCTACTCTAACATAACTAGTAGTGACCCTACTCTAATATTACTGGCGATGATCCTCCTCTATTTGTACTGGTGTTGAAACTAACCTAACTTTACTGGTCTTGATCTGACTGTAACATTAGAGGTGGTGAACATACACTAACATTGGAGGTGGTGAACATACTCTAACGTTACTGGTGCTGACTCTACAGTAATATTACTTTTTGTGCCTCTACTCTATCATTACTGGTGGTATCTCTACTCTAACATTACTTGTGGTGGCATTATTCTAACATTACTTGTGTTGTCCAGACTCTAACATTACTGGTTGCGACCCTACACTTACATTACTGGTGGTGAATCTGCCCTAAATTTTCTCGTGATGATTCTGTTCTAACATTACTAGTTTTGACTCTACTCTAATATTACTGCTTGTGAATTCTATTTAACTTTACTCTTGATTATCTTATTCTATCATCAGAGTAGTGTCACCACCAGCAATGTGAAAGTAGAGTCAAAACCAGCAATTTTAGAGTAGGGTAACAACCAGTAATGTTAGAGTAGAGTCACGACCATTTATATTAGAGTCGAGTCACAAACAATAATGTTAGAGTAGGATCACCACCACTAAAATCAGTGTATAGTCACCACCAGTAACGTTAGAGTAGAGTCACCAGCAGTTATGTTAGAGAAGAATCATCACCATTAAAAACTTGAGTAGGTTCATCATCAGTAATGTTGGAGTCGAGTCACCACCAGTAATATTAGAGCAAGATCAGCACCAGTAATGTTAAATTAGTGTCAGCACCAGTAATGTTCCATTAAAGTCATCATCAGTTAGGTTAGATTTGATTCACCACCAGTAATGTTAGTGCAGAGACACCAACATTAACGTTAATATAAAATAAACACCAGTAATGTTAGAGTAGGCACAACCCTAGTAATGTCTTAGTGGGACCACCACCAGCAATTCTAGAGTATTGTCACCACCAGTAATGTTAGAGTAAGGTCACATCCAGTAAAGCGAGGGTAGAGTCATATCCAGTAATGTTAGAGTATAGTCACCAGCAGTAATGTTAGAGTAGGCACACCCCCAGTAATGTAATAGTAGGGCCACCACCAGCAATTCTAGAGTATTGTCAACACCAGTAATGTTAGAGTAAGGTCAAAACCAGTAATTCTAGGGTAGAGTCATACCCAATAATGTTAGAGTATAGTCACCAGCACTAATGTTAGAGTAGCGCCACCACATTTAATGATAGAGTAGAATCATCACTACTAACGTTAGAGCAGCGTCACCAACAGTAATGTTAGAGTAGGGACACCACCAGTAATGTTTGAATAGAGTCACCACCAGTAATGTTAGCGTATCGTAACCACCAGTTATAATAGAGTTGAGTTAGCCCCAGTAATGTTACAGTTTGGTCAAAATCAGCAATGTCAGAGTAGCGTGCCCACATTTAAAGTTACATCCGAGTCATCAGCATTAATGTCAGTGTGTGGTTTCCAGCAGTAATGTTAGAGTAGAGTCACCATCAGTAATGTTAGATTAGGGTCACCACCAGTAATGTTAGAGTAGAGTCACCATAAGTAATGTTAGATTAGGGTCACCACCAGTAATGTTAGATTAGGGTCACCACCAATCATGTTAAAGTAGAGACACCACCAGTCATGTTAGAGTAGGAACACCACCAGTAATGTTATAGTAGGGTCACCGCCAGTAATGTTAGAATATATTCACCAACAGTATTGTTAAAGTAGAGTCAACAAAAGTAATGTTGCATTAATGTCATCATCAGTTTAGTTAGAAGAGGTTCACCACCAGTAATGTTAGAGTAAGGTCAGCACCAATAACGATGTAGTTGGGTCACCACCAGTAATGCTTGTGTAGAGTCACCACCAGTAACGTTAGTGTAGAGTCACCATCAGTAATGTTAGAATAGGGTCACATCCAGTAATCTTAAAGTAGTGTCACCACCAGTAATGTTAGAGTAGGGTCACCATCAGTAATGTTAGATTATTGTCACCACCAGTAATGTTAGTGTAGGGTCACCACCAGTTTTGTTAGGGTAGAGTCAACACCAGTAATGATAGAGTTGTGTACTGTTAGTGTATAATCTATGGACCGAGGTGCATTGTTACACCATTGGTGTTTCAGGACACTGAAGCGGAAAATCTTGCCCTGTTTGTTAAGTGACTGTAACTAACGCCAGTTATTGTGTAAGCGGATTTTCTCACCGGGGCACCGAGTGGTCTATAAATGGGTGAAATTTACGGATCTCAGATGCACTTGGGATGGAACCTTAAAGCAGTACAGGATCCACACCTTCTTCTATAATAAATAGAGTAACAGTGCGCTACATCACCTGTATAATTTATACAATTGTTTTGTGCTAAATTTGTCCGGTGGTGTCTTCTGTTTGTTCAAATTTAAAGACTAACAAAAGTCATTGTATGAATATTAAACATTTGGAATAACTCCCAGCAGAGTCTCAATTGGGCTGAATCCTGTAACATCGGCCCGTAAGAAAACATCTCACTCTAAAATACAATGATTGATTACCCGGAAATTCTGTACCTAATTTTTACAGCCATCGGTGTCCCAGGTAAGTCTTTATAACCAGTTATTGCTTTGTATGGAGCGATGTTAGACTGTATTATCGCTATTGGTGCCTGCCGGATGATGAGGTGTTTCTCCGTGTTTGTTATAAAGTTGTCTCTTCACTTTCCTTTGAGTGTTCACTGCCCACCAGTTACAGTCTTCTCTATCCCTGGTAAGCTGGGACTTGAATTTGAGCAGCGCCTTCTCGCGAATTGATTCGCTCCGCAAACAACCAATTACTTTTATTGTCTGACAAGTAACAAGTTTACTGGTGACCGGATTTATCATCACTACTGAGCCCCAAGCAGTCTCCAGATTATATCCGGGACTGGTGTTAGATCACCAATGTGTGCTCGTGGATTACCCTGAAAATTCAGAGTGTTATTATTATCCACATATGCTATTGTAAGATTAGTTCCTATTTAAAGGCACGGTATTGTTGACCATTCAGGTTAATTAAATGTTTGAAGCATTCTCACTCGCGCTGTATATATCCAAAATGCACTGTCAATATCTGAGTCAGCACTAACAGTCCGTACGTCATAAGACTGTGCGCCACAATGGGAACTGCTTCCTTCCAAATGATCCTGATGGTCAAAATGTGTATTCAGAATATAAAGTATAACAAATGATTTAGTTCAGAATCATGTCACATTTTAACATATGATCTGCTGTGGCTGCAGCTGTAGAATCCCGTTCCCCTATCCTGCTTCCACTTTCTACAATTCAGACCGACATTGGGTAGGCGGTGAAGATGTTTACTGTGGTGGGGCAGTTAATTTCTCCCGAAATCTTTCTTCTAGCATCAAGTCCCGTTCGCCCATCACCCCGGTGCTCGCTGACATATATTCACTCCCGGTTAAGCAGCGCCTCGATTTCAAAATTCTCTTCCTAGCTTTCAAATCGCTCCACGGCCTCGCCCCTCACTATCTCTGTAATCTCCTTCAGCCCCATAACCCCCTGAGTAATCTGCGCTCCTCTAATTCTGCTCTCTTGAGCATCCCTGATTATAATCGCTAAAGCTCTGGTGACCATGCCTTCTGTTGCCCAGACCCTAAGCTCTGAAATTCCCTGCCTAAACCTCTCCACCTCGGTACCACTCTTTCCTCCTTTAAGACGCTCCTTAAAACCTACCTCTTTGACCAAGCTTTTGTTCACCTGTCCAAATTTATCCTTTAGTGGCTCGCTGTCAAATTGTTTGTCTTAAAATACTCCTGAGCAGCGCCTTGGGACATTTTACTACGTTAAAGACGTTATATAAATACAAGTTGTTGTTGTTGTTTATTGTTACTTCCTCATTTTTATATTTTCTGATCCAGTTCAATCCGATGTGTCCGTATTTATTCCCATCTGCTCCGTTAACCTTTACACGCACTTAGTTTCATTTATCTTCTATCCTCTACAGATCCCCACAACACCTTCGATCATCTGCAAGCCTTTTCACTATTAACATACTTTTCTATATTTTCCAAAGTGTCAGCCGCGGCTCAGTTGATAGCACTCTCGCCTTTGAGTCAGAAGGTTTCATTCAGACTGACACTCGAGTGCTGTAGTGAGGGAGAGCTGCACTGTCGGATGAGCCGTTTTACAGATGAAATGCTAAACCGAGGCCGCAACTGCTCTCTCAGGTGGATGTAAAAGATCCAATGGCAATGTTTCGAAGTAGAGCAGGGGAGTTCTCCCCGGTTTCCTGGCCAATATTTATCCCTCAACCAACATCACTGAAAGAGATAATCTGGTCATTATCAGATTGCGGTTTGAAAGATCTTGGCTGCTGTGATTTTAACATTAAAATAGCAAAAATGTAAAACGTGGCTACAAAGCGCTTTGGGACGTCCTGAGATCATCGAAGGTTCTTTATAAATGCAAGTATTTCCTTATTTTCTAACATGTTAGTTAAAAAAATCGCGCAAACATTAATGAGCAATTGTCCTCATGGGATGAAAGAAAGGAAGCTTTTAGTTGCTCACACATTCCGGTTGATTGTAATTTTGTGGTTTAACATAATTATAACATTTCTTTCTCTCTTTATTCAAGTTAACCTGGTGGCGATTTCCATCCTGTACCGAGGAAATTGCGGTCTCTCCAAATGTGTCACTCGCTACCTGGTGGCGATGGCAGTAGCGGATTTAATGGTGGTGATTATTGAAGTCCTGATGTACCAGATTACTAGAATTTATTGGAAAATCTAATTCCTGAAACCGGCTCCATTCTGTCTTGTCCATTATGTCCTGTGTCAGGTTGCTTTGGATTGTTCTGTTTGGCTCACCGTCGCTTTCACTTTCGATCGCTTTGTAGCCATTTGCTGCCCGGAATTTAAGTTGAAATATTGCACCCCGAAAATTGCGGCGGTAGTTATTTTCACAATATATCTGGGGTTCCGTTTAAAGAACATCCCCTTTTATTTCCTGTATATGGAATCAACTTATTGGCCCAAAAATTAGTCCCGCGACGCGAGAGTAAGCACTGCGTACTCTCGCGTATTCTGTCTCCAATTGCCGGTTTTCTGCATGCACTGCGCATGCGCTGAAAACCGGCACTTGGTTTTTGGAAAAGGGGGCAGTTCCTCGGTGCACCGCGTGCGCGCTACAGGCTGCGCGCACGCTGTGCACTTAGTGCTTTGGACGCGCAGGTAAGGACGGTCGATTTTAGAAATGAAAAAAGGAGGAGTAAGACCCACTTTTAACAAGGTAAGTAGTGAATTCAGTATTATTTTGAATTTTTTTTAACAGGTATATCTTTTTTAGAGACGTTAAAGACAGGTAAGTTTATTTTTATAACTTTTTAAAAGATTTTAAATTTTTTCAAAAATTTATTTTTTTATTTAAAATGGTTAATTTATTTAACTATACTTATTTTATTAATGTGATGGTTTTTTTTAATTTAATTGAGGTTTAGCTGTTATTTTGGGGGTGTGTAAGATTCATAGCTTTCACAGCACTTATGTGAAACTTATGAATGGAAGATGGTGTGCTGCCATTGGCTCTAACTGAGTCACGTGATCCCACAGCTCGCACGCATTCACTACGCCGGTGGGATACGCAAGCACTGCCCAGCTGATGTCTAGAACATCAAGTTCCTGCGAGCTGGATCTGAAAAAGCCAACGCGGAGTGAGAGCTCGCGGGGAAGCCTTACCCCCGCGTCAACACTCAGTCTTTAATTTCTGGGCCATTATGTTCGCGGGAGTCTGAGGTGTACGGGGAAACAATCCCTTCCCATGTCGGAAGCGTTTGAGGGGTTTTACTGGTTGGACCGTCTGTTGAAGCCGCTGCTTCCTTTCTTTCTCATTTTGCTCCTTAATGCTCTGACCGTCAGACAGATTATTGCGGCCAGTAGAGTCCGCAGGGGGCTCAGGGCCCGGAGTAATAGCGAGATTCAGAGAGATCCAGAGATGGAGAATCGTAGGCAATCCATCATTCTGCTCTTCACCCTGTCGGGCAGTTTTATTCTGTGTTGGATGACAACTACTCCGGTCTTCATTCTCAGCCGATGTCTTTACACAGACCTGGAAACGTCTATTCGTTTTATTCAGGCAAAAAATGTTGGGACAGTAATTCAGCTTTTCAGCTGCTGCACAAACACCTTCATTTATGGAGTGACCCAGACGAAATTCAGAGAGCATTTGAGGAGCGCGGTGGTGTATCCTGTTACTCTCGTTGCTAGATTAGTTAGATAATGTGTACCGCACAGATCAATGCGTCAGTTAATGTTGTAGTTTTGTAATAGAGCCGAGATGACCAGAAACCTCTCTGAATAAGACTACAATCCACCTACGGCGGTCTAACCTGGTGATCTGAACCCTTCTCGAGGTGAGAGTGCCCCTCCTCCCGACTCCTCCATTGTTTCCATTGTCTGCTTCAGGGTACTTGCCTGTTTTATAATTCTATTTACAGTTTGGCCTGATTTACAAGTGATCCTTGTTTGGTTTCTGTAGAATATTGTCATATCACCACATTGCCTTTATGTGGAGGTATAATAAGATATCGTCATACATCCTTTACCATTGATACAAGTTCGAGGACTAGGAAACATTGAAACATCTTATTAATGCATTTCATTAAATCATGTCAATGTTATAATAAAACACTAATCCTTAAATGCAAGGTATATGAGATAGAGGTACTGATAATAACATTATAACTCCCGTAGCAAGGGCTTCTTCAGGAGATCGCAAGCCTGTCCTAAAAGAACTCCAGTGTGTTGTATATTTTATATGTATCTCCTATGCCAACTAATGCTTCGATTCAAATCTTCGCATTTTACACCAATTTATATTCCCATCTGACGTCCGGAACTTCACTTGTTCGTCTAATATAAAAATTGTGATCCGATTGTTTTTTTCTATCAGTTAACCACTTCTGAACCTGATTCAGCACAAACCCTTCACACATATTGTAAACATTTGCCTTTGACATCAATTGTTCCTTTTAGTGTTTGTTGTTCTGATTGATTATCGTATTAATTTTATCACCATCCCTTCTGCCATTTCTTTATGGAAACCAGAAACTCTCCTTGTTACGATATAACATCCCCTGTTTGCCTATTTATTCCTTGAAGCAACCCTTTTAATTGCTTGCACATTATTTCATCATGTTCCCACATAGTCTCAATATCATTCCACCTAAACCTCTTTCCGAATTGCGCTCAGTGTAGTCGTGTACACTCCACATACGTTTATTACATATACCAGAAGGCAAAGATACAGAAGAAACATTTAACAGATTAAGAATAATCTGGAATGCAAATTCACAATACAAAGTATCATTTGTATTGGTAACGACAATTCCGTTTACAGGTCTGTCCGGAAGGTCGGGGCACATAAGAACATCATAAATAAGAGCAGGGGTAGGCCATACGGCCCCTCGAGCCTGCTGCGCCATTCATTAAGATGATGGCTGATCATCGACATCAACTCCACTTTCCCGCCCGATCTCCATATCCCTTGATTCCCCTAGAGTCCAAAAACTATCTGTCTCAGCTCTGAATATAATCAAAGACTCAGCATTCACAGTCCTCTGGAGCAGAGAATTCCACAGATTCACAACCCTCTGAGTGAAGAAATTCCTCCTCATCTCTGTCTTAAATGGCCAACCCCTTATCCTGAGACTAAGCCCCTTAGTTCTAGACACTCCAGCCAGGGGAAGCATCCTCTCAGCTTTTACCCTGTCAATCCCCTTCAGAATCTTGCAGGTTCCAATGAGGTTACCTCTCATACTTCTACCTGAGGCACTGAGCCTGCCTTTCTCTCTCCAGTCTCTCCGGTCAGTTTTATTTGAGTCAATCCTAACTTGCAGATTAGGTCCCCAGGCTCTGCAATTACTGAGCAGCACAGCGACGAGCAGGAATAGCTTTGGCCCACGGTGAAAATCACGCTCACCTGTAATAAAGAGCAGAGAATACATGATGGCTCTTCTGGGGTGCGCGGAATGTCACCACGGAAATGTAGTTAGTAAATGTCCACTGAAGGAAATGTTGACGCTGAAAGAAACGTATAATTTAAACAGTAATTCTTCTGTAATCTTGGTGTGAATGTTGCAGGCGCCGGTCTCCCCATCAGACTCCGCCCCCCATTGTCTCCTGGACCAATAGAACGGGGCCCTCTCTCCTGACCATTGACTAATGATGGAGACAGTAGGAACTTGACTTGTCAATGTGACATTAGACTCTTTGTTCACAGATATTTACTTAAAATTTCAACTGGTCATCACAATGTTGGAATACTATAACAGGTGTCAATCCATTCGACACAATCAGTCTTTGTGGCGTTTACGCCGAACAAATACTTCCATTCACTTTTCCCAGCCTGTCTGAACATCCCTTCAAGGTATTATTATGGATCAATCTATTCAATTTAAACTTGAATATTGACATAATTTCTGCCTCCGTTAATTCCTCAGCCTCATAACTCTCCATGTAAAGATGTTTCAAACACCCTCAGTTCTAATTCTCTTACATTTATTATTTTATCTCTGAACGTTAGTTCTTGATCCCTGAACTAGTGGAAGCAGCCTGCTTCTATCTATCCTGTTCCGTCCCTTCTTAACTCATATCACTTGGACAAGACATGACAAAATATATCAATCTGTTATCATTGCGCCGTCTAGTGAAAATCAGGAAAGTGTAGCTAAGACAGTTAATTTATAGATTTATCTTGGAGATGTATGTGTCCTTTCTGGTACTGAACAATGAGAAGAATGTACTTGATAGCTTAGTGAAATCTTGCAACGTCGGGACCATGCAGGGGGAGATTGTAATCAAACTCCTCTATAGTGTATAAGAAGGAATTCCTGACAGCTGTAAGTTGTGGAAGACAGAGGAGGATCCAGAGAATTCTCAGAGACATTTCCAGGCGAATACGGGCCTGAGGCAGGGCCATAGGGGTGCAGACAATCGTTAACGCGGTTATTACCGGAAGCAGAAACGGGGTAGTATAACCCTTAATTATTAATTGTAAACTGCTGCTTAAGATACAGTAATTGTAATGATTCTCGCTTGTGATGATTAAAGTTTTAATTTCTGCCACCAATACGGGTCAATGTCGAATCATTTGGAATCGAAGATCTCACAAAGAGATTCTTACACAATACACTATCTAGTAAAAGTCAGGAACGTGTAGTGAAAATAACTCATTTATAGCTTTCTGTTGACGATGTTTGTGTCCTTGTTTATACTGAACAATGAGAAGAATATATTTGATAGCTTGGCCACTATCCGAAACATCAGGACCAGGCAGGGTGAAATTCAATTCAAACACGTCCACGCCCCGATCTTTTGATCGACAGCCAGAAAGGACAGAAATGGGTCAATATCGGATGACTGGTGCTGCCTGATCTTGTGATGTCACTGTGTGTATAGAAGTGACGCGTTGAACGTGAACCAACCAGCATGCGATATACATGATGCAGATTCCTGAAGAACGGATCCATGACATGGCCAGTCACGGTGACATCACCACAACATGAATTTGTTAATGTATCTCCAGAGAGTGAGAACATGTTTAAAAATAATAGGCAGAAATCTGCGCTATAGTATAGGTCGTGATAATATATATGATGCTGATGAGATATTGTTTAGTGATGGCCGTTAATACGCTAACACCAACAGAGTGGCACTTTAAGGAATGGGTTAATCAGACTGTCCTGAAGTCTGCTAATGTTATATGCTATTGGTTTCTCTTTATACTTTAGTCATGTTAACCTTCAGCCTTTGCCTGTTAAGCAGGGAAGTACAAGACAATTTAAAGCACCGCTGAGCTGATGGACCAGGCCTGACCCTGCAGCAATGGGCAGTTTCAGGATGAAGTAATACGAAATTTAATTTAAGAGATGTCATCCCAAACTGATTCATATATTTCAGAGAACATTAATCATTTGATAACGTGTGGAAAGGTTATGATCTGCGAAGGAAAGCATGTGGACATACATCATCATTTTTAATTGACATCAATGATACAAAAACAAAGCATGACTTATCTATAAAGGTTTCACTTGGTATAATTGCAATTATATGGATCAAGAGCGAAACTATTGATAAGATAATGAACTAAAGTTATAATACTTGTTAGCCCAATAAAAAAAACAGCTCGTTCACTATGTAAAACTTTACTGATAAAGGTTAAGTAAATTGTATTAATTTCCCCGTGATTCCCAGGCTCTGCCAATCCAGCTGGCGTCCAGCTTCTGGGGGAAGTGGTGGTGAGTTGCGGGCTGTTCTGTGTAATAGGCACATTCTGATTTAACTGGATTCAGACAGCCAACTGTATTTAAGGCAGGAGTAAGGCAGCAGGCAGAGGTTTTAATTCTCTCAGTCAGCGATGCATCTTCACCCAGCTCCAGTAGTGAGAAGCCGATGTGTAATCAACCACATCTTCTAATATCAAAACATAAAATAGAAATCAAAGGCATGAACAATTTAACCATTACATTACCGTGTCAAATTCAGTCCCGTATGGCTGAGATACCTAGCCCCGTGTTCCCAATTAAATAGCTGTGTTCCCCTGAGATTTTCTATTTCTAATTAAACAGTTACTGTGTTTCCCTGACATTCCATACACTCTATTTGTTATTAAACAGCAACCGTGTTCTCCAGTCACCAATTCTTTATACCCGGATACTACGTTCCATGAGCTTCAATTACAAATTAAACCTTTTACTCCTAAATTCCCCCTTTCTCTATTCCTAATTAAACAGATAATGTATTCTCCTAATTCCCTGTTTTCCCCAATACTAATTAAATGGTTACTGTGTTCCCCTAAATTTCCCAATCCTTTATTTCTCATCAATCAGTTAGTGTATTCCCCGATAGTGCCTTTTATTCTATTTTTAACTAAAAAATTGTTCTAATCCTGTAAATTCTTCAAAGTCCTGTATTTCTAATTAAACAGTTGCTGTATTCAACTAAATTCACCTGCCGTATATTTGTCATAAAAGAGTTACTGGCCGGGTTTTCCGAACGCAGGCCTCCCGCGGGCGGAGGCCTGCGATCTGGAAAAATCTATGCCCTTACCTGAGGGCTCCCGGGACGCACACACTTCCGCTCCTGGGCCTCTCCAAACTTGAAGTGTGCAGGGCCCACGTATCCCAGAGGCGCGTGCGTTTCGCAGCGTCCCTGGGATCACGTCGGCCATGGGGAGCCAATAACAGAAGGAAATCTCCCTTCATACATTTAACAGGAAGACATGTCAAATATCTGAATGAGATCACCACAAAAATATAATACAACTTTAAATAAGTTTTTTAAAAAATCACATTTTTAAAATCACTTGAATTTACAATAATTAAGTATTTTTTAAAAAAATAATTGAAAATTTTTACGGGACTAAAAATAAACTTAATTTTTTTTAAGCATTTTTAAATGATAAATCAGTGAAATTTGTTTTTACTTTTTTCAACTCTTATCCTGGTAAAAGCAGGCCTTATGAATTGTAAGTGTTTTCTGCGGGCGGAAGGTCTCCAAAACGCGTCACTATCCGCCCGCAGAGGCCCTTCTCCAGGGCAGCCGGTGGATCTGTCAAGACTATTCTTGACAGATCGGAAAAGCCGGGTTTAAGCATGCGCTGTACATGCCTAAAACCGGAATTTCCGATGTCCCTACGCGTGGGCACACAGCGCATACCCACCGTAGGGATCAGAATATTTGGGTAACTGTATTACCGTGAATTCCCCGATGTTCCCCATTTCCCGTTATGTCTTCTCCGAGCTCATTTTGTCCACGTGATACACCTCGCGCTCTCTCGACCCTATTCCAACTAAATCCCACATAATTGCTGACTACTCAACTTCTGTTCTTAGCCACCATGCTGGCTGATACTTTGAATGATTCCCTCTGCTCTGGTACTGTCCCCTCCCTTTCAAATCTGCCGTCTCACACTCCTCCGAACAAATGCAGCTTCACCACTATCTTTGCAATCCATCGCCCCGTCTCCAATCTCCTATTCCTCTCCAAAGCCATTGAACGTACAGTTGTCTCCCAAATTCGTGCTCATCTTTCCGCAACTCCATTTCTAAATCTCTCCAATCAGTTTTCTCCCTTTTCCACAGCACTGAAAGGGCCCTTATCGAATTCAGAAACGACATCCTCTGTGAGTGTGAACGGGGTGCACTATCCTGCCTCATGCTTCCCGTCTTCGACATGACTGACCACATCAGCCTCCTCAAAAGCCTCTCCTCCATTCTCCTGCCTTCACCTGGTTCCACTCTTACCTATGGAGCACCAGAGAATATACATCAACGGCTTCATCTTCATACTCTCGCAACGTTACCTCTGGTGTGCCCAAAGGTCATACTCTTTCATCCTCCAATTTCTCATCTACATGCTTGGCGGCATCATCTGGAAACAGAACGTCAGATTTCACATGTATGCCCTCCACTGCCTCTGTGTTGTCAAACCGCTTGTCTGACCTGCAGTCGTGGATGAGCCTTCAATTAAACATTGGGCAGTCTGAATCCATTGTCGTTGGTCCCAGCGACAAATTCCGTTCTATCGCCACCGATTCAATTTACGTTCATGGCTAATGTCTCAGGCTGAACCAGCGTGTTCGCAAACTCGGCGCCCCAGCTCAGCTTGTGACCTCATATCGTCTCCATCACAAAGACTGCGTAACATCTCCCAGCTCCGGTCCTTTGACCGCCAGAACGCTCCATGCTTTTGCCACCTCCAGACTTGACTATCCAATGGCATTCTGTCCGGTCTCCCGTCTCCCACCCTCCATAAACATAAGCTTACCCAAAACTCTGCTGCCCATAACCTAACTTGCAACAAGTCCCATTGAAACATCATCCTTTGCTCGTTCAACTATCTCTGTAACTTTATCCAGCTTTAAAGTCCTCAGAAATTTCTGCATTGAACCAGATCTGGCCGCTTGTGCACCCCCCAGCCCCCCCCCCCACCCCACCCCCCACAACTTCCTTCTCCCCACTCTTGGCGGCTGTCCCTTCGGCTGCCTAGGCCCTAAACTCTGGAATTCCCTCCCTTAACCTTTCCGCCTTTATTTCCTTCTTTATAGAGCTCCTTAAAACCTGCGCCTTTGACCAAACTGTTGGTCACCTGTCCTACCATCTCCATCTGTGGCTCGGTATCCTGTTTTGTTTGATTAAACTAACGTGAAGCACCTTGAGTAGTTGTACTAAGTTAAATGCATTATATAAATGAAGTTTATTGTTGTTGTAATGAGCAGTCCATCCTTGGCAATCCTCTTTTCCACATGTACCTACATGGTGCATTTATAATGATCAGTGGAATTGGGCTGCAGCGATCAATCTATTGTAATGATCAGTCCATCCAGGCCAGTGCCGTCACCCACATGTATCTAGGTGGTTTGGTCATTTCAATGATCAGTGGGGTTGGGTTGTACAGAATCCATTGTTTGCGCTGAATCGCTGGTCATCACAGTCGACTGGTTCAACACAGGAAAGGAATCCAATCCCGATTCACAGCGCGTTCCCCTGTAATCAGCAGTGGGGCAGAGAGTCTCACAGCTCAGTGTCTGATCTCAACTAATGGAAACTCAACTGCTCCCTACAGAGTTCACCATGTCAGGCCGGACTCGGTCTGTGCTGTAGAGAAGACGGAAAGAAGCGGCATTGAAAAGGGTTCTTATAATGATAAAAAACGAGAGGGGGGATGTGACGCCTCACTTTAATATCCCACAGTGCAGATTAACTGGCTTGCTGGAAGAGAATAAACTCCTGATTGATCACCGGCGTAATGAGAGCCCTGACCATGAATGGGAGCGTTATGGGAAGGATCCAGATGGGGAGAACACTCCCTCTTTCGATGAGGCCAGCTCCAGATCGTGGTGTTATGCTGAATAATGGAGTGTTCTATATAAAGAGCGCATGTACTTTACCAGCCAGGGGTAAATAATGAATTTACACTAAAATCCCGCTTGGGTTAGCAAACCGAGAGCCCCAGTTTTATTGGTCAATCACATGTAGCGATGAAACGTGCCCAATTCAGTCTCTAGAACCCAGTCCACTGGCAGTGGATCCATAAAACTCAGAGCAAAGCATTTTGGGTTTCCTGTAGTCCAAACAATAAAATTAAATGAGCATTGAGTCGGCGGCCGTCGGGCTGGGAGGATGTGTTGAGCGGACAAAATAAAGGCTCTCAACTACCAATCTTACAACATACAGCGAGGCAGAAGCGGGAGTCAGAGGGCCGGGCCAACCCGAGTCAGGAACAGTGACCCACCGACAGATAAAGACCCCGAGGGCGAATGCGCCCTCATAGCGCTGGGGACTAAAGGATCGCCTGGGCGATGCACAGATAGGAAAAAGAATGGAGGGAACATTGGGCGAGTTTTCTTGCTCAATGCGGATCCGCCTCGCCCTGTTTTGCTCTGTGCGCTCTGTTTACTCACTACTTTACTCCAGAGTGCGGAAAGACAAACATCTGTTCCGGGGTCTGGATTTCATTCCCTGGCTCATAAACATCCCGAGTGCACTGCGACCGGAAATTACGCCTACCTGAATGACACCACCCTGACCCCGGCAGAGCTTTCCCCGGTTTCCCCAATGAAATTGCCAGCGTAGGCACACAGCCCATTTACCGCCCGATATTGGGATCCCGCCTCGGGTTAGGGCGGAACATTAAATTTGGATGGGACATAAAGGCTATAGTTTGTGAAACTATCTGGATCACAGCAGTGTTTCAGGATGCTGGTTCCTCACACACAGAGCCCTCACATTCACACACTCTTCAGCTTCTTCTTACTCTGTGAAATACAACAAAGGACCATCCGCCTTCATGGTCCTGAGGGCAGGAGGCCCGCGGAGGGCACGGTCCAAGCCCAGTGGGAGGTGGTTTTCCTTGGCAGTGACTGTCACCTCCAGCAATGCCTGCTTGGCTACTGAAAGGTGGAAGAATTTCAGTGAACTCAACGGAGCAGCCAAGGTAACAGGAGTCAGTGCCCCATCTAACAGTGCGCTATAATAACCATGTTCACCATTACCAGCCGCCGGGCCTCTTTCCATTGATTACCAGAAGAGCTGGATAGCAATGTGCAGGAGGGACCTCAAGACCCTTCACCCCACCACATCACTTCCCGACAGGCCTTCCTTCACTCAGACCGACATGTCGGAAATCAGTGGAAGAGTCACATGCCGCTTATTTTCAGCTTTCTGCCCCTGTTATCTCCCACATTAAGGACTGCTTTCTGGCCCCAGGGTTACATTCCAGATAAAGCCAAGCAGTGCGGCTTCATTTTCTGCACTTTTTTCTGAAATGGGAAACAACCCGCCACCAAATCTAAGGATGTGCCGCCTCAGTCCCACAAGAAACGTGCTGGACAGCTTCAGTCAATCAGGTCAGAACCGCCTGGTGGAAAAGGCCCACTGAGGAGAGCGGAGAGTTTGGGATGAAAGGGCGTTTAATTGTAGGAATCGGCAGGAGCACCGCGGGTTATCAAAAGAGGAAAGCACACAGAATGGTTTCCTTTCATTTTTAGTACTATTTGGATAAGGGGAAATAATTTGGGCAAGGTGGGATGTCCCGGTGAGATAGACGTATTAGTAAAAGGATAGAGATTCACCGGAGAAGTTTCAACAAATATTTCCAAGATTTATACCAGAATTGAGAGGATATAACTATCAATAAAAATTGAACAGGCTGGGGCTTTTTCTCTAGAAAAGAGAAGGCTGATGGGTGACCTGACAGAGGTCTTTAAACTTATGAAGGGCTTTGATAGGGTAGATGTAGAGAAGATGTTTCCACTTGCTGGAGTATCCGAACTCGGGACCATATTCGATAGTCACCAATAAATCCAATTGGGAATTCAGGAGAAACTTCTTTACTCAGAATGTTGTGAAAATGTGGAACTCGCTACAATATGGAAAAATTGAGGCAAATAGCTTAGATGTATTTAAAGGGAAGCTGTGTAAGTACATGAGGGAGAAAGGAATAGAAGGATATGCTGATAGCTTTACAAACGTAGGGTGGGAGGAGTCTCGTGTGGAGCATGAACACCGGCCTGGATCAGTGGGGCCGAATGGCCGGTTTCTGTGCTGTAGATTATATGTAATTGTTTGTAAAAAAAGAATCAGGATGTTTTCCGCTGGGAGGCTGGTTGGTTGTGGAGGAGAGCTCCGTGATAGCAGGACTGGTTTATTTTTCAGATGTCCCTGATCTTATTCCTGGTCTGGTGCCACCTCTGACTTGCGGTCACAGATATCTGACAGCGGGGACTGGGCTCTCCTGGGCGAAATCGTCCTGAAGCGAGTCTCCAGCTGCCTGCTTGCCCTGCTGCTCCTCATCGTTCTCCTGTTCCTGCTCTTCATAGACACAGGTGCAGGGGAAGGTACAAAATATCCCACAGCACCGGTGGTGATGGAAAACCCGTTCGTGAGCTGGCGATAGTAAAAGGCCAAAAACATGTAATTTCCAGAAAGAAAGTTTCCCCACGTGCACAATCCTAATAAAGTGGTTCCAATAGGAATCGCTCCTACAACCGCCACCGAGCAACAAACAGCATCTCTTTGGTGGGGGTTTGTGAGTCGGGCTACGGACGGTAGAGCTGGAAATTCCAACAGAATTGAATTTCCATTTTCATGCAACGGGCAGGGCGGGTGGTGAAAATTTTAGACCGTCGGAAAATCAGCGCCAGAGTTTCCCAGCGCACGTTCCAAACTGCCACCTCTTCGGAAAGTGAACGATGCTGACAATTAAGCAATTAACGGGAGGAGGAGGCTCCAGAAACATCAACATCCTAAATGAAGGAAGAGTCCAGCAGGCAAGTGAAAAAGACAAGGCTGAAGCATTTGCAACCATCTTCAGTCAGAAGTGCCTAGTGAATGATTCATCTCGACCTCCTCCTGAAGTCCCCATTATCACAGAAGCAAGTCTTCAGCTAATTAGATTCACTCCACGTGATATCAAGAAACGGATCAGCGCACTGGATACAGCAAAGGCTATGGGCCCTGACAACATCCCGGCTGTCGTGCTGAAGATTGTGATCCAGAATTAGCTGCGCCTCTAGCCAAGATGTTGTAGTACAGGTACAACACTGGCATCTACCAGACAATGTGGAAAACTGCCCAGGTATGTCCTATCCACAGAAAGCAGGGCAAATCCAATGCAGCCACTTACCGCCCCATTAGTCTTCTCTCAATTACCAGCAAAGTGATGGACGGTGTCGTCGGCAGTGATATCAAGCGGCACTTACTCACAATAACCTGCTCACTGTTTCCCAGTTTGGGTTCCGCCAAGACCACTTGGCTCCCGACCTCATTACAGCCTTCGTCCAAACATGTACAAAGGAGCTGAATCCCAGAGGTGAGGTGAGAGTGACTGCCTTTGACATCAAGGCAGCATTTGACCGAGTGTGGCATCAAGGAGCCCTAGTAAAACTGAAGTCAATGCGAATCGGGGGGAAAACGCTCCACTGGTTGGAGTCATACCTACCACAAAGGAAGATAGCTGTCGCTGTTGGGGGTCAATCACCTCAGCCTCAGGACATCGCTGTACGAATTCCTCAGAGCAGTGTCCTAGGTCCAACCATCTTCAGGTGCTTCATCGTAAGGTGAAAATTGGGGACGTTCGTTAATGATTGCACAGAGTTCAGTTCCATTCACAACTCCTCCGAAAATCAAGCAGACCATGCCAGCATGCAGCAAGACCTGGACGACATTCTGGCCTTGGCTGATATGTGGCAGGTAACATTCGTGCCACACAAGTGCGAGGCAATGACTTTCTTCAACAAGAGAGATTCTAACCACCGCCCCTTGACATTCAATAGCATTACAATCGCCGAATCCCCCACCTCTAACAACATGGGTGTCATCTTTGACCAGAAACTTAACTGAACAAGCCACATACATACTGTGGCTACAAGAGTAGGTCAGAGGCTGGGTTTTCTGCAGCGAGTGTCTCACCTCCTGACTCCATAAAGCATTACCACCATCCACAAGGCATAAGTCCGGAGTGTGATGAAATTCTCTCCACTTGCCCGGATGAGTGCAGCTCCAACAACATTCAAGAAGCTCGACATTATCCAGTACAAGGCAGCACGCTTGATTGGCACCCTATCTACCACGATAAACATTCACTCCCTCCACTACCGGTGTGCGATGGCTGCAGTGTGTACGATCTAAAAGATGCACTGCAGAAACTTGTCAAGGCATCTTCGACTGCACCTCAAAAATCAGCGACCTCTACCACCTAGAAGAACAAGAGCAGTAGGCGAATGGGAAAACCACCACCTCCAAGTTCAACCGCAAGTAACACACCATCCTCACTTGGAAATATATCGCCGATCCTTCATCGTCGCTGGCTCAAAATTCTGGAAATCCCTCACTAACAGCACTATGGGAGTAACTTCACCACACGGACTGCAGCGATTTCAAGAAGGCGGCTCACCACTAACTTCTGAAGGGTAATTATAGGTGGGCAACAACTGCTGGCCTTGCCAGCGACGCCCACATAACATGAATGAAAGTAAATGTTGTGTACTACCAGTACCGAAGGAGGGTGGTCACAACTAGTGGAAGTGCAGGTGTTGCACTAGTACCGGAGGAGCAGGGTCACATCTAGTGTAAATGCAGCGGTGCGAGTAATAACGGAATAGCAAAGTCACTTCAAATGTACATGTAGGTGCCACTAGTACAGGAGGAGAACGCTCACACCCAGTGTAAGTGTAGGAGCCACTAGTACCAGAGGAGCACGGCCACCTCTGGTGAAAGTGTAGGGTACCACCAGTATCGGTGCTCAAAGTCACATACATCGTAGGGAGAGGGCTGGATTTGGTGGCTAATGTACGTTGTTTGTGGCGATGACCGAAGGCAATTAATTTGATCTTCCTAATATTTAGTTGGAAACAATTTCTGCGCATGTACTGGATGTTGGACAAGAATTGACTCGTTAGAGACAGCGGAGCGATCAGGACAGGTGGTAGGGAAGTAGAGCTGGGTGTCGTCAGCGAACATGTTCTTCATCAGCTTTCACATATTCACTTCTATCTAGTGTTGTGTACCACTAGTACCGGATGAGCGCGGTCAACTGTTGTGTAGCTTTATTGTTACCAGTAGTGAAGGAGGAACACGCTCACATCTCGTGTAAGTGTAGGATACCACAAGCTCCGGATGAGCACGGTCCACTCTATGATAATATTATGGGTACGACTAATACGGGAGGTGCACGGTCAACACTAGTGTTGGTGTAGTGATACCACTATTACTGTAGAAGTAGGCTCAACACTAGTGTAAGTGTAAGTGTCTCCTGTTACTGGAGAAGCACGGTCACCGCTAGTGCAATTGTATTGATACCATTCTTACCGGACTTGCACGGTCAACTCTAGAGTAAGTGTAGCAGAACCATTTCTGCTGGAGGAGCCCTTGCAGATCTAGTGTCAGTGGAGGAGTACCACTAGTACCGGAGGATCACTGTCAATACTAATGTTAGTGTAGTGCTACTGCTCAAGTATAGGGATGCTACTATTACCTGAGGAGCACGGAGACCTCTACTGTAAGTGTAGGGGTGCCACATGTACAGGAGGAACACAGTCACCTCTAGTATAAGGGCAGGGCAGCACTTGTACAGGAGGAGCACAGTGAACTGTAATATAAGGCCAGGGCACCACTGGTACAGGAGGAGCACAGTGAACTCCAGTATAAGTGTAGGGGTGTCACTTGTACAGGAGGAGCACAGTGAACCTTAGTATAAGTGTAGGGGTGCCACTTCTACATGAGGAGCACAGTGAACTCTAGTATAAGTGTAGGGGTGACATTTTGTACAGGAGGAGCACAGTCAACTCTAGTATACGTGTAGGGGTGTCGCTTTTACCGGAGGAGCACCGTCCACTGTAGTATAAGGCCAGGGCACCACTGGTACAGGAGGAGCACAGTCACCTCTAGTATAAGTGTAGGGGTGCCATTTTGTACAGGAGAAGCACAGTCAACTCTAGTATAATTGTAGGCTACGATTAGCACTGGAGCAACAAGATCATGGCTAATGCTGCCAGACTGGGTTCATCACCAGTATTGCAGGATATGTTTCACCGGCTAATCTGGAGAATTTGGAGTATTAGGAGTGAATAATGGGCAGGGTCATGGCGATTAGTAGAAGGGGATTATCCTTCAGCAGGTCTGTTCGAATCGAAACAGCACGAGTCTGGGAGATTGAATTTTTCACTTGTAAACAATATTTTAACTCTGTATTTGTTAAACTCTCAAATAACAGTTTCATACAGTTCCCTAAATCTGACATATCAGCTAAGCAAAACAACTTAGCTGAGTCTATTTGTGAAATGACTGTAACTAATGCTAATTATGATTTAACCTGATTGACTCCCTAGAGGATTGATGTGTGGATAAATATAGGTTCCCTTCCATTGCCTCAGCCGTGCGCCAGTCAGAGTCTTTCATCTCCTACAGAAGTCATCCATTCTCACAGAAAATGGGGCGACCAAATATTCTACTGATAAAAGAGATTTACTACCCGATTCTCGCAGCCGTCGGTGTCCCCGGTTAGTGAGCCATTTAAACCCGTTTGTTGTTAATCGGTGTTAATTGTCCCCCCTGTTCTTACAGTCTGGTGAATAAGGTAACGTGTTTCGCTGAAGTCAGCACAGTCGGTAGTGACTGGAACCAACTCGTGAACCGTGTGTCTGCACTTCCCGCGTTCCCCTTAATCAGCTAACCTCACTTGGTGACAATGGTGATTCTCTCCCGAGGAAACTGCGGCCTTTCCAAGGGTATCTCTGTCTACATGGTGGCCATGGCAACAGCAGATCTACTGGTCATGATCTTCAATGTAATGGTGTATCACATTCTCAGTTATCACTTTCCAGGTTCATTCCTGCATCAAACTCCCGTGTGTAAGTTCATTCTATTCATGACTGCTGTCACCCTCGATTTGTCTGTTTGGTTCACCGTCTCCTTCACATTTGACCGATTTGTTGTTATCTGCTGCCAGAAGTTTAAAACAAAGTATTGCACCGAAAGTACTGCGGTCGCGGTTGTAACAACGTTCTCTGTTCTGATCTTGTTGAAAAACATCACCTTTTTGTTTGCGTATGAACCTCAGCAAATAATTAACAAGGTGCAGTGGGGCTGCCTGTCAAGTGTGGCCTTCTTTTCCTCACCTCCAGGTGTAGCCTACCTCTGGTTTCTCACTGTCTGGGTAGTTTGGCTTCCTTTTACTTTAATCGCCTTGTGCAATTCTTTGACAATCAGTCGTATTTTAGTGGCCAGTAGAGCTCGCAGGGGACTCCGGAGTCACGCGAGTGAGAATCAGTGTGACCCAGAGATGGTGAACCGAAGGAAATCTATAATTTTACTGTTTACTATATCGGGCAGTTTTATACTGTTGTGGTTGACAGCTGTAGTGAGTTTTGCAACTGCCGGACTGACAAACATCAATTATTACCGAGGTGACCTCACAAACACAGACTATATCGCCACTGAAACCGGAGCCATGCTGAAGCTTTTGAGTTCCTGTCTGAACACATGTATTTATGCAGCGACCCAGAGGAAACTCAAAGAAAAGCTGAAGAAGTTGCTGAAATCTCCCTGGACACAGATTCTAAGATTGGTTAAAAATAAAAGAATTTCGAAGTAGAGCCTTCTTTGCAACATTAGAATTCACTTTTAGCTCCTATTCCAGCTTAAACTGGGGTTCTCTCTCCTTACAGCCACATCAAGATGGTTCTTGTAATATCTCACAGGAACGCGAATCTATGTGTGCCCCGTGTCATTTAACTCAACATTGACGTTGGGTTTTCACAGTTCATTAACTGATGACTCCTGACAAATAAGCCTTTAGTATGAAAAGTGTCAGTGATAAATGAAGTTTAATAATGGAACAGAATATTTGATCAACGGGTTTAATATCTGACAGAGGGAGGACTGTAATTTAATTCTACCGTGTAATTGATAGGAATATCCGCCAGATTTAGGATAAGATTCGGTGGTTTAGAACTCCTGGTGACCTTACTTTTTCTCAGAGGTTTGCTGAATGTGTTGCTTGGACTGATTGCAGCGGCACCGACCGCCTCATCCCGTCTCCTGGGAATAAGGAGCGATGCCGCTGTCTCCTTCACAGTGTCGCAATGTTTCACCATTTTATGAATGTTAACTGAAGTTGCCTCGTTTTGCCCGTTTTTTTTCTGATGTCTCTATTACTGAGAAATAATCGAAGGTTGCCCAGCAACACTAAAATAAAGCTTTTATTTGCTTTTACGAAATTTGTCACAGGGAACCTGACAGCAGTTAATCTGAATCAGTCACCTGGTTACACAGGTAAAGCTGTGTAAGAATTTCTAATATCCTAAATACTAGGGGAAGTTAATTCAACGATCTGTACAATGTAATAGTCAGGTATTGAGCTGGAACAATCCTCTGCCTGTGTTTGCACACAGACAGTAATATGTAATACCCCCTGCCTTTTACCAGCTGTTGTTGACCGGGTATCCCCAGTGCAAGGCGGTGTATTGGGAGCTCCGCCCAGCCCCACTGGGGACCTGGGTTTGAGAGCGTTGTTCGGTGCAAAGACATCAGATGAAAACTTGTGCCAATTAACTAACATTTTTTACGCCCTCCTGTTATGCCTCAGCTGAAACTGTTTTCCAATATAAGCTTCGGAGTTTGTGTTAGTGATTGGAAGATGTGGAGGAGAGGCTGCCCCTGGGATTGGTCAAATCCACCGTTCACACTGCAGGATGTGTAAGATCATCAGAGGAGATGTCGTGGACTGCTTCCACTGGTCTCATCTTCAATATACCCGGTTACCCATAGAATACAGCCAGCGCAGTGTCCACTCGATCTTTCCACGCTTTTTCTGATTGATGGACACCGCATATATTGTTTAATCTGTTGGTTGAAATTTCCTTTAACATTTATTGGTTGGAATGTGTTTTATTTTTCACAGCCTTTTTTTGCGCTTTCTTTCATCTACCGGCTGCATGTAGTTCTCCTGGTGTCGTAGTTTTGCGCCCAGTGCGGGAATTTTCCTCCTGAACCCAAGGGGAAGGAAGCGGCGGTGGTAGTTCAGGTTAGAGCTTTTACGTTGCCTGTCTATAATTGACTCGGATCCACAAGTAAAACAGTAACTGAGCCTGGGATTATGCTAAAGAGTTCCTAATTGTTACACGAGTCGGCCTTGCATGGTATCTCTAATCTTCCGATGTCATGGTCAAAAATGAGAAGTCGCACAACACCAGGTTATAGTCCAACAGATTTTTTTTAAATTACAAGCTTTCGGAGCTGTCGCCCCTTCGTCAGGCAAAGTTACTGTGAGAGAATCTATCAGAATTCACAGAATATAAAAACACAGAGAAAATGCATAGATTAAATCTTTCCCTACATCAAAGACACACTAAGAGCACAGCCAAGACAATGAGATGTGTCCCAGGGGGTCCAACGCGTCAGAACACCTGGACCCCCTGGGACACATCTCATTGTCTTGGCTGTGCTCTTAGTGTGTCTTTGATGTAGGGAAAGATTTAATCTACGCATTTTCTCTGTTTTTATATTCTGTGAATTCTGATAGATTCTCTCACAGTAACTTTGCCTGACGAAGGGGCGACAGCTCCGAAAGCTTGTAATTTTAAATAAATCTGTTGGACTATAACCTGGTGTTGTGCGACTTCTCATTTTTGTCCACCCCAGTCCAACGCCGGCATCTCCGCATGATGTCATGGTCAGTATTTATTCCTGAACAAACAGAATTACAACAGATCATTGAGGGTGCAATTGGACACGGAAAGGGGTGCAAACCCGACGAATCGCATTTGCCGACCGTTATACGACAGGCTCGATATTCAGTTCGATTGAATATCGGGCGCAGCGTATAACAGGCGATCGATGTGCTACCGATCGTTTCGTGTCCCCAGTCCATGCGCAATTGTGTCTTATCTGGTCGTTTATCTTATTGTTGTTTTTGGGATTTGCTGTGAGAAAATTGTCTTCTGCATTTCCTCACATTACTGCAGTGACTACACTTTAAAAGTACTTTGTTACCTGTGAGACACGTTATGGCATCCTGAGGTTTTGAAAGGCGCTATATAAATGCAAGGGGTAGAAACTCGACTTGTGCAGTAAGGCAGATTCACATCGCTTCCTGTTATAGGCACCGCCCAATATTCAGTTCCATAGCAGCGTAGAACAGGCGAGCGATGCGATGCTGTCAGTTTGGCCTCTCCTCCCGTGGCTCATTTCAACCCAAGTTCTTTATTTCCAGCCGAACCTCCAGGTCTAGTTGTTCTGATCAGCGACCCCAATTTAAACTGTTTTAAACTCAATTTGTAAAGTTAGTTAACGATCCATTTGGTTTTGGTGGAATCTGAATATTCTGAAACTAACGTCATTTTAAATTTCGGAATGAGCTGAAATCTGTCTGGAGCGGACTGCCTGAGAGTCATACACCCGGCCGAAATTCTCTTTCCACTGACTATAACGAAAAAGAGATGTAGCCGGGTGTAAAATATCCTACCGGCAGTTTACGCCCCATTGAAGTTTGAAAGTTCACCTGATCCTGTGGCTTATTCGGCAGAATTAAATAAAGCGGAGGGAAGTTCAGTAGATACGGAGGTATTATCTTGTTCCATATATTCCGAATACTAATTGATAAAGTGCCGACACTGGTGAAGTAGCCACCAAATCTTTCAAGACTCTGCTATCAGAGAGTCAATTGGGCAGTGACAGCATTTGGATTGTGTGTCAGATTTCAGTTCCTGTAGCTGAGTCATGAAATATATTCAATGCTGAGATAAACAGATTTTTCAGCAACAGGGGAGACAAGGGTTATGGGGAGCGGGCAGGACAGTGGAGTTGAGGCCAAAATCGGATCAGCCATGATCTCATTAAATGGCGGAGCATGCTCGAGGGGCCGAATGGCCCTACTCCTACTCCTATTTCTTATTTTCTCATGTACTTCCGTAAACCTAGTCTCTCATAAACTCTTAGACGCAGCAACAGATTTAAATTTTTGCTATAAATCCATTGCATAATGAGGTAGAAAGAAAGACTGGAATAGTTCGGGTGTAACTGGCGCGAAGTTTTCCTTTGTGAATCTAGAAGTCGGAACACGGTGATAACGTTGGATGTGTTTGTATCACAGTGCAGAGAGTTCTGTGGTTGTAGACTGTTAGTGGAGGATTACAGAGTTCCGTCCTGAGTCTGACGGCCGCACTTAGCGTTGGAATCTGCCTCTTGTTCCACTCCATGCTAGAAGAATCTAAAGGGATTCCCTTGGCCGGAATTAAATACAATTTCCGTTAGATTAAAGATACAAAGCAATGCCCAGAGCTGATGTCCACAAATCTAATGATAGCGAAAAAACAGGAAGCATAAGTATTAGCGATGTATTTGTTATCCTGGAAATACAAAAATAAAAAAAAACTGCTTAACAATCAAACTGCAAGGGGTGAAAGATGGAGGAGTTCCTGAATATAATTGGTGACACGACATGGAATCGGCTGAGCGCTGCACCCATTGGCTGTAAGTGTCTGAAGTGTGACGAAAAAGATTCACCTCTGAAAGCCCCACTACGTCATCATAAGCCCCTACTCCAGGCTGTGGCGCTCTTCACGAGGGCCGCAGGAAGTGAGGCCGCGTTCATATTGACTGCAATAGAGCTGAATATCCGGCGCTGCGTATAACGGCGGCCGATTCGATACCGCCCGCATTATGCCACCGCCCAAGACGAATTTCCGGGTCTAAATGTGCGATTATCAATATATTTAATTTGAATATATTTACCTTTAATGGCAATTGGTTGGATTCCTTTCTTTAATATTAAATTGTTCTTTTCTTTCCTTGCCCCTATTTATAGGGACTGAACTCACTCACAATATCCGCCAACTCCAGCTCCGCCCACAGTAACACATCACTGATGGAGCATAACCAGGGGCGGAAGCCTGTCTCCAGGTGAAATCACAAAGGACCCAGGAGCCAATCATACAGCAGCCAGTAACAATGTTACAAAGCTGCCGGAGCTCCGCCCAGTCGAGGTGTCACAGGGTCACATGACCATGCTCTGCTTCTGGTGTGCAGTTTCACTGGGGATGAATACATGCTGTACATTCAGCAGTGTCTCCGAACCGTTCCCATCTACTGAGACCCTAAGGCAGGGAGCGCAAACCCGCAAAATTGCCACTTACGAATTCTCCGTCCCATACTCCAAATATGAGCACCACTATTCAATGATCCAAACGTCCACCTTTTGATTTATACACCCCAAAGACTCCCTCGTGTAGAATCAGGCAGTGCCTCTTCCTCATGCCTTTGCAATGAAATGCAGTGTGAGATAATAGTGCTTCGATGAAGATATAACAATCACCTCTCTGTTCTAACACCAATTTATTCCCTATAACAGGAGGGAGCGTCAGAACCACATTGTAGGGCTCATCAGGGGTATCAATGGGAGGGGACATACGTGCAATAATTCGAGGGGAAATCATGGGCAATAATAGTTTAAAACTCCGTCTGTAGTGTCCCATCAGACACTCGCAGTTCATAACGGCACGAGATACATACAGAGTAAAAGTACCTCTACACGATCCCATTAAACACTCCCAGGTCAGATACAGCATGGTATACATGCAGTGTAAAGCATATTTAAACTGCACATCAATCACTCCCACCTCAAGTCCAGCATGGGGTAGATACTGATTAAAGCTCCATCTACACTGTCCCATCAAACTCTCCCAGAAAAAGCACAGCACGGGTCAGATACAGAGTGAATCTCGCTCGACACTCTTCAATCAACCCTCACAGGGCAGGTACAGCACGGGTCAGATACACAGTACAGCTCCCTCGACACTATTCCATCTACTCTCACAGGGCAGATACAGCCCGGGTTAACAAGAGTAAATCTCCCTCTACACTGTCCCATCGGAAACCCTCAGGTCAGGTAGACAGAGATTAGATAAAATGTAAATCTCACTGTACAGTCGTTCGTCAAGCAAAGTTAATTCAGATACGGCATGCGTTCAATGCAGCGTACAGCTCCTCTGACACTACCCAATGAAGCAAACCGTCTCAATTGAAGCAATGTATGATTACAGGTCAGACATCCCTGTAATTGTAATCAGCACGCTGTCCTAGGTGAGGTATGGGCTAGCTTCACATACCAGTGAATCCCCAGTGAAATTACAGCATCAAATGCCGCGTCGTTTGCAAGAAACTAAACGGCTCCCAAGAGCTTGTTAGACTCTCACCTTGAAAAAATCCTGTACTGATGGGATTCTCAGTGGAGCTCCTCACGTTTCCAATTACTGCTAAAGCTTCCTGTTTTATCCCGTCTTTTTCAATGTGATTGTTGGTCCCAGCAGATCTGCACTGTGAAACCACCGACCTTTCTCCAGTCTCATTTAGTGTGATGACGGATCGATGTCGATCTCTCTTCTTTCATGAGATAATGCTCACTTCAAGAATCTTTTAATATAAAAATGATTCATATTATTTCCAGAATCTTTTACTCGAAAACAATAGGATTAATTTTGCGACTTGCGATATTTATTTTGAACATATTTACAATTAATAACATTTGATTGGTTTACTTACTTTAATACTAAATTCTTCTTTTCCATCCTAACCCCTATTTATGGGGACTGAACTCACTCTCAATATCAGCTGCCAACTCCAGCGCCGCCCACAGTAACACAGCACTGATGGGGCCAAACCAGCAGCGGAAACCTGTCTCGAGGTGACATCACAAAGGAGCCAGGAGCCAATCACACAGCTGCCAGAAACAATGTCACAAAGCAGCCGGAGCTCCGCACCGTGGCGGTGTCACAGAGTCACATGACCATGCTCTGCTCCTGGTGCGCAGTTTCACTGGGGATGAACGCGGATAATTACATAAGAACATAAGAAATAAGAGCAGGAGTAGGCCATATGACCCCTGGAGCCTGCTCCCCCATTCAATAAGATAATTGCTGATAATCGACCATAAACTCTGGGGAGACAGTGGGAATATGGTATTGAGATAGAGGTTCAGCCATGATCATATTGAATGGAGAAGCAGGCTCGAAGGGTCGAATTGTCTACTCCTGCTCCTATTTTTCTATGTTTCTAACTCCACTTTCCCGCCCAATCCCCATATCCCTTGATTCCCCTAGAGTTCAAAAATCTGTCTATCTCAGCCTTGAATATACTCAAAGATTCAGCATTCACTGCCCTCTGGGGCAGAGAATTCCAATGATTTGCAGCCCTCTGAGTGAGTAAATTCCTTCTCATCTCAGTCTTAAATGGCCTCCCCCTTATCCTGAGAAAATGTCCCCTAGTTCTAGATACTCCAGCCTGGGGAAACGACCTCTCAGCCTCAACCCTGTCAATCCCCTTCAGAATCGTGTATGTTTCAATGAGACCACCTCTCATTCTTCTAAACTCCAGAGAGTATAGGCCCATTCTACACAATCTCTCATCATAGGACAGCCCTCTCATCCCAGGAATCAATCTAGTGAACCTTCGTTGCAATGCCTCCAAGGCAGGTATATCCTTCCTTAGATAAGGAGACCAAAACTGTGCACAGTACTCCGGGTGTAGTCTCACGATGGCACTGTACAATTATAGCAAGACTTCCTTACTCTTATACTCCAACCCCCTTGCAATAAAGGCAAACAAGCCATTTGCCTTCCTGATTGCTTGCTGTACCTGCATGCTAGCTTTTTGTGTTTCTTGCACGATTACACTCAAATCTCTCTGAACACCAACATTTGAAATTTTCTCACCATTTAAAAGAATATTCTGTTTTTCTATTCTTCCTTCTAAAGTGAATAACCTCACAATTACCTACTTTATACTCCACCTGCACCTTACTGCCCACTCACCTAGTCTATCTCTATCCCTTTGCAGATTGTTTGTGCTCTTCTCACAGCTTACTGTCCCACCTAGCTTTGCATCATCAGCAAACTTGGAAACATTGCACTTGGCCCCGTCATCTTGTTCATTAATATAGATTGTAAATAGCTGAGACTCCAACACTGATCCTTGCGGCAACCCACTAGTTACAGCCTGCCAACCTGAAAAAGATTCGTTTTTCCCTACTCTCTGTTTTCTGTCCATTAACCAATACTCTATCCATGCTACTATATTACCCACAACCCTATGAGCCCTAATCTTGTGTAATAATCTTTTATGTCGCACCTTATCGATTGCCTTTTGGAAATCCAAATATACTACATCCACTGGTTCCCCTTTATCAACCCTGCAAATTACATCCTCAAAAAACTCTAATAAATTTGTCAAACACGATTTCCCTTTCATAAAACCATGTTGACTCTGCCTAATCATGTTATGATTTTCGAAGTGACATGATACCACTTCCTTAATAATGGATTCCAGCATTTTCCCGACGACTGATGTCAGGCTAACTGGCCTGGAGTTCCCTGTTTTTTTCTCTCCCTCTTTTCTTCAATAGAGGTGTTACTTTTGCGACATTCCAATCCTCTTGGACCATTTCTGAATATAGGGATTTTTGGAAGATCAAAACTAATGCATCCACTATCTCTTCAGACACTTCTTTTAGAACCCTGGGATGTAGGACGTAACGTCCAGGGGATTTGTGTGCTTTTAGTCCCATTAGTTTCTCTAGTACTTTTTCTCTACTTATATTAATTATGTTAAGTTCCTCACCCTCATTAGACCCTTGGTTCCCACAATTTTGGTATGCTTTTTGTGTCTTCTACTGTGAAGACAGATACAAAATATTTGTTTAATTTTCCTGCCATTTCCTTATTCCCCATAATAATTTGTCCTGTCTCAGCCTCTAAGAGACCAACGTTTACTTTTGCTATTCTTTTCCTTTTTACATACTTGTAGAAACTCTTAAAATCTGCTTTTATATCTCTTGCTAGTTTTCTCTCATATTGTATTTTTTCCCTTTTTATCAATTTTTTGGTCAACCTTTGCTGGTTTCTGAATCTCTCCCAATCCTTAGGCTTACTATTATTCCGTGCAACATTATAAGCTTCTTCTTTCAATCTAATGCTATCCTTAACTTCTTTAGTTAGTCGCGGTTGTATCACTTTTCCCGTGGAGTTCTTGTTTCTCAACGGAAATGATTTTTGTTGAGAATTAGGAAATATTTATTTAAATGCTAGCCATTGCTTATTTCCGCCATACCTTTTAATCTATTTTTTCAATCTACCTTAACCAATTTACCTCATACCTATGTAATTTGCTTTATTTAAGTTTAAGACTCTCGTTTCGGACTTAGGCATGTCGCTTTCAATATTAACGTGAAATGCTATCATATTATGACCAGTCTGCCCCAGAAGATCCTTTACTATGAGATTGCTAATTATCCCTGTCTTATTGCATAACACAAGATCTAAAATAGCCTTTTCTCTGGTCGCTACCATGACATATTGTTCCAGGAAACTGTCCCGGATACATTCCATGAACACATCCTTCAGACTACCTTTGTCAATTTGATTTGTCCAGTCGATATGAAGATTGAATTCCATCAAGATTATTGCATTACCTTTGTTGCAAGCTCTTACTATTTATTGATTAAAATTCTGCCCAACGGTATAGCTACTGTTATGGGGCCTATATACTACACCTACCAGTGTTTTCTGCCCTTGTTATTCCTTATCTCCACCCATGCTGATTCTATTTCCTGATCTTCCGAGCCGAGATCCTTTCTCGCTACTGTCCTTATGTCATCCTTTATTATCAGGGCTACTCCCCCTCCTTTTCCATTCTACCTGTCTTTTCGAAACGTCAAGTACCCTGGAACATTTAGTTCCCATCCTTGGCCACCTTGCAACCATGTCTCTGTAATGGCTATTCGATCAACCCCATTTATCTCTATTTGTGTCGCTCGCTCATCTGACTTGTTATGAATGCTTCGTGCATTCAGATGAAGAGCCTTTAATTTTTGTTTTAACTTTATTCCCTGCTTTGACCTTATTCCCTGCTGCACTGCAACCATTAAACTCTCTGTCCCTTCCTGTCACACTCTGCGTATTATTATCCAAATCGCTACACTGCTCTATTGCCTTGAACTTTCTCTTAAGATTTCCAAATTTCCCCTCACCTGACCCAATCTCCAATTCCGCTCCCATGCACTGAGACCCCAGGCAGGGAGCACAGATTCCCACAATTACCCCTTAGTCATTCTTCCTCCCGTCCTCAAAATGTGAGGTCCCACTATTTAATTGTGTAATTGCAGCCAAATCCACCTCTTGCTTTAAACATCCCAAACTCTCAGTTCTATCTATACAAGTCAGCGTGTGTTCCTTCTGCTTTGGCATTGAGAGGCTGTTTTAGATAATGATGTTAGATTGAGGCCCGATATTACAACCTGTTCTGTGTTCTGAAACTATTCTATTCCCTGTAACAGAAAAGGAAGCCAGAGGCACTATGTAAGGAGTATGAGGGTTAGCAAGTGTTTGAACCATCGTGGTATAATTAGACGGGGCATCATGAGAAATATTTTAAAGCTCCCTCAACACTGTCCCCATAAACATTTCCAGGTCAGGTGCAGCACTCCCAAGTGAGGAATGGGCAAGGTTTGCATGTGAGCGATTCCCCAGTCAACTTGCCGAATCAAAGGTCGAGCCTTATGGCAGATGTTGAACAGCTACCAATAGCTGGTTAGACTCCCACCTCAGCAAAATCCTTTACTGCTGGATTTTCAGTAGAATTCCTCACCTGTCCAATCAGTTCCTGTTGTAAGCCGCGTTCGACATTGGGTATTGTTGGTCCCACCATATCCGTTCTGCGAACCCAACGCCTTTCTTCAGTCCCATATAAAGTGGTGATGATTCGACTTCTCCCTCTCTCTCTCTCTCTCTCCACCGTCCTGAGATACTGCTCACTCCAGGAACATTTTAATACAAACATAGTTCACGTTAATTCCAGAAGCTGTAATTGGAGAGGCTGGAACGAGCAAACACATCTGCAGGAGATGTCTCCATCTCGAATCTCTCCGGCATTGAGCTGGAGTGCGAGTTGGAGACACTCCGACATTTCAAGGAGGGGGAGGAATTTCTGGACAGTTTTATCCAGAATACGATCACACCCCAGATGAAAACACGGTTTCAGGAATAGGAGGGTTTGACTGTTAGGGAGCCGGGTAGTGGGGATTTACAAGAGGTTGAGAAGGAGTTCCCGCAGACACTGGTCCTGTCCAACATTTGCCATGTACTCGTTACCTGTGAGGACAAGGAGAAAGACTGCTGGGAGGACAGCCACAATGCAGACCAAGGCACCGTGGCTCAGAAGGCTGTCCAAGGGGGGGGGGGGGGGGAGAGCAGAATAGAAATGTGGTAGTGATAGGGGCCTCTATAATTAGGGGACAGATAGCATCCTCTGCAGCCATGAACGAGAATCCTGAATGGTGTGTTGCCTACCCGGTGCCAGGGTAAGGGATATTTCACGGCGGTTGGAGATGAACTTGGAAAGGGAGGGGCGAAATCCAGTTGTCTTGGTCCATCTTGGAACAAACGACATAGGTAGGAACAGGTGGGAGGTCCTGCTGAATGAGTATCAGGAGTTAGGCTCTAACTTAAAAAGCAGGACCTCGAGGGTAATAATCTCTGGGTTATTGCTCGAGCCACATGCAAATTGGCATAGAAGCAGACAGATCAGGAGAATTTCCACGTGGCTAAAGGGCTGGTGTGGGAAAGAGGGGTTCATTTTCGTGGGACACTGGCACCAGCTCTGAGACAGGAAGGAGCTGCACCGAGGGGAGGGGCTCCACCTGAACCGGGATGGGAGCCGTGTCCTAGTGGAAAGGCTGAATAGGGAGGTGGCAAAGGCTCTAAACTGGTAAGAAGGGAGCGGGATCTACAAGAAACGTAATCAGCCTAAATATAAACAAAACAGAAAAGTGAGCACAGGAAAGAATAATGTAAGGGAGGACATTGACGGCAAGGGATCAAATGGAATTATAGAACAGGATTCCAAAAAGATGGTTAAAAATAAAGTGAGAGGAAATCCTATTGAAAAGGAGTTAAACTCTCTGTACAGCAATGCTCACAGTGTCCGAAATAAAACAGGGGAGCTGGAGGCAATCATACGTTGCGAGGAACCAGACATAATCGCGATTACTGAGAAATCAGCCCTGAGAATTAATCATTGCAGGGTATAACATATCTAGAAAAGATAGAGAGGGAAAAGGAGGAGGTGGATTGCTGTACTTATTAGGGATAACAGAATGGCAGTAGAAAAAAGGGACGTAGATATCAGCAAGACAAAAGTAGAATCCATATGGATATGATAAAAGATAATAAAGGATCAATCACACTAATAGGCGTAGTCTACAGATCACTTAATTGTGGAAGGGAGGTTTTTTTTTGTTTATGGGATGTGGGCGTCGCTGGTAAGGCCAGCATTTATAGCCCACCCCTAATTGACTTGAGAAGGTGGCGATGAGCCGCCTTCTTGACCCGCTGCAGTCCGTGTGGTGAAGGTACTCCCACAGTGCTGCTAGGTATGGAGTTCCAGGATTTTGACCCAGCGACGATGAAGGATCGGCGATATACTGAATGATAATGAATAATGAAGGATCGGCGATATACTTCCAAGTCAGGATGGTGTGTGACTTGGAGGGAAACTTCGAGTTTGTGGTCTTCCCATGGGACTGCTGCCCTTGTCCTTCTAGATGCAAGAGGTCGCGGGATTGGGAAGAGCTGCCGAAGAAGCCTTGGCAAGTTGCTGCATTGCATCTTGTAGGCGGTACACACTGCAACCAATGTACGCTGGTGGTGGAGGGAATGAATGTTTAAGGTGGTGGATGAGGTGCCAAACAAACGGGCTGCTTTGTCCTGGATGGTGTCGAGCTTCTTCAGCTTTGTTGGAGCTGCACTCATCCAGGCGAGAGGAGAGTATTCCATCACACTCCTTACTTGAGCCTTGTAGATTGTTGAAAGCTTTTGGGGAGTAAGGAGATGAGACACTCGCCGCAGAATACCTAGCCTCTGACCTGCTTTTGTTGCCACAGTATCTATGTGGCTGGTCCCCTTAAGTTTCTGGTCAATGGAGAGCCCCCAGGATGTTGATGGTGGGGGATTCGGCGATGGTAATGCCATTGAATGTCAAGGGGAGGTGGTTAGACTCTCGCTTGTTGGAGATAGTCATTTCCTGGCACATCCGTGGCGCGAATGTGACATGCCACTTATCTGCCCAAGCCTGATTGTCGTCCAGGTCTTGTTGCATGTGGGCATGGACTGCTTCATTATCTGAGGAGTTGTGAATGGCGCTGAACACTGTGCAGTCATCAGTGAACATCCCCATTTCTGACCTTCTGTTGGAGGGAAGATCATGAAGCAGCTGAAGATGGTTTTGCCTAGGACCCTGCCCTGAGGAACTCCTGCAGCGATGTCCTGGGGCTGTGATGATTGACCTTCAACCACCACAACCATCTTCCTTTGTGCTAGGTATGACTCCAACAGTGGCGCGTTTCCGCCCCTATTTCCATTGACTTCAGTTTTACTGGAGCTCCTTGATGCCACACTCGGTCAAATGCTGCATTGATGTCAAGGGCAGTCTCTCTCACCTCACCTCTGGAATTCAGCTCCTTTGTCCATGTTTGGACCAAGGCTCTGATGAGGTCGGGAGCTGAGTGCACTTGACAGAACCCAAACTGGGCATCAGTGAGCAGGTTATTGGTGATTAAGTGCCTCCTGAGACTGATGGGGCGATAATTGGCCGGTTTGGATTTGTTCTGCTTTTTGTGGACAGGACATACCTGTGCAGTTTTCCACATTGTTGGATAGATGCCAGTGTTGAAGCTTTACTGGAACAGCTTGATTAGAGGCGCGGCTAGTTCTGGAGCAAACGTATTCAGCACGATAGCAGGGATGTTGTTGGGGCCCATAGCATTTGCTGTATCCAACGCGCTCAGCCGTTTCTTGATATCACGTGGAGTGAATCGAATTGGCTGAAGACTGGCTTCTGTAATGGTAGGGGAAGAACTATACAAAAATATTACGGAAATGAGTAAAAAACATAGAATAATAATCATGGGGGAATTTGAAATACCACGATATTAAATGGAAAGAAGAGGTAGGTAAAGGGGATGAGGAAATTTAGTTCCTATAATTTCTACAGGACTCCTTTCTAACACAATATTTAAAAAAGCTCAAAAAGGGAGGATTCGCTGTTGGATCTAGTTATGGGGAATGAGCCAGATCAGATAAGATGAGTAAAACTAGGGGAACATATAGGCAATAGTAACCATAATATAATACGCTTTAAGATGACCATAGAGAAGGACATAAGAATGACAAAAAACAAGTTAATAGATTGGAGAAAAGCTGATTTTGAGGGGTTGAGAATAGAACTTGCGAAGATAAAATGGGAAACAATATTGCCAAACAACGATGTAGAACGACAATGGGAAACATTTAAAGCAGTGTTCAACAGAGTGCAGGAAAAATATATTCCGTTGAAAGGAAAAAACAAGCTAAACAGTAACGAGACTTCGTGGATGAATAAAGACACAAGGAGACAATTAAGGCTAAGGAAAGAGGCATACATTAAGTACATAGATAGCATGGGAATGCATGGTAAGAGAGAATGCGAAGGGATTAGAAGAGAAGTAAAAAAAATTAGGAAGGCAAAGAGAAACTATGAAATTCAATTATCAAGGAACATTAAACAAAATAGCAACATATTTTACAGCCACATCAATAAAAAAGGAAGGTTGGGATGGGAATAGAGTCATTAAGGGATGGACAGGACAGTACCACAGGTAACGATAGGGAGATGGCAGAAATATTAAATCATTATTTTGCTTCAGTATTTACCAGGGAGATAGAACAGGTGGACATTACATTGGATGATGAAATAATTAATGAGATAAGTGCATTTTTAAAAAAGGGGATATATTAAATAAACTAATCAAACTCAAAGACCCCTGTTCCGAATGGATTGCATCCACGACTTTAAAAGAATCTAGCGAAGAGATAGCAGAGGCATGATTACGCATATTTAATAATTCGTTAGAAAAGGTGCAGTGCCGAAGGACTGGTGGATAGCTGACGTAATACCGATATTTAAGAAGGGGGATAGAACATTTCCAGGGAATTATAGACCATTCAGCTTAACATCGGTGGTAGGAAAAATAATGGAATCCCTACTAAAGGAGACAATAGAAGAACATCTAGAAACGAAATGTATAATAATGAATAGTCAGCATGGATTTCAAAAGGAAAAATCTTGCTTTACAAATTGTATTGAATTTTTTGAAGAGGTAACAAAGAGAGTGTACAATGGTAATGCAGTAGATGTAATTTATCTAGATTTTAAAAAGGCCTTCGATAAGGTGTCCCATAACAGATTGACGAACAAGGTCAGAGAATGCGGAGTCAGGGGACAAGTAGCAGAATGGATTGCTGGCTGGCTTCAGGACAGAAAGCAGAGAGTGAGAGTAAAGGGTAGCTATTCACAGTGGCAGAAGGTGGGTAGTGGTGTTCCACAAGGATTAGTGCTGGACCAGCTGTTCACAATTTACATTCATGGTTTAGACTTTGGAATCAAAAACACAATTTCTAAATTTGCAGATGATAACAAATCGGGGGAGGGGGGCGGGGTTAGTTAATACTGAGGGGGACTGCAACAAATTAGAAGAGGACATCAATAAACTTGCAGAATGGGCAAATAATTGGCAAATGAAGTTCAACACAGACAGATTTGAGGTATTTTATTTAGGTAGGAAGAATAGGGAGGTCACTTATCACTTGGAGGGTGTGAGTCTAGGTGGGGTAGAGGAACAAAGTGATCTCGGAGTACAAATACACAAATCACTAAAGGTTGCGCCACAGTTTAGCAAGGCCATTAAAAATGCAGACCAAGCACTAGGGTTTATTTCTATAGGGATAGAATTGAAAAGTAGGGAAGTTATGCTAAACCTGTATCGAGCCTAGGTTAGACCACACTTAGAGTACTGCGCACAGTTCTGGACCCCATATTATAAAAAAGGATATAGAGACAATGGAGAGGGTGCAGAGAAGATTTACAAGGACGATACCAGAAATGCGAGGTTATACATATCAGGCAAGGATGAACAGGCTGGGTCTCTTTTCTCTTGAAAAAAGAAGGCTGAGGGGTTACCTTATAGAGGTCTATAAAATAATGAAAAGTTCTGATAGATTGGATACAGAGAGAATGTTTCCACTTGTGGGGAAGAGCATTACTAGAGGTCATCAATATAAGATAGTCACCAAGAATTCCATTAGGGAATTCAGAAGAAACCTATTTTACCAAGGAGTGGTGAGAATGTGGTGCTCGATACCACCGGGAGTGGTTGAAGCGAATAGTATCGATGCATTTAAGGGGAGGCTGGACAAACATGAGGGAGAAGGGAATATAGGGTTATACTGATAGATGTGGATAAGGAAAGACGGGAGGAGGCTCGAGTGGAGCATAAACAGCGGCATGGACTGGTTGGGCCGAATGGCCTGTTTCTGTGCCGTATATCCTATATAATCCTATGTAATATAATGGGAAAAATTTTGTGACATTCCTTATATTTAATTTGCATATATTTGCCATTCATGATATGGCTGAATTACTTAATTTAATAGTAAATTGCTCTTTTTTTTCTAGCCACTCTGTACAGTGATTAAACTCACTCACATTGTCTGCGGACTGCTTCAGCTCTGGCTTCATAATATACCACTGATGGGGCGTAACTCGGGGTGGAAATCTATCTCCAGGTGACATCCCTAAGGAGACAGGAGCCAATCACACAGCAGCCGGAACTAAGTCACGAATAAGCTGGAGTCCCACCCACACGAGATGTTATAGGGTCACATGGCACGGCTCTGCGCCTGATGTGCAGTTGCACTGGGCATGAACGCAGTATATACAATCGGTCCAATCTCTGACCCCGCTCCCATGTACTGAGACATCAGACAGGGAGCATAGACTCACCAAATTAACCTTTGCATTTTCTCCCTCCCATTCTTCAAATGTGCGGTCCCACTTTTCAATGAACCCATGCCCAAGGACTGGTTGGGCCGAATGCTCTGTGTCTTTGCTCTGTGTGATCCTGAAGTGCAGCATAATCGCGGGCATGGACTGTTTGGGCCGAATGCTCTATGTCTGTTTTCTGTGTGATCCTGGAATGCAGCATAAACGTGGGCATACAGAGCAGGAAAGGCCCAGGCTCCATCTCCTGACTAGTGCCTCCTGCCCCACCCCAGCCCACCCCCCAACCACACACACACAGAGCAGGAATGTCCCAGTCTCCATCCACGGACTAGTGTCCCCCCCCCCCTACACACACACACACAATCAGAGCAGGAGGTTACAGTGATAGGGAGGGTTGTAGGGCTGGAGTAGGTTATAGAGTTCGGGAGAGTTGTAAGCGTTGGAGGAGGTTTCAGAGAGGGGGAGTATTTTGGGGCTGGAGGAGATTAGAGAGAAACGGAGGGCTGCAGGGCTGGAGGTTTTGATTGAGATCGGGAGGGTTGTAGAGCTGGAGGAAGTTACAGAGATAGGGAGGGTTGTAGGGCTGGAAGAATTTACAGAGATAGGGAGGGTTGTAGGTGTGGAGGAGTTTACAGAGATGGGGAGGTTTGTAAGGCTTGAGGAGGATACAGAGATAGGGAAGGTTGTAGGGCTGGAGGTGGTTAAAGAATTAGGGACGGTTATAGGTTCGGAGGAGGTTGCAGAGATAGGGAGGGTTGTAGGGCGGGAGCAGGTTACAGAGATAGGGTGGACTGTAGGGGCTGGAGGAGGTGACAGTAATATAGACGGTTGTCGGGCTGGAGGAGGTTACAGAGATAGGGAAGGCTGTAGGGGCTGGAGGAGGTTACAGAGCTGCGGTGGGTTGTACTGCTGGAGGTGGTAACAGCTCAAGCCTGAACGTCGTCCAGGTCTTGTTACATTCACTCCCTCCATCACCGGTGGAACATGGCTGAAGTGTGTACCATCTACAAGATGCACTGCAGCAGCTCGCCAAGGCTTCTCCGGCAGCACCTCTGAAACCCGCGACCTCTTCCACCAAGAAGGACAAGGGCAGCAGGTGCATGGGAACACTACCACCTCCAAGTTCCCATCCAAGTCACACACCATCATGACTTAGAAGTATATCGCCGATTCTCATTGTCGCTGGGTCAACATCATGGAACACCCTCCCTAACCACACTGTGGGAGTACCTTCACCACACGGACTGCAGCGGTTCAAGAAGGCGGCTCACCACCACCTTCTCGAGGGCAATTAGGGATGGGCAATAAATGCTTGTTCCTTGCCCGCGACGGCCACATCCCATGAACGAATACAAAAATGGCCGGAGGGAAGCTTCAAACAGCCTCAGTGCCCCGGTATCTGGAGGAGCAACATCAGCCAAGGTTGCTGCTCCAGATCACAACCCAGTGTAGGAGTGTGGGGCACAGGAGAGGTCAGGAAGGGGGGGTTGTGGATGTTATGATCCCCCATTGCAGGACCTATTGGCCTTGGAGGGGTCAGCACAGAATCACCAGAATGATACCGTGGCGAAAAGGGTTAAATTAGGAGGGCTGGTTGCACAGACTAGGCTTGTATTCCCTCGACTCACAGTAAGTAGGTTGTGGGTTCCCCACCCACTTCTGAGACTTGAGCACACAATCTAGACTGACTCTCCCAGTGCAGTACTGAGGGAGTAATGCCCAGTCGGTGGGGCAGTACTGAGGGAATGATGCACTGTTAGAGGGGAAGTACTGATGGAGAGCTGCACTGTCGGAGGGACAGTACTGAGGGAGTGATGCAGGGTCGGAGGGTCAGTACTGAGAGAGCCCCGCACTGTCGGAAGATCAGTACTGAGGGAGTAATGCCCGGTCGGTGGGGCAGTACTGAGGGAATGATGCACTGTTAGACGGGAAGTACTGAGGGAGCGCTGCACTGTCGGAGGGGCAGTACTGAGGGAGTGATGCAGGGTCGGAGGGGCAGTACTGAGAGAGCCCCGCACTGTCGGAAGATCAGTACTGAGGGAGTGATGCACTGTTAGAGGGCAGTACTGAGGGAGCACCGCATTGTCAGAGTGGCAGTAACGAGGGCGCGCTGCACTGTTAGAGGGGCAGTACTGAGGAACCCCCGCACTGTCAGAGCAGCAGTACTGAGGGACTGCTGCACTGTCGGAGGGGCTGTACTAAGGGGGCGCCGCACGGTCGGAGAGACTGTACTGCGGGAGTGCTGCACTGTCGGAGGGGCAGTACCGAGGGAGCGCAGCACTGGTGGAGGGACAGTACTGAGAGAGGTCTGTACTGTCGAAGGGACAGCACTTAGGGAGGTCTGGACTTTCGGAGGGGCAGTACTGAGGGAGCGCCGCATGGTGGGAGGTGCAGTATTGAGGAAGCGCTACACTACCGGAGAGGCAGTAATGAGGGAGCTATGCACTGCCGGAGGGACGTAACTTAGGGAGCGCTACCTTTTCGGAGGGACAGTACTGAGGAAGGTCTGTACTCTCGGAGGGGCAGTGTAGAGAGACCGCTGCACTGTCCAAGGGATAATACTGAGGGAGTGCTGCACTGTCGGAGCGGCTGTACTGAGGGAGCGCTGCAGTGAATCAAAGGCAGTACTGAGGGAGCGCTGCACTGTCAGAGGGGCAGAAAGGAGGGAGTGCAGCACTGATAGAAGGGCAGTACTGAGGGAGCGTCGTACTGTCAGAGAGGCAGTACTGAGGGAGTGCTGCACTGTCGGAGGGACAGTACGAAGGGAGCGCCGCACTTGTGGAGGGGCAGTACTGAGGAAGCGCTGCACTGGCGAAGGGGCAGTACCGAGGGTGTGCAGCACTGTCGGAGGGATAGTACTGAGGGAGGTCTGCACTGTCGGCTAAACAGTACTGAGGGAGGTCTGCACTGCCAGAGGGTCATCACTGAGGGAGCGACGCATTGTCGGAGGGTTTGCACTGCGGGAGGTCTGCACTGTGGGAGGCGCAGTGCTAGGGACCGCTTCACTGTAAAATGGAAATTACTGTGGGAGAGCTGCAATGTCGGAGGGGCTGTAATGAGGGAGCGCTGCACTGTCGGAGTGTCAATACAGATGGAGAGCAGTACTTGCTCAAGGGCAGTACTGAGGGAGTGCTGCACTGTCTGAGTGGCAGTACTGAGGGGGCGCTGCACTGTCAGAGGGGCAGTACTGCGGAAACGCTGCTCTGATAGAAGGGCAGTACTGAGAGATCACTGCACTGTCGGAGGGACAGTACTGAGGGGTGCTGCACTGTCGGAGGGCCAGGACTGAGGGAGTGAGCCACTGTCGGAGGGGGAGTACTGAGCGAGCGCTGCACTGTTAGAGGGGCTGAACTGAGGGAGCACTGCATTGTCGGAGCGGCAGTAAGGAGGGAGCGCTGCATTGTTAGAGGTGCAGTAGTGAGGGAGCACCTCACTGTCAGAGCGGCAGTACTGAGGGAGCGCTGCATGCTCGCAGTGGCAGTACTAAGGGAGCAGCACACTGTTGGAGGGGCAGTACTGAGGGAGTGCTGCACTGTCGGAGGGGCAGTACTGAGGGAGCACAGCACTGTCGGAGGGAAAGTACTGAGAGAGGTCTGCACTGCCGGTGGGACAGTACTGAGGGACCGCGGCATTGTCAGAGGTGCAGTACTGAGAAAGTGCTGCACTGTCGGAGGGGCAGTACTGAGGGAGATCTGCACTGCTGGAGGGACAGAACTGAGGGAGCGCTGCATTGTCGGAGGAACAGTACTGAGAGAGGATTACACTGTCGGAGGGGCAGTGCTGAGGGACCACTGCACTGTCCAAGGGACAATACTGAGGGAGTGCTGCACTGTCGGAGGGGCAGCACTGAGGGAGTGCTGCACTGTCGGAGGATCAAAACAGAGCGAGCGCTGCACTGACTCAAGGGCAGTACTGAGGGAGCGCTGCTCTGTCAGAGGGGCAGTACTGAGGGAGCGCTGCACTGATGGAAGGGCAGTACTGAGGGAGCGCTACACTGTCGGAGGGACAGTCCTGAGGGAGTACTGACGGCGCTCACTCGGAGGTCGAACTCCTAACTATCGTCAACACCTTCACCGATGCATACGAGAGCATGGGCCTTACGCTAAACATCCGTAAGACAAAGGTCCTCTACCAACCTGCCCCCGCCACACAGTACTGCTTCCGATTATCAAAATCCACGACAAGGCCTTGGACAACGTGGACCACTTTCCATAACTCGGGAGCCTACTGTCAACAAGGGCAGACGTCGATGATGAAGTCCAACACCGCCTTTAGTGTGCGAGTGCAGCCTTCGGTCGCCTGAGGAAGAGAGTGTTTGAAGACAAGGACCTCAAACCCAGCACCAAGCTCATGGTATACAGAGCAGCAGTGATACCTACCCTGCTGTATGCCTCAGAGACATGGACCATGTACAGCGGGCACCTCAAAGCACTGGAGAGGTACCACCAACGCTGCCTCCGCAAGATCCTGCAAATCCATTAACAGGATAGGCGCACCAACGTCAGTGTTCTCGCTCAAGCCAACATCCCTCAGCATCGAAGCGTTGACTATGACCGATAAGCTCCAATGGACGGGTCACATCGTCCGCATACCCGATACGAGGCTCCCAAAACAAGCGCTCTACTCGGAGCTCCGACACGGCAAGAGAGGCCCAGGTGGGCAGAGGAAATGCTTCAAGGACATCCTCAAAGCCTCCTTGAAAAAGTGCAACATCCCCACTGACACCTGGTAATCCCTGGACAAAGACCGCACAAAGTGGAGGAGAAGCATCCGGGAAGATGCCGAACACCTCGAGTCTCTTCGAAGGGAGCAAGCGGAAGCCAAGCACAAGAAGCGCAAGGAACGCACGTCAACCGAAGCAGCCCACCCACCCGCCCCTTCAACCACCGTCTGCCCCACCTGTGAAATAGACTGTAGGTCCCGCATTGGACTCATCAGTCCTTTACTGTGGAAGCAAGTCATCCTCGGCTCCGAGGAACTGCCTACGAAGAAGAAGAAGAATGAGGGGGCGCTGCTCTAATGGAAGGGCATTACTGAGAGCGCTGCTCTGATGGAAGGGCAGTACTGAGGGAGTGCTGCACTGTCGGAGGGCCAGTACTGAGGGAGTGCTGCACTGTCGGAGGGCCAGTACTGAGGGTGCGCTGCACTGTCGGAGGGGCAGTACTGAGGAGCGCTGCAATGATGGAAGGGCATTACAGAGAGAGCGTTGCATTGTTGGAAGGACAGTACTGAGGGAGCGCCGCTTTGTTGAAGGGACAGAACAGAGGGAGAGCTGCATTGTGGGAGGGACTGTACTGCGGGAGGTCTGCACTGTCGGAGAGGCAGTGCTGAGGGACCGCTGCACTGTCCAAGGGACAAAACTGAGGGAGCGCTGTACTGTTGGAGTGTCAATACCGATGGAGCGCTGCACTATCGGAGTGTCAATACCGATCGAGCACTGCAGTGATTCAAGGGCAGTACTGAGGGAGCGCTGCACTGTCAGAGTGGCAGTACTGAGGGTTTGCTGCAATGATGGAAGGGCAGTACTGAGGGAGAGCTGCACTGCCAGAGGGGCATTAATGAGGGAGCGCTGCACTTACGGAAGGGCAATACTGAGGAAGCGCTGCACTGTCGGAGGGACAGTAATGAGGGAGTGCTGCACTCTCGGAGGGCCAGTACTGAGGGAGCGCTGAACTGTTGGAGAGTCAATACTGAGGGAGGGCTGCACTCTCGGAGGGGCATTACTGAGGGAGCACTGCACTGTCGGAGGGGCAGTACTGAGGGAGCGTTACACTGTCGGAGGGGCAGTACTGAGGGAGTGCTGCACTGTCGGAGGGCCAGTACTGAGGGAGCGCTGAACTGTTGGAGGGTCAATACTGAGGGAGCGCTGCACTCTCGGAGGGGCATTACTGAGGGAGCACTGCACTGTCGGAGGGGCAGTACTGAGGGAGCGCTACACTGTCGGAGGGGCAGTACTGAGGGAGTGCTGCACTGTCGGAGGGCCAGTACTGAGGGAGCGCTGAACCATTGGACGGTCAGTACTGAGGGAGCGCTGCACTCTCGGAGCAGCAGTACTGAGGGAGTGCTACATTGTTGGAGGGTCAATACTGAGGGAGCGCTGCACTGTTGAAGGAGCAGTGCTGAGGGAATGCCGCACTTTCGGAGTGGCTGTACTGAGGGTGTCTGCACTGTCGGAAGTGCCGTCTTTTGGATGAGACGTTAAACCGAGGCCCCGTCTGCTCTCTCAGGTGAACGTAAAAGTTCTCGTGGCATAATTTCGAAGAAGAGCAGGGGAGTTCTCTCCAGTGTCCTGGCCAATATTTTTCCCTGAACCAACATAACAAAAGCAGGTGATCTGTTCATTATCACATTGCTGTTTGTGGGAGCTTACTGTGCGCAGATTGGCTGCCGCGTTTCCTACATTACAACAGTAACTCCACTTCAAAGAAATACTTAATTGGCTGTAAAGCACTTTGGGAATCCGGTGGTCGTGAAAGGCACTGCAGAAATGCAATTATTTCTTTAGGAACATAAGAAATAGGAGCAGGACTATGCCATTGGCCCATCGAGCCTGCTCCGCCATTCAAGAAGATCATAGCTGATCTTCTACCTCATCTCCACTTTCCTGCACTATCCCCATATCCCTTGATTCCATTAATATTCAAAAATCTGTCGATCTCTGTTTTGAATATACTCAACGACTGAGCCTCCACAGCTCTCTGGGGTAGAGAATTCGAAAGATGCACCACCCTCTGAGTGAAGAAATGTCTCCTCATCTCAGTCCTAAATGGCCGACCGCTTATTCTGAGACTGTGACCCCTGGTTCTAGGCTCCCCATCCAGGGGAAACATCCTCCCTTCATCTACCCGGTCAAGCCCTGTAAGAGTTTTACATGTTTCAATGAGATCACCTCTCATTCTTCGAAACTCTAGAGAATCTAGAGCTAGTCTGCTCAATCTCTCCTCATAGGACAATCCCCCATCCCAGGAACCAGTCTGATCAACCTTCGTTGCACTCCCTCTATTGCAAGTATATCCTTCCTTAGGTAAGGAGACCAAAACTGTACACAATACTCCGGGGGTGGGGGTGAGGTGCGGCGGTGGGGAATTGGGTCGCACCCCCTTCGGGCCGCTAACTTCGCCGGGTGCTTCTTTCAGTGCCCCGAAAAAGTTAGCGTGCCCTTCCCGAAATTGAATGGTAGCACCCCAAGCAGGAGGGGGGGCGCTACTGGAAGCGTTCCCCTCGATCTTCGGGGCGCAACCATTGAATATCACGGCCTTACATGCTGCAGTGCCAAGTTCGTCGGCATGTAGTGCCGCGGTACTGCAGGCCCCCATCCCCTGATTTAAGGCACTGCTGGACCCCCGGGGAGCGGGGTGCCGGCAAAAGAGCCCAGCACTCAGAGGAGGGGGCCAGAGGGGGCCGGTGCTGACAGGCGGCACCAAAACAAATGGCCGCCCGGCACCAGGCCTTTAATTTGCGCCGCCCTGGCCGCATAAACGCCACCCTGACCTTGTTGGACCTAGTGTAAGTGGTAGGGCAGGGAGCGCGAGCCAAGTTTGCGGATGGTGTGCGAACGGGGCGCGGCGCACGGCGATGACATCATTGTCTTAGGCGCAGTGCTGTGGGGTGCTACCGGCTACCGCCGCCACTTACCTCCCGCTGAATTTCGCGAGCGGCGTTAGTGGCGCCGAGCCCGGGCGCTCGTTGCTTTGTACCCCGTTAGCGTCCTCTAACGGGACGCGCAAAGCAGCAGAATTTTTCCCCCTATGTGTGGTCTCACAAAGGCCCTATATAATTGCAGTAAGACGTCTTTACTCTTATACTCAAATCCACTCTATATGTAGATTAAAGTGCCCCATGATTACTGTATTACCCTTGTTACATGCGCCTCTAATTTCTTGGTTTATACTCAGCCCTTCATTATAACTACTGTTTGGGGGCCTATAAGCAACTCCCACCAATGTTTTCTGCCCGTGCTGTTTCTTAGATCCACCCAAACTGATTGTACTTCTTGATTTTCGGAGCAAAGGTCAGTTCCCTCTAATGTCTTTATCCCATTCTTTATTATCAGTGCTACCCCTCCTCCTTTTCCATTTTGCCTATCTCTTCTCAAATTTAAGTATCCTGGAATATTTAGTTACCAACCTTGGCCACTTTGCCACCACGTGTCTGTTATGGCTATTAGATCAAACCTGTTCATTTCAATCTGCGCTATTAATTCATCTATTTTGTTGCGAATGCTTCGTGCATTCAGATATAGTGCCTTTAGCTTTGGCTTATTTCTCTTTCCCTGATGTCAACTTAGTCACTGATGCCTTATTACCTTTGTTACTCTCTCTGTCCCTTCCTGAACCATTCTGCTTATTTTTACCCAAAATTCTACTCTGCTCCAGAGCCTCGACATATCACTGCTTTTAAATTTACTGAATCCTCCCCTCCCCTCCCCCACCCTTCATTGGTTTAAAGCCCTTTCTACTGCCCTAGTTATTCCGTTCGCCATGACACTGGACCTGGCCCGGTGGAGCCCGTCCCGTCTTTCTTTCTCACCGGATTGCATCCCATGCAGTTCGGGCACAGTTGTGCACGATGGGAGCAGGGCATCAAAAGCCTACCAATTCCCTTTGTAAGCTCGCCTTCACTTGCTGTGCTCGGTTTCTCTCCCATGACTGTGTCGGCCGCCAAAGTCTGCGTTGTGCTGTCTGCTGACACTGCCACAAGCTCACTTTCGATTCCATACGTTTATTATCTCAATAATTTCTAGGTTCGACACAAGCCACAAATTTAGTTTGCACACCCGAACGGCCTTCACAAGCTTTGAAAAAGTCAACCAAGACAGGAAGCAACTTTCCACGACGGCTATTCGATGCATCAAAAGACAATGACACATATCGGCCATCTTTCAGTTCTGGTAGACAGTGGTGTTCCCCAAGGGTCAGTGCTGGGGCCACTGCTGTTTTTGATATATATAAATGACCTGGATATTGGAATACAGAGTAGAATTTCTAAATTTGCCGATGACACCAAACTTGGGGGGGTGGAAAACAGAGATGATGATACCAATCTACTGCAACAGGACATAGAAAGGCTAGCAGAATGGGCAGATAAGTGGCAGATGTAATTTAATACAGAGAAATGTGAGGTGATGCATTTTGGCAGAAGGAACAGGGAGAGGCAATATACACTTAATGGCACAGTTTTAAAGAGTGTGCAGGGACAGAGGGACTTGGGGGTTAATGTGTATATGTCCCTGAAGGTGGCAGGACATATTGACAGAGTGATTAGCAAAGCATATGAGATCTTGGGCTTCATAAATAGAGGTATTGAGTACAAAACTAGAGAAGATATGCTGAACCTTTATAAAGAGCTGGTTCGGCCACAACTGGAGTATTGCGTCCAGATCTGGTCACCACACTGTAGGAAGGTTGTGAAGGCCCTTGAGAGGGTGCAGAGGAGATTTACCAGAATAGTTCCGGGGATGCGGGATCTTAGCTAAAAGGACAGGTTGCAGAAGCTGGATTTGTTTTCATTAGAGCAAAGGAGGTTGCGGGGTGATTTGATAGAGGTGTACAAGATTATGATGGGTTTTGATAGGTTAGACGGGGAAAGGCCCTTCGCACTAGTTGATGGTACTTGTACCAGGGGACACAGATTTAAGATATTTGGCAAGAGATACAGGGGGGATGTGAGAAAAAACATTTTTACGCAGCGAATGGTGATGACCTGGAATTCGCTGCCGACAGAAGTGATGGAAGCAGAAACACTCAATGTTTTCAATGGGAGACTGGATAGGCACTTGAGGGAAATAAGCTTTCATGGCTACGGGTATAGAGCAGGGGAATGGGACTGACTGGATTGCTCTACAGAGAGTCGGCACGGACTCGATGGGCCGAATGGCCTCCTTCTGTGCCGTATGACTCGATGACTATAAGCAGAGTCCACTGACCTCAAACTGTGATTATGTCCAACGGTACGGTATGCAAACAAGGTCATTCTCACAACAGTGCTGCCTCAACTTTGCGAAATAATTTGATAACAGAACTTGAACTGGCAGGTGCTGTAAGAGCAGCTTCATGTTTGGTGGTTCCTTCGTGTTCTTTTAGAGATGTCCTGCCTCATAGGGCTGTCCTATGATGAGAGATTGTGGAGAATGGGCCGATACTCTCTGGACTTCAGAAGAATGAGTAGGTGATCTCATTGAAACATACTGGATTCTGAAGGGGATTGACAGGGTAGATGCTGAGAGGTTGTTTCCCCTGACTGGAGTGTCTAGAACTAGGGGGCAGAGTCTCAGGATAAGGGGTTGGTCATTTAGGATCAAGTTGAGGAGGAATTTCATCACTCAGAGAAGGCGGTGAATCTTTGGGATTCTCTACCCAAGAGGGCTGTGGAGGGTCAGTCGTTGAGTGTATTCAATGCTGAGATTGATGAAGGTGAAGAAAACTACATTGTCTCTTTACTTGAGTAATAACCAAAATAATTATTGCTTCAGGTTCACTGCCTTTATTTCTTCAGTCACTATGCAAAGCACTTTACAAGCAGAGTAGATTAAACAGATAAGAGTACAGATGTGTAAACATGCACTACACTCGCACTGCACTTACTATTCCAAGCATAAAGTGTTTGTAAATCTCACTACAACTATCAACATTTATCTACACCCAGTTCGAGTGGGGCTGATTCGATTTTGCACCGTTCACCTTTCTGAGACAAAGCTCACTGCAAAAAACTTTTTAAACAAAAAATGTTTTCTTTAATTCTCGAATCTGTTGCTCGAAAACAATGGAACTAATTTTGTTACTATCAATATATTCAATTTGAAGATATTTAAATGTAATTACATTTGTTTGAATTACTCACTTTATAGTTAACTTTTTAATTTCTTTCCTTGACCCTATTTATAGGGACTGAACTCAGTAACAATATCTGCTGGCAACACCAGCTTCGCCCGCAGTAACTCTCCACTGATGGAGCGTAACCAGGGGCGGAAACCTGTCTCCAGGTGACATCGCAATGGAGCCAGGAGCCAATCACACAGCATCCAATAACAATGTCACAAAGCAGCCGAAGCTCCGCCCCGTCGAGGTGTCACAGGGTCACATGACCAGGCTCTGCTCGTGGTGCGCAGTCTCACTAGGGATGGACACCTGTTGTACATTCAGTCCTGTCTCCGACCCCGCTCCCATGTACTGAAACCCCAGGCAGGCAGCAAAAATGCGTATAATTGCCTTTTACGTACTGTCCTCCCATGCTCCAAATATGAATACATACTATTCACTGGCCCGTGTGTTCATCTTTTGATTTGTACACCACAAAGTCTCCCTCGCATAATATCAGACAGTTTGTCTCGCTCCTGTCTTGGCATTGAAACGCAGTCTGAAGTATTGGTGCTTGGATGAGGATATAACAAGCACCTCTGTGTACTAAAACCAGTATATTCCATGTAACAGGAAGAGGCGTCAGAGGCACATTGTAGGGATCATCAGGGCTATGAATGTGTGAGGCCACTGGACTAATAATTGGAGGCGAAATCATGGGCAATAATAGATAAAGCACCGTCTACACGGTCCCATCAAACACTCGCAGTTCAGGTACGGCACGAGATACATGCAGAGTAAAACTACATCTAAACTGTCCCATCAATCACTCCCAAATTATGTACGGCATGGGTTAGATACACTGTAGAGCACAGTTTAAAATATCCCATCACGTCAGGTCCAGCACGGGGTAATACTGAGTAAAGCTCCCTCTACATGCCCCACCAAACCCGTCCAGGTCAGCTACTACACTGGTTAGATACAGAGCAAATCTCTGTCTAAACTGTCCAATCAAACACATCCAGGTTTGGTACAGTATGTATTAAATACCGAGTCAAGGTCCTTTTAGAAATTCCCATAAAACACTCCAGGTCAGGAAAAGCCCGAGTCAGATACAGAATAAATCTCCCTCGACGCTGTTCGAAAAAACTCTCACATGAAAGGTACAGTACGGATTAGATAAAAGTAAAGCTCTCTGGTCACTGTCCCATCAACACAACTCCGGCAATACAGCTTGGGTTAGTTACGGAGAATAGCTCCCTCTACACTGTCCCGTTAAAAAGTCGAATTACAAGTAGACGGGGTTAATTACAGTATAAATCTCACTGTATAGTCGTTCGCAAGTACAGACAACTCAGGTACAGCTTGTGGCCAAAGCAATGTACAGCTTACCTGACACGACCAATGTTGCACGCCACCTCACGTATAGAGTCATAACGACACCGAAGGAGGCCATTCGGCCCATCGAGACCGTGCCGGCGCTCTGTAGAGCAATCCAGTCAGTCCCATTCCCCCGCACTATTCCCGTAGCCCTGCAAGTTCATTTCCCTCAAATGCCTATCCTGTCTCCTCTTCAAAACATTGAGAGTCTCCGCTTCCACCACTTCCGTCGGCAGCGAGTTCCATATCCTCACCATCCGCTGTATAAACACTTTTTTCCTCACATCACCCCTGTATCTGTTGCCCTAAACCTAAATCTGTGTTTCCTAGTCCTTGTACCATCAATTAGTGGGAACAGCCTGTCCCCGTCTAGCCTATCCAAACCCGTCAGAATCTTTTACACGTCTATCATAATCTTGTACGCCTCTATCAAATCACCCCTCAACCTCCTTTGCTCTAATGAAAACAAATCCAGCTTCTCCAAACTGTCCTTGTAGCTAAGATCCTCCATCCTCGGAACCATTCTGGTAAATCTCCTCTGCACCGTCTCAAGAAACTTCACACCCTTCCTAATGTGTGGTGACCAGAACTGGACGCAATACTACAGTTGTGGCCTAACCAGCACTTTATAAAGGTTCAACATAACTTTTCTAATTTTGTACTCAATACCTCTATTTATGAAGCCCAAGATCCCATATGCTTTGCTAACCCCTCTCTCAATATGTCCCGCCACCTTTAGGGACATATGCACATTAACTCTCAGGTCCCTCTGTACGTGCACACTCTTTGAAACCGTGTCATTAAGTGTATATTGACTCTCCCTATTCCTTCTGCCAAAATGCATCACCTCACTTGTCTTCCCATTCTGCTAGCCTTTCTATGTCCTGTTGCAGTCGATTGGTATCATCCTCGCTTTTTGCCACACCCCCAAGTTTGGTTTCATTGGCAAATTTAGAAATTCTACTCTGTATTCCAATATCCAGGTCATATATATATATATATATATATATATATATATCAAACAAACATTGGCCCCAGCACTGACCCTTGGGGAACATCAATGTCTAACATCCACCAGTCTGAAAAATAGCCATTTACCAGAACTCGCTGTTTGCTGTCCTTAAGTCAATTCATTATCCAACTGCCACTAACCCACCTATTCCATGAGCCTAAATTTTATTAACCAGCCTTCTATGTGATGTCAAAAGCCTTTTCAAAATCCATGTAGACAACATCCATTGCATTCCCTTCATCAATCCTCCCTCTCACTTCATCATAAAGTCGTGCTGCATAGTAGGTGCTCCCAGGTCAGGTATAACTCGAGTTAGGTACAGAATAAAGCTCAGTCAGTACTTTCCCATCAAACATACCCAGGTTAGGCACATTCTGGGTAAAACGCAGAATAAAGTACACTCTAAAAATCCCAGCATACACTCTCAGGGCAATTTCAGCACGGGCTGTATACAGAATGATGCTCCCTCGACATTGTCTCAGAAAAACACACAGGTGAGGAACAGCACGGGGCAGATACATAGTAAAGGAACCTCGAAACTGTTCAATCAAGTACACTCAGGTCAGGTTGATAGGGGATTAGATACAGTGCAAATCTCACTGCATATATCGTTCATCACGCAGAGTGAAGCACAGCATCTCACGGACAGCATGGTATGAATACAAGACCGAAATCTCTGCACATATAAACATCACACACTCGCAGATGAGGAATGGGCGAGCTTTATACACCAGTAAATCACCAGTCAAATTGACTCAAAAATACCTAGCTTTTTACCAGAAATTAAACGGCACCCAATAACTTGTTAGACTCTCACCTTGAACAAATCCTTTACTGATGGGATTCTCAGTGGAACTCCTCGCCTTTCTAAAAGTATCCAAAAATCTATCGATCTCTGTCTTGAATATAATCAACGACTGAGCATCGACAGCCCTCTGTGGTAGAGACTTCCAAAGATTCACAACCGTTTCAGTGAAAAAATGTCTCCTCATCTCAGTCATAAATCGCCGACCTCTTATTGTGAGACTGAGATCCCTAGTTCCTGACTCCACAGCCAGGGGAACATCCTCCCAGCATCTATCCTGTCAAGACCCGAAAGAATTTTCAACGTTTCTGTGAAAACTTCTCATTCTTCTAAATTCTAGGGAATATAGGCCTAGTCTACTCAATCTCTCCTCATACAACAATACCCCTATACCAGGACCCAGTATAGTGAGCCCCCGTGACACTCCATCTGAGGCAAATACATCCTCCCTTACGTAATAAGACCAAAACTGTAAACAGTACTCCAGGTGTGGTCTCACCAAGGCCGTATATTATTGCAGTAAGACGTCTTTACTCTTATCCTCTAATTATTTTGTAGTAAAGGCTAACATAACATTTGCTGTCCTAATGTATTTCCTTACTTGCATGTTAACTTTCTATGATTCCTGTACAAGGTACCCATGTCCCTCTGAGCACCAATGTTTCCCAATCTCTCACCATTTAAAAATATTCTGCTTTTCTATGTTTCCTTCCTAAGTGGATAACTTTACATTTCACCACGTTAGATTCCATCTGCCATGCTCTGGCTCAGTCATTGAAACTGTCTGTATACCTTTGCAACCTCTTTGTGTCCTCCTCACAACTTATTTTTCCACCCAGCTTTGTTTCGTCAACAAACTTGGATACATTCCACTCAGTCCCTTCATCAAAGTCATTAATATAGATTGTAAGTAGCTGAGGCCCAAGCACTGATGCTTGCGGTACCCCACTAGTTACAGCCTGCTAACTCGAAATTACCTGTATATTACTACTCACTGTTTTCTGCCCGTTAACCAATCCTCATGCACATGCTAATTTCTTATCACCAGTCCCATGACTCCAAATTTTGTGTAATAACCTTTACTGTGGCAACTTATCGAATGCTTTTTGAAAATCGGAATCTACTCCATTCACTGGTGATTATGTGGCTGAAGGCCAGCATAATGATGATAAATACAAGGGGACAAAGAACAAAGAAACATAGTAACTGCTAGAGGAAAAATGACCATAGTTCATTTAGTTCACCTACTACTATCCTGCTAGTCGCATGTTACATAATACAGTTGCTTGCTAATCATCGCAATCGATCTCCATCAATTAGTCTACAACAGACCCAGTAAAGACAAGAGTAAATCCCCAGTGATACAGCGCTGTGTGGACCATGGGTTCAAAGTCATGAGTTCATCCGAAGCTATCACACTTCGGTCATGTCTCAAATTATTCAGATACCGTTTCCCAAAACGTTACTTTCTGAAAGAAACCTCTCTAATTTTCAGTTGAGTTAGTTGTTTCTAACTTCTTCCACGGTCTTTCCAGGGAGCCTGTTCCATAGATGGTTTATGATTTATATAGATTTATATAGAATGTACAGCACAGAAACAGAACATACGGTACAACTGGTCCATGTCGGTGTTTATGCTCCACGCGAGCCTCCTCCCACCTCACTCACCTAAACGTATCAGCATATCCTTCTAGTCCATTCCTTCTTATGTACTTGCCTAGCTTCCCCTTCAATGTATCGATGTCACTCGCCACAACTAATCCTTGTAGTAGCGAATTCCACATTCTAACCAGTTTCTTGTTGAATAAGTTTCTCCTGGACTCCCTGTTGGATGTATTAGTGCCTATCTTATACTCATGGCCACTAGTTTAATTCTCCTCACAAGTGGGAATGTCTTCTCTTCATTTACCCTATAAAACCCATTCATAAATTTAAGACTTCTATCGGGTCACCCGTCAGCACTCTCTTTTCTAGAGAAAAGTGTCGTGGATTGTTCAAACTTTGCTGATAGGTATAATCTCTCATTTCTGGTATAAAACCTTTAAATATCTTCTTCACCTCTTTCAGTGCCTCTATTTCCTTTTTATAATATGAGAATCAGAGCCAAGCCTCTGAACCACAGTGTAAGTGTAGTGGTACTTCTGGTACCGGAGGAGGATGTTTAACTCTAGTGTAAGTATAGGTTGCCACTAATATTGGAGGAGCACGGTCAGTTCTATTGTAAGTGTAGGATACCAATATTACTAGAGTAGCACGTTCACCTATACTGTAAGTGTAGGGTAACACTAGTACCGGAGAAGCACTGACAACCCCAAGATAAAGTGTAGAAGTACCACTAGTGGTGGAGGAGCATGTTCCACTCTTTTGTATGTTTAGCGAACCTCTAGTACCACAGGAGTGTGCTCACCTCTGGTGTAAATATAGGCTATCACGAGTACCGGAGGAGCACAGTCATGTCTACTGTAGGTGTAGGATAAAAAAAGTACAGGCGGAGCACGGGCAACTCTAATGTAAGTGTAGGTTATCACTAGTAGTGGAGGAGCACGGTTTCGTCTAGTGTAAGTTTAAGAACTGCCAGAGAGCTGACTCATAAATCTGAGTAGTATAAAAAAGGGAGGTTGGTGTGCAGTTTGTCATGGAGTGCAACTTGAAACAAAGTGAACACATTTGGAGTTTGGTAAGTGTGGGAGTTCGGTGAAGTGGGGGAAGGAGGTGCTGCTTTTCCTTGCTTTTCCTAACCTCTCCCGCAGAGCGGCGTCTGACCTGAGCGGGAGCAGACCGAGGCCCGAGAGCGGGGTAAAAGCAGCAGCAGACCTGCAACAACAAGAGAAAACTGCAGTGTGACGTCACAGGTAAATCAGGTAAGTGATTGGTCGTGACTGGGGGCTAACTTTTAAGTTAGCATATAACATATAACAAAATTTTAAAAACTAAATTTACTTTAATTAATTTAATAAATGAAACGAGGCAAATACTTTGATTCCCACTAAACTAATAAATTAATAACTCAATAAAATAATGGGAGAACAGGAAATATGTGTTGCTGCTGCAATATGTGGGAGCTTGTGGTCACTTTTGTCCAGGGTGACTACACCTGCGGTAAGTATCTGCGGCTCGAGGAACTTCGGCTCCGAATTGAGGAGCTGGAGTCCAAGCTGCAGACATCGCGAGACATCAGGGAGGGAGAAAGTTACCTGGACCTTTTTCTCCAGGAGGCAGCTACACCCCTTAGACTAAATACTTTAGAATTGACACGAGGTCATGGACAGGAGGTTGTGACTGTGAGTGAGGCAAGTACGGGGATCCAGGAGGTAGGATTGCAGGAGCCTCAGCCCCTGCACTTGTCCAATAGATTCGAGGTTCTTGTAACCCTTGTGGACAAGTGCGGGGACTGCGAGGAGGAAAGCAAACTGACCACTGCACCGTGTTACAGGAAGCCGTTCAAGTAGGGAAAGTAAAAATGAAGGTGGTTATTGTAGGCGACACTATAGTTAGGGGGATAGACACTGTTCTCTGCAGCCAGGAGCGTGAGACCCGAAGGCTATGTTGCCTACCTGGTGCCAGGGTAAAAGACATCTCCCCCGGGCTGGACAAGAACTTGCAATGGGAGGGCGAGGAACCAGTTGTCGTGGTCCACGTAGGTACCAACGACATAGGTAGGATTAAGATAAAGGTTCTGCTGAGAGAGTTTGAGCAGCTGGAACTAAATTAAAAAGCAGAACCTAAAAGGTAATAATCTCTGGGTTATTACCTGAGCCGCGAGCAAATTGGCATAGGGTCAATAGGATCAGGGAGATGAATGCGTGGCTCAAACATTGGTGTGGGAGAAGTGGGTTTCGATTCGTGGGGCACTGGCACCAGTAATGGTGAAAGAGAGAGCTGTTCCATTGGAACGGACTACACAAGAACCATGCTGGGACCAGAGTTCTAGCGAATCGAATAACTAGGGAGGTAGTTAGGGCTTTAAACAAAATAAGGGGGGGGGGGGTGGGGTCACGGTGGTGAGAAATCTAGAATGCTAAAGAGAAAAGACAAGGAAGCAGTGCAGCAAATGGATTGGGCTAAGGACAACCAGATTGAGTCAGGAAGGGACAGAGCGTATAAACAAAAGAGGGCACTAACAAATAGGATCCGGGTAAGAAAAATTCTTAAGACAAATAGGGCCATAGTACAAAAAAAGTTAAGATGTCTAAAAATATTAAAAAGACAAATCTAAAGGCACTGTATCTGAATGCACGAAGCATTCGTAATAAGGTAGACGAATTAACAGCACAAATAGATGAAAACGGATGCGATTTAATTGCAATTACTGAGACATGGCTGCTGAGTGACCAAGGCTCGGAGCTGAATATCCAAGGATATTCCATATTTAGGAAGGATAGACAAAAAGGTAAAAGAGATGCAGTGGCATTGTTCGTAAAGGGTGATAGCAGAGCAATCGTGAGAAAGGATATTGGCTCAGAAAATCAAGATGTCGAATAAGTCTGTGTGGAGCTAAGAAGCACTACGGGGCAGAACACATTGGTGGGAGTTGTATATAGGCCTCGAAACAGTAGCTTTAATGTAGGGGAGGACATCAAACAGGAAATTAGAAATGCATGTAACAAGTGTACTACAGTAATCATGGGTGTCTTTAATCTACATATAGAATGGCCAAAGCAAATTAGCAGTAATACTGTGGAGGATGAATTCCTGTAGTCTGTACGAGATGTTTTTTTAGACCAATACGTTGAGGACCCAACCAGGGAACACACTATCAAAGATTGGGCATTCTGCAATGAGAAGGGGTTAATTAATAATCTTGTTTTGCGGGGTCCTTTAGGGAAGAGTGACCATATCATGTAAGAATTCTTCATTAAGATCGAAATTCAAGTAGTCCAATCCGAAACTAGGATCCTAAATCAAAACAAAGGAAACCACGAAGGTAAGAGGAGGGAGTTGGCTATAATAGATTGGGATGCTTCATTAAAAGGCATGACGGTGGATAGACAATGTCTAACTTTTAAGGAACGAATGTTTGAATTGCAACAGATATACATTCCTTTCTGGCGCAAAGACACTAAAGGAAAAGCTGCTCAACCATTGCTAACAAAAATTTTAAGGATAGTATTAGATACAAAGAGGAGTCATATAAAGTTGCCTGAAAAAGTAGCAAGCCTGAGGATTGGGAGCAGTTTAGAGTTCAGCAAAAACAGGCCAAGAGATTGATTAAGAGGGGAAAAAGGTAATTTTCGTAAACTGACGAGGCACATAAAAGCGGAATGTAAACGCTTCTGTAAGTATGTAAAATGAAAAAGATTAGTAAAGACAAATGTAGGTCTCTTACAGTCAGAAATGGGAGAATTTATAATGGGGAACAAGGAAATGGCTGAGCAATTAAACAAATACTTTAGCTCCGTCTTCACGGTAGAGGACCCAAATAACTTCCCAGAAAAATCTAAGGAACTAAGGGACTAGTTAGAAGGAGGAATTAAAGGAAATTCGTATTAGTAAAAAAATAGTGCTGGAGAAATTAATGGGACTGAAATCTGATAAATTCCCAGGGCCTGATAAATTGCATTACAGAGTACTAAAAGACGCAGCCATGGAAACAGTTGATGCATTAGTTGTCATCTTCCAAAATTCTATAGATTATGGAACAGTTGCTGCAGATTGGAGAGTGGCAAATGTAACACCACTATTTAAAAAAGGAGGGAGGGAGAAAACAGGGAGCTGCAGACTGGTTAGCTTAACGTCAGTAGTAGGGAAAATGCTAGAGTCTATTCTAAAGAATTTGATAACAGGACACTTAGAAATTTTCAACGGGAGTCCACAAAGTCAGCATGGATTTATGAAAGGGAAATCGTGTTTGACAAACCAACTGGAGTTTTTTGAGTATGTAACTGGTAGAATAGATAAGGGAAAACCAGTGGATGTGCTGTATTTGGATTTTCAGAAGGCCTTTGAAAAAATCCCGCATAAGAGGTTAGTGTGCAAAATTAAAGAACATGGGATTGGGGCTAATATACTGGCATGGATTGCAAATTAGTTAACAGACAGGAAACAGAGAGTTGGAATAAATGGGTCTTTTTCGGGGTGGCAGATGGTGACTAGTGGGTACCGCAGGGATCAGTGAGTGGCAAATACATGGCAGATACAGTATAACGTGGATAAATGTGAAGTTATCCACTTCGGTAGGAAAAACAGAAAGGCAGGGTATTATTTAAATGTTGATAGATTGGTAAATGTTGATGTACAAAGAGACCTGGTTGTCCTTGTACACCAGTCACTGAAAGCAAACATACAGGTGCAGCAAACAGTTAGGAAGGCAAATGGTATGTTGGCTTTCATTCAAGAGGATTTGAGACAGGAGCAAGGATGTTTTACTACAGTGAGACCACACCTGGAGTACTGCGTGCAGTTTTGGTCTCCTTACCTAAGAAAGGATATACTTGCCATACATGGAGTGCAGCGAACGTTCACCAGATTGATTCATCGGATGGACTGTCGTATGAGGAGAGATTGGATCGACTAGGCCTGTATTCACTAGAGTTTAGAAGAATGAGAGGGGGATCTCATTGAAACGTATAAAATTCTGACCGGGCTAGACAGACTGCATGCAAGGTGGATGTTTCCCCTGGCTGGGAAGTTTAAAACGAGGGTTCATAGTCTCAGGATACGGGGTAGGACATTTAGAACAGAGATGAGGAGAAATTTCTATCAGTAAGAGGGTGGTGAACCTATGGAATTGTCTATCACAGATGACTTTGGAGGCCAAGTCACTGAATATATTTAAGAAGGAGATAGATTTCTAGAAACAAAAGGCATCAAGGGATATGGGGCGAGAGCGGCAATAAGGTATTGAGATGGAGGATCAGCCATGATCATATTGAATGTCGGAGCAGGCTCGAAGTGACGAATGGCCTACTTCTGCTCCTATTTTTCTATGTTTCTATGTTTCTATGTAGGTTGTCACTAGTAGTGGAGGAGCAGGGTCACGTCTAGTGTAAGTTTTAGGAGCTAATATTACCAGAAGAACATGGTCATCTCTAATGCTGCAGGACTGTTTCATATATTACTGGATTTGTTTCAGCGCCTGTTCTGGAGGTGTTGGAGCACTAGGAGTCAGTGAAGGGCTGGGTCAGACCGATGACTGCCATTTTAGCTGCTTCCACGAGTCCTGCTGGAATACGGTCAGCTCCATTATTGGGTGATTCCAGTTCCATTCGTAAAGAGTTTTTGTATTGTACGTGTTTTTGAAACTGTAGAATAACAATTTCACATATTTCTCATAATCCGACGAATCAGACAAAAAAAAAACTTACCTCGGTCGATTTGTTAAATGACAGAACTAATACCAATTATGAGCTAATTTGATTAACTCCCTGGAGGATTGATGTGTGGATAAATATAGCTTCCCCTCTATTGTCTCAGCCGTGCGCCAGTCAGAGTCTTTCATCTCCTACAGAATTCATCCAATCTCACTGGAAATGGGGCGACCAGCTATACTGCTGATAAAAGAGATTTACTACCCGATTCTCGCAGCTTTCGGTGTCCCCGGTGAGCCATTCTAACCTTTTTTTGTTAATCGGTGTTAACCGCCTCACTGTTCATGTCGCATGTTGGATATGGTAACTGTTTTACAGATGTCAGCATGACACAGTGAACCGCGTGTCCGCACTTTCCCAGTTGCATTGGTATGATAACATTACTGATGTTACAATCCTCTTCGAAGCTCCAACACAAGGATTTTAGCGGATTTCCTGACCGTCTTGTCCCCCCGTGCAGAGTGAGCTCTGCAGCAGCTGATTAAAATGTGTGGGTGGGTTTCCCAGGTAATGGCTCCAATACTAATCCTGTTCTCACACTGCTCTGTGTTGATAATCACACTGAATGGAGTGAAATGCTCTCCACAAGTATCTCCATATATATTTCAATCAGACACTAGAACTTTATTTCTCTCCTCTCTCTCTCTTACAGCAAACTTGGTGACAATCGTGATGATCTCCCGAAGAAACTGCAGCCTTTCCAAGTGTATCTCTGTCTACATGGTGGCCATGGCAACAGCAGATCTACTGGTCATGATCTTTAATGTAATGGTGTATTATATTTTCAGTTATCACTTTCCACGTTCATTCCTGTCCCACAGTCCCGTGTGTAAGTTCAATCTATACATGAATGCTGTCACCTTCGATTTGTCTGTTTGGTTCACCGTCTCCTTCACATTTGACCGATTTGTAGTTATCTGCTGCCAGAAGTTTAAAGCAAAGTATTGCACCGAGAGAACTGCGGCCGCGGTTATAACAACGTTCACGTTTCTAATATTTTTAAAGGGCATCCCCGTGTTGTTTGCATATGAATCTCAGCAAATAATTAACAAGGTGCAGTGGGGCTGTCAGTCAAGTGTAGCTTTTTTTCCCTCCCCTCCAGGTGAAGCGTATCTCTGATTTCACACCATATGGCGCGTTTGGCTTCCCTTTACTTTAATGGCCTTGTTTAATTGTTTTACCGTCAGACGTATTTTAATGGCCAGCAGAGCCCGCAGGGGACTCCGGGGTCATAGCAGTGAGAATCAGAGCGATCCAGAGATGGAGAGCCGAAGGAAATCCATCATTTTGCTCTTCGCTATTTCGGGCAGTTTTATATTGCTGTGGCTGACATCTGCAGTGAATTTTTTAATTACCAGAATGACAAATGTCAATTATTACCGAGGCGACCGCACAAACCCAGCCTATATCGCCACTGAAACCGGAGCCATGCTGACGCTTTTGAGTTCCTGTACGAACACGTGTATATATGCAGCGACCCAGAGGAAGTTCAGAGAAGAGCTGAAGAAGGTGCTGAAATCTCCCTGGACACTGATTCTAAGATTGGTTAAACATGAAACAAAGCCGAACTAGAGCTTCGGTTGGGACATTAGAATTCCGTTCTTGCTCTTGTTCCAGCTTAGACTGGGGTTCTCTCTGCTTACCGGTACATAAGGGTTGTTCTTGTAAAAACTCACAGGCACACGAGTATAATTGAGGCCCTGTGTAGCATTTAACGCCAACAAGGACTGTGGGGTTCCGCAGTTCTTTGGCCGAGTGACACCTCCCAAACAACGTCATTCCCCCTTAAGTATGAACAATGTCAGTGATGAAGTGGAATTTAACCGTGGTATATAATAGTTGATCAACGGGTTTAATATCTGATCCTGTGAGGATTGTAATCAATTCTACCATATATTGACCGGATCAGTCACCAGTTTTAGGGAAGGATTTTGTCGTTTACAACTCTCGGTCCAGTTACTTTTTCTGGCAGGTTTGGTGAAAATGTTGCTTGGACTGATTGTAGCTGCAAGGGCCGCTTCACCCCTTCTCCTGGGAATGAGGAGCGGTGCCGCTGTCCCCTTCTCATTGTTGCGCTGTTTCACCATTTTTTGAATGTTAACTGGAGTTGCCTCGTTTTACCTTTTCTTCTGACGTCTGTATTAATGAGAAATAGTTGAAATCTGTCCAGCAACATTGAATAAAGTTGTTACTTGCTGTTACTAAATGTATCATGGTGAATCTGACTGCTATTATTGTCAATCAGGGACCCTGTAACCTGGTAAAACAGTGTAAGAAATAAGAATTTATAATCGGGGCTTTTCAGGCAAGGATCAATAATCAGGACTCTCAGATATTTACATGGAATAATCCGCTGTGTGTGTTGGTGCACAGACAATGCCGTGTATAACCTCGTCCCTTTTACCAACTGGCATTGAACGGGTATCCCCAGTGCAAGGCGGTGTATTCGGAGCTCCATCCAGCACCACTGGGGACCTGGTTTTGAGAGCATAGCTCGGCACAACGGCTTCAGATGAGGATTCGAGCTAATTGACTAGCATTTTATCCGCCCGCTAATTTCAGTGCCTCGGTTGAAACTGTTTTCCAATTTATTCTGCAGTATATATGTTGCAGGTAGAAGATTTCGAAGAGAAGCTGTCCCTCCAACTGGGTAAATCCACTGTTCACACTGCAGGATGTGTAAGAAAGTCAGAGGACTGTCTCTGACTGCTTCCGGTGTTCTATTCAATATCCTGGGTTACACATATAAACAGGCAGCGCTGTGACAGCTCGATCTTTACACAACTGCTGAAATTAATGGGCGCCGCAGATATTAATTGTTCTGTTGGTTTATATTAATTTTAAACTGATTGGCTTGCATGCATTTTTTTTCGCCCAGTCGGATTGTATTTTTATTTCGGTGTCTTCCATCTACTGCATGCCTGTAGTTATCAGTCCATTAGGGATTCGTGGAATCTGAATATTCTGAAACTAAGGGCATTTTAAATTACGGCCTGGGTGGAAATCAGGCTGGAGCGGACTGTCCGCCAGTCATACACCCCGCCGAACTTCCCTTTTCAATGACTATAATGCAAAATAAAATATGGGTGGGTGTAAAATACGCCGCTGCCAATCGGCATAATTCACTAAAGCGGAGGAAAGTTCAGTCAAATCACAGAATTATTGATGTGTTTCCTATTTTCCGAATAGTAATTGATAAAATACAAACACTTTTGAAGAAGCCTCCAATTGTTTCCAGACACTTTACTGTCAGAATCAGTTGGGCAGTGCCAGTATTTGGATTGTGGGTCTGTTTATAGTTCTTTTAGATGAAACCTAGTCACTCATAAATACTTAGACTCAGTAACAGATTTAAATGTTTATTTAAAATGTATAGCATAATCGGTTCGAAAGAAAGACTTAAAAATTGGGGTGTAACTCACGCGAATTTCTCCATCGTGTATCTACATGTCGGAACCCGATGATCGCGTTGGATGTGTTTGTATCACAGTGCAGAGAGTTCTGTGGTTGTAGACTGTTAGTGAAGGACTACACAGCTCCATCCCAAGTCTGACGGCGGTCCGTAACATCGGAATCTGCCACTTGTTCCATTCAATGCTAGAAGAATGTAAAGGGATCTTTACCTCAGCCGGAATTAAATACAACTTATGTTATATTAATGTTAAGAAAATCAATGCCCAGAGCTAATGTCCACAAATCCTTCAACTGAAGGAGTATAATAAAGCTGCTGAACAAACAAACTGCAAGGAGCGCAAGACGCAGGAGCTCCTGAGTATAATTGGTGATACGTCACAGCATCGCCTGAGCGTTGCACCCATTGGCTGTTAGTGTCAGAAGTGTGACAAACCAGGTCCACTTTTGAAGCACTCGCTACGTCATCAAGAGCCCCCAACTCTAGACTGTGGCGATCTTCACAATGGTCCGCAGGAAGTGAGGTCACCGTCTAAGTGTCTGAGAACAGGAAATGCTGCCGCTGATCAATGTCTATGTCAGAAAGCTTCGGCTTTCTCAGTGACCAAATGTAATTTTCCCAATCCCGGAATTCCGCCGGACCAACAAGGTAGGGGAGTAGAACCTAACACCCAGTCCGTCAGCCCCAGGATATCAGTTCACTCTACAACTCTTCAAGCAAGGAACACAGAAAATTGGACAAATATCACAGGGCAATGCAAATCACACATTAATTCTGTAATGTCTAAAGTTCCATATAATAAACTACATTTAATTTAATGTAATTAATTTAATTTCATTTCATTTCACTTATTTCAAATTAAATTTGATTTTATGAACTTTCGTTTAATTTAAATGGTATTTTATTTTCAAAATCTCGTTAAGCTTCCATCGTGATTTCAGTCACTGTTGAATTTAGAAGCTGCAATTTACATTGATAACAACAGTGGATATTCCTGAGACATGTTGGAACTCCAGGGCGCTTCACTTGTCCATGATAATCACGTATCCATGAAGTGCCTCCATCTGCTCGAACTTAAACTCAGTGTTTCTGAGCTTGAGGAGCGGCTGAAGTCAGTGCAGGGCTGAGAATTTGCTCGACCACATATTCCAGGAGGTGGTCACCCCGCAGCCACAATGAGTTCATGAGGATAGTAAGTTGGTGGGCATGGACAGGGTGTGAAGAGACAGGTGGTGCTGGTATCCTCCGGGAGTGTGGCACTCTCAATGATGGGGCCGATTACAGAGCAAAAAGGAGATTTTCTTGAGCAGGCAGGGGGCATGGCTTAGATATTAAATGAATATTTTGCATTTGCCTTCACGAAAGAAAAGAATGCTGCCAATGTCACAGTAAAGGAGGCGATAGTAGAGAAATTGGATCGGAAACTCATAAATAAAGAGGAGTTGCTTAAAAGATCGGCAGCGCTCAAAGTAGAAATGTCACCTGGTCCAAATGGGCTGTATCCGCGGTAGCTGAGGGAAGTAAGGGTTGAAATTGCAGAGACTCTGGAGTCACTAAATCTTCCAATCGTCCTTAAATATCAGAGTGCTGCCAGAGTAACAGTGGATTACAAATATTACCCCCCATTCAAAAAAGGGGAGAGGGATAGACCTGGCAACTTCAGGCCAGTCAACCTAAATTGGTGCAGAAACATTTAGAGACAGTAATCCGACAGAAACTTAATTAGCACTTAGAAAATGTGGGTTAATCAATGAAAGCCACGACGGATTTTTTAGTGGGGAATCATGTTTTACTAACTTGATCGAGTTCTTTCATGAAGTAACTGAGAGGGTTGATGAGGATAGTGCAGTTGATGTTGTGTACATGGACTTTAAAAAGACGTTTGACACAGTACAACATGCTAGACCTGTTAGCAAAATTCAAGCCAAAACTGAATTCAAAATTGATAACAGAAAAAAGGAAGCTTAAGATAATTGTTGTGTAAATAATTCGAGGGAGCACCAAACAGAATACAAATTAGGAATGGTTTTGATAAAGGAAATTCTACGAAATTTATTCCAGGGGCAGTCTGCTCAGTAACCAGAGGACACAGATTTAAGGTCATTGGCACAAAAACCAGCGGGGAGATGAAGTAAAATAAATGAAAATAAAATAAGTAGCAGAGGAGTGGGACTAATTGGTTCTCTCTTTCAAAGAGCCGGCACAGGCACAATGGGCCTAATGGCCTCCCTCTGTACTGTATAATTCTCGGATTCAATGATTCTATGATCCCCGTGTCATTGTTCGTAGTCAGTCACAGTGTAGGGTGTAAATTTAACAAATGCTGCTCTAAGAAAACGGAGAGACTGATTGTGGGAAGCGGACGTGGGATCTTGGAGTAACTTTGGGAGATGTGGGTTCACAGTGAAGAGCTCAGACTGCAGAGATAGACACAAATTCACGTAACCCCTCCGCGAGGCCTTTCTCATCAATTAGCGATAACAGTTAAGTAAGGGTCATTTACATTAAGATAAATTAGAATCAATCAGAAAAGTATAGCAATTGTTTTATTATTGCTAATGGTTCACCTGGAGCGCATCGCTCACTATATCAAATCATTACAATACATTAATAAAGGCATTAAATTCATAAAAATCATTTAAAATTGGAATGGAAACTGAACACTAGAAGTTTATCAGCAATTATCTGTGTGAAATGTCTCTTGTAGTTTCACCACAATCTTGCACCTCTTTCAGCAGCCGGATTTTTATACTTTGCTAAAATTTCAAAATCAAGAAACTCAGGCCAGTACCGGTCTCCCATAATGCACCAGTTCTGTTTGCGTCTCTGTCACAGGTGGACTACAACTCCCAGAATCCAGCAGGGTATCAGTGCACGTCTGCCCCTCCTCTTCAGTCCAATTCCTTAGTAAGGGGTTAAAGGAGTGAATGAAGGATTTATCTTCTTCGCAGCATATATCTTTCAGGATAATAAAATTCAGCTTTCCAACAATGGGATCTCCACGACGTGGGAAAATATTTGGATTCACAACACAGCAGATTCCGTGTATTTGATGCTGTGCAGGGACCCGTTCAACACAACACAACCGAATTCCTCTGTTTGTACTTCAATAGAGTGCATATAACTGGGTCTCCAGCTTTTGATTTGTTACAGTAGGGACAGGCACCACAGACTATCCCATTATCAACTGTGAGGATACATAGAAGATAGGAGCAGGAGTAGGCCATCCGGCCCTTCGAGCCTGCTCCGCCATTTAATGAGATCATGGCTGATCCTTCAATTCAGTATCCCGTCCCCGCCTTCTCTCCGTAACCCTTAACCCCTTTTGCCTGTAGAAATATATCTAATTCCCTCTTAAATATATTTAATGAGCTGGCGTACACTGCCCTCTGTGGCAATGAGTTCCACAGGTTCACCACTCTCTGAGTGAAGAAATTCCCCCTCATTTCTGTCCTAAATGGTTTAGCCCTTATCCTTAAATTATGTCCTCTAGTTCTGTTCTCACCCGCCAAGGGAAACATTCCTTCTGCATCTAATCTGTCTAGACCTGTCAGAATTTTATACACTTCTATGAGGTCCCCTCTCAATCTTCTAAACTCCAGTGTGTACATCCCTAAACTACATAGTCTCTCCTCATAGGTCAATCCCGCCATTCCTGGTATCAGCCTGGTGAATCGCCGCTGCACCCCCTCCATGGCAAGAACATCTTTCCTCAGATGAGGCGACCAAAACTGTACACAGTACTCGAGGTGTGGTCTCACCAGTGCCCTGTACAGCTGCAGCAAGGTATCCCTGTTCCTGTATTCCAACCCTTTTGCTATGAAGGCCAGCATACCGTTTGCCTTCTTGACCGCCTGTTGCACCTGCATGCTCGCCTTCAGTGACTGGTGTACAAGAACACCCAGGTCTCTCTGTACTTCCCCCTCTCCCAATTTATTGCCATTTAAATAATAATTTGCCCTCCCGTTCCTGCACCCAAGGTGGATAACTTCGCACTTGTCCACATTATAGTGCATCTGCCATTTATCCGCCCAATCACCCAGTCTGTCCAAATCGCTCTGGAGCTTCCTGGTCTCCTCCTCTGAGCCCACCCCCCCTCCTAGTTTAGTGTCGTCTGCAAATTTGGAAATGCTGCATTCGACTCCCTGATCCAGGTCATTAATATAAATTGTGAACAGCTGGGGACCCAGGACAGATCCCTGTGGTACCCCACTTGTTACTGCCAGCCATTCAGAAAATGAGCCGTTTATTCCAACTCTCTGTTTTCTATCTGACAGCCAGTTCTCTATCCACGTCAATACTTTCCCCTTTATCCCATGAGCTTCAATTTTCCATGCTAATCTTTTATGTGGGACCTTATCGAAGGCCTTTTGGAAGTCCAGGTACACCACATCTACTGGCTCTCCCCCATCTATTTTACCAGTTACTCCCTCAAAAAATTCCAATAGATTAGTCAAGCACGATTTACCCTTTGTAAATCCATGTTGACTCTGTCCTATCCTGTCCCCATTTGCTAAGTGCTCGGCTATTTCATCCTTAATGATGGACTCCAGCATTTTGCCCACAACTGATGTAAGGCTTACAGGTCTGTAATTACCTGCTTTTTCCCTACCCCCCTTTTTGAATAGTGGGGTAACGTTAGCTACCCTCCAATCCATGGGCACTGTTCCCGAGTCTAATGAATTCTGAAAAATCATGCTTAGTGCATCCGCTATCTCTAGGGCCACCTCCTTCAGTACCCTAGGATGCATGTTATCAGGCCCTGGGGATTTGTCCGCCTTCAATCCCTTTAGCTTCCTTAACACCATATCCTTAGAGATATTGATTTGCGTCAGTTCCTCCTTTGCCAATGTCCCTATTTTTCCCGATATCCCAGGGAGGTTTTTTGTGTCTTCCTTCGTAAAGACTGACCCAAAGTATGCATTTAGTTGGTCTGCCATTTCCTTATTTCCCATTATATATTCCCCCGTATCTGACTGCAATGGACCAACTTTGGTTTTCACCAGTCTTTTCCTCTTGATATACTTATAAAAGCTTTTGGAGTTAGTTTTTATATTTTCCGCCAGCTTGCTTTCGTAAGCTATTTTGCCCTTCTTGATTAAGCCCTTTGCCCTCCTTTGCTCTATCTTAAACTGTTCCCAATCTTCCGCTCTGGCGCGTTTTTTGGCTATTTTATACGCCCTATCTTTGGATTTTATGCTGTCTCTAATTTCCCCTGTTATCCACGGTTGAGTCACCTTTTTAGATTTCCTTTTATGCCAGATTGGTATAAACAATTTTTGCAATTTTGTCATTCTATCTTTAAATGCTTGCCATTGTTTATCTACCTCCAGTCCTCCCAGGAACGTTGTCCAATCAGACCTACTCAGTTCCCGTCTAATGGCATCATAATTCCCCTTGTTTAAATTCAGGACCTGAGTCTCTGAGTCAATTTCTTCGCTCTCCATTTCGAGTGAGAAATCGATCATGTTATGATCGCTCTGACCCAAAGGTCCCCGTACAACAAGATTACTAATTAGTCCCTTCTCATTGCACAGTACCCAGTCCAATATAGCCTGTTCCCGAGTTGGTTCCTCGACATATTGATCCAGTATAAATCAGCAACTTAACAATCTAACGTTAAATAATAGAGTTCCTGTTATTGCCTCCTAAATTGCAGTAAATGTAGTGACAGGAGTATTCCACTTAAAAGTGTACTTTTTGATAATCTTCCCTTCTTTCAAGATAATTTTCTGGTTTTTTTCGTTGCATATCATGATTATTTAACTCCTCAGATTGAGGTTCATCAGTTTACCTTTGCCTGTGTTATGCAGCACATGGATGTTGCAGTTTGTTTCGAGAAGGTTAGGTTTGGCATGTGCTAAACTTTCGATAATCCAGTTGTCAACTTCAGAGCCAGATACATAGGTTTGTACTGCATGACCGCTCTGGTAACTCAGTAAATAACATAAAGAATACAGTTACCCAGTGAGGTGAAATGTTCCGCCCGGCGCCCCTTCTCACTCCAAGGGGACACAAGACCGGGAAGTCAGCGAAAGACCAGGGAGGTAAGACTAACTGGTAAGTACTTTCCTCAAACCTTCCTAGAAAGTAAAACTAAAACTAGTGGGATTTGGTTAGTTTAAAAAGGAATAAGAGGAGTACAGTATACATTGGTCTAAGTAAGCTTCGGGAAAACAAAAGTCAATAAATAAACTAAAACTAGAAAATTAAAAAGTAATATAAGGGTTAAGTCATGGCAGTAGAGCTCGGACCTGTGTCATGCTCCTCCTGTAACATGTAGGAAATCAGGGACGCTTCCTGTGTCCCTGACAACCATGTGTGCGGGAAGTGTGTCCAGCTGCAGCTCATGTGGGACCGCATTACGGCCCTTGAGCTGCGGATGGACTCACTTTGGAGCATCCACGATTCTGAGAGGGTTGTGGATAGCACATTTAGTGAGTTGGTCACACCGCAGGTTAAGGCCAGCGTAGATAGTACATGGGTGACCAAAAGGCAGAGCAAGGGCAGGAAGGTAGTGCAGAAATCCCCTGGGGTTGTCTCCCTTAGCAACAGGTTCACCGCCTTAGGTGCTGTTGTCGGGGGGGGATGACTCATCGGGGGAAGGCACCAGCAGCCAGGCTCATGGCACCATGACTGGCTCTGTTGCAAAGAAGGGAGGGAAAAAGAGTGGCAGGGCTATAGTAATAGGGGATTCGATTGTAAGGGGAATAGATAGGGGTTTCTGTGGTCGCGACCGAGACTCCAGGATGGTATGTTGCCTCCCTGGTGCAAGGGTCAAGGATGTCTCAGCGCGGGTGCAGAACATTCTGGAGGGGGAGGGGGAACAGCCAGTTGTCGTGATACATGTTGGTACCAACGATGTAGCTAAAAAAAGGGAAGAGGTCCTACAAGTAGAATTTAGGGAGTTAGGAGCCAAGCTAAAAAGTAGGACCTCGAAGGTAGTAATCTCTGGATTACTACCAGTGCCACGTGCTAGTAAGAGTACAGAGAACAGGATAGTTAGGCTAAATACGTGGCTTGAGCAGTGGTGTAAGAGGGAGGGTTTTAAATTTTTGAGGCATTGGAACCAGTTTTGTGGTAGGTGTGACCTATACAAAAGGGACGGTCTACACCTGTGCAAAGATGGAACTGATGTTCTCGGGGTAATTTTTGATAAAGCAGTTCGGGAGCATTTAAACTAGCATGGCAGGGGGCTAGAAACCTATGTAGTGAAATAGAGGAAAGTGAAAGGCAGACAGAAATAAATGGTAAAAGGGTGAGGAACAAAAAACAAAGGGCCAAACTAATTCATAAAAAATGTGAGCATAAAAAAAGCCTGAGGGTTTTATACCTTAATGCGAGAAGCATCAGGAACAAGGTAGATGAATTAGCTGTGGAAATAGAGGTTAATAATTATGATCTAATTGGGATTACGGAAACATGGTTGCAGGGTGAGCAGGGCTGGGAGCTTAACATACAGGGGTATTCAGTATTTAGGAAGGATCGACAAAAAAGAAAGGGAGAAGGGGTAGCATTGCTGGTAAAAGAGGGGATAAATGCAATTGAAAGGAAGGATATTAACTCAGTTAATACAGAATCTATATGGGTGGAGCTAAGAAATAGCGAGGGGCGAAAAACATTAATAGGAGTGGTATATAGGCCTCCAAATAGTAAAATAGAGGTTGGGGAGGGCATCACGAGGGAAATTAGAGAAGCGTGCAATAAGAGCACAGCTGTCATCATAGGTGACTTTAACTTACATATAGATTGGACTAGCCTAATCAGTAAAAATAATGAGGAGGAGGAATTCCTTGAGTGTTTAAGGGATGGTTATCTGGATCAATATGTCGAGGAACCAACTCGGGAACAGGCTATATTGGACTGGGTACTGTGCAATGAGAAGGGACTAATTAGTAATCTTGTTGTACGGGGACCCTTGGGTCAGAGCGATCATAACATGATCGATTTCTCACTCGAAATGGAGAGCGAAGAAATTGACTCAGAGACTAAGGTCCTGAATTTAAACAACGGGAATTATGATGCCATTAGACGGGAACTGAGTAGGTCTGATTGGACAACGTTCCTGGGAGGACTGGAGGTAGATAAACAATGGCAAGCATTTAAAGATAGAATGACAAAATTGCAAAAATTGTTTATACCAATCTGGCATAAAAGGAAATCTAAAAAGGTGACTCAACCGTGGATAACAGGGGAAATTAGAGACAGCATAAAATCCAAAGATAGGGCATAGAAACATAGAAACATAGAAACATAGAAAATAGGTACAGGAGTAGACCATTCGGTCCTTCGAGCCTGCACCGCCATTCAATGCGTTCATGGCTGAACATGCTACCTCAGTACCCCATTCCTGCTTTCTCGCCATACCCCTTGATCCCCCTAGTTGTGAGTGTTATATCTAACTCCCTTTTGAATATATTTAGCGAACTGGCCTCAACAACCTTCTGTGGAAGAGAATTCCATAGATTCACCACTCTCTGGGTGAAGAAGTTCCTCCTCAGCTCAGTCTTAAATGGCTTCCCCTTAATCCTTAGACTGTGACCCCTGGTTCAAGTTTTCCCTAACATTGGGAACATTCTGCCCGCATCTAATTTGTCTAAACCAGTCAGGATTTTAAATGTCTCGATAAGATCCGACCTCATTCTTCTGAACTCCAGAGGATACAAGTTCAGTTGACCCAATCTTTCTTGATATGTCAGTCCGGCCATCCCAGGAATCAATCTAGTGAAACTTCGCTGCACTTCCTCAATAGCAAGAATGTCCTTCCTTAAGTTCGGAGATCAAAACTGCGCACAGTACTCCAGGTGTGGCCTCACCAAGGCCCTGTACAACTGCAGCATCACCTCCCTACTCCCGTACTCAAATCCCCTTACTATGAAGGCCATCATTCCGTTTGCTTTCTTGACTGCCTGCTGCACTTGCATTCCCACCTTCAGTGACTGATGAACCATAACGCCCAGGTCTCGTTGCACCTCCCCTTTCCCTAATCTGCCACCATTCAGGTAATAGTCCGCCTCTCTATTTTTACCACCAAAGTGGATAACCTCACATTTATCCACATTGTACTTCATCTGCCATACATTTGCCCATTCACCCAACCTGTCCAAGTCACTCTGTAGCCTCCTAGCATCCTCCTCATTGTTCACACTGCCTCCCAATTTAGTGTCATCCGCAAATTTGGAGATATTACATTTAATCCCTTCGTCCAAATCATTAATATATAATGTAAACAGCTGGGGTCCCAGCACCGAACCCTGCGGTACCCCGCTGGTCACTGCCTGCCATTCTGAAAAGTACCCATTTACTCCTACTCTTTGTTTCCTGTGTGCCAACCAGTTCTCAATCCACGTCAACACATTACCCCCAATCCCATGTGCTTTAACTTTGCTCACCAATCTCTTGTGTGGGACCTTGTCGAAGGCCTTCTGAAAGTCCAAATACACCACATCTACTGGTTCCCCCCTGTCCACCCTATTGGAAACATCCTCAAAAAATTCCAGAAGATTTGTTAAGCATGATTTCCTTTTCACAAATCCATGCTGACTTGGACCTATCATGTCGCCACTTTCCAAATGGTCTGTTATGACATCTTTAATAATTGCTTCCATCATTTTACCCACGACCGATGTCAGGCTGACCGGTCTATAATTCCCTGCTTTCTCCCTCCCTCCTTTTTTAAAAAGAGGGGTTACATTGGCCACCCTCCACTCCATCGGAACTGATCCAGAGTCTAAGGAATGTTGGAAAATGATCGTCAAATCATCCACTATTTCCAAGGCCACCTCCTTAAGTACTCTGGATGCAGACCATCAGGCCCCGGGGATTTTTCAGCCTTCAGTCCCATCAATTTCCCCAATACCTTTTCCCGACTAATAAGGATTTCCCTCAGCTCCTCCCTCTTACCAGATCCTCTGACCCCTTTTATTTCCGGCAGGTTGTGTGTGTCCTCCACAGTAAACACCGAACCAAAGTACTTGTTCAATTGATCTGCCATTTCCTTGTTCCCCATTACGACTTGCCCTGTTTCCGACTGCAGGAGACCTACGTTTGTTTTTACTAACCTCTTTCTTTTTACATATTTATAGAAGCTTTTGCAGTCCATTTTAATGTTCTCTGCAAGCTTCCTTTCATATTTTATTTTCCCTGCCCTAATCAAACCCTTCGTCCTCCTTTGCTGAGTTTTGAAGTTTTCCCAGTCCCCGGGTTTGCTGCTACTTCTGGCCAATTTGTATGCAACTTCCTTGGTTTTAATACTATCCCTGATTTCCCTTGTTAGCCATGGTTGAGCCACCTTCCCTTTTTTATTTTTACGCCAGACCGGGATGTACAATTGTTGTAGTTCATCCATGCGATCTCTAAATGTCTGCCATTGCCCTTCCACTGATAGCCCCTTAAATATCGCTTGCCAATTTAACCTCGCCAATTCACGCCTCATACCATCAAAGTTGCCCTTATTTAAGTTCTGGACCATGGTCTCTGACTAAACTGTTTCCTTCTCCATCCTAATGTAGAACTCCACCATACTTTGGTCACTCTTCCCCAGGGGGCCTCGTACCACAAGATTGCTGATTAGTCCTTCCTCATTACACAACACCCAGTCCAGGATGGCCTCCCCTCGAGTTGGTTCCTCAACATATTGGTTTAGGAAACCATCCCTTAAACACTCCAGGAAATCCTCCTCCACCTTATTGCTTCCAGTTTGAGTAGCCCAATCTATATGCATATTAAAGTCACCCATGATAACTGCCGTGCCTTTTTTGCACGCACCTCTGATTTCCTGTTTCATACCCTCCCCCACCTCACCACTGCTGTTTGGAGGTCTGTACACAACTCCCACTAACTTTTTCTGCCCTTTGGTGTTCTGCAGCTCAACTCATATTGATTCCACATCCTCCAAGCTGATGTCCTTCCTAGCTATTGCATTAATCTCCTCTTTAACCAGCAATGCTACCCCACCCCCTTTTCCTTTTATTCTATCCTTTCTGAATGTTGAATACCCCTGGATGTTCAGTTCCCAGCCTTGATTGTTCTGGAGCCACGTCTCTGTAATCCCAATCACATCGTATCCGTTAACATCTATTTGCACAGTCAATTCATCCACCTTATTACGGATACTCCTTGCATTAAGACACAGAGCCTTTAGGCTTATTTTATTAACATCCTTTGTCCTTTTAGACTTTTGATTTAGTATGGCCCTTTGTGTTTCTTGCCTTTGTTTACTCGGCCTTCCCCTATTGTTTCTCACCCTTCTAACATTTGTTTCTGACTGCATATTACTTCCCCCTGTTTCGCTACATAGGTTCCCCTTCCCCTGCCATATTAGTTTAAATCCTCCCGAACTGCTTTAGCAAATATTACCCCGAGGACATCGGTTCCAGTCCTGCCCAAGTGCAGACCGTCCCTTTTGTACAGGTCCCACTTCCCCCAGAACTGGTTCCAATGCCTCAGGAATTTGAATCCCTCCCTCCTGCACCACTGCTCAAGCCATGTATTCAATCTCACTATCCTGTTCTCTCTATTCTGATTAGCTCGTGGCCCTGGTAGCAATCCAGGGCGTATAAAATAGCCAAAAAAAGCGCCAGAGCGGAAGATTGGGAACAGTTTAAGATAGAGCAAAGGAGGACAAAGGGCTTAATAAAGAGGGGCAAAATAGCTTACGAAAGCAAGCTGGCGGAAAATATAAAAACTAACTCCAAAAGCTTTTATAACTATATCAAGAGGAAAAGACTGGTGAAAACCAAAGTTGGTCCATTGCAGTCAGATACGGGGGAATATATAACGGGAAATAAGGAAATGGCAGACCAACTAAATGCATACTTTGGGTCAGTCTTTACGAAGGAAGACACAAAAAACCTCCCTGGGATATCGGGAAAAATAGGGACATTGGCAAAGGAGGAACTGACGCAAATCAATATCTCTAAGGATATGGTGTTAAGGAAGCTAAAGGGATTGAAGGCGGACAAATCCCCAGGGCCTGATAACATGCATCCTAGGGTACTGAAGGAGGTGGCCCTAGATATAGCGGATGCACTAAGTATGATTTTTCAGAATTCATTAGACTCGGGAACAGTGCCCATGGATTGGAGGGTAGCTAACGTTACCCCACTATTCAAAAAGGGGGGTAGGGAAAAAGCAGGTAATTACAGACCTGTAAGCCTTACATCAGTTGTGGGCAAAATGCTGGAGTCCATCATTAAAGATGAAATAGCGGAGCACTTAGCAAATGGGGACAGGATAGGACAGAGTCAACATGGATTTACAAAGGGTAAATCGTGCTTGACTAATCTATTGGAATTTTTTGAGGGAGTAACTGCTAAAATAGATGGGGAGAGCCAATAGATGTGGTGTACCTGGACTTCCAAAAGGCCTTCGATAAGGTCCCACATAAAAGATTAGCATGGAAAATTGAAGCTCATGGGATAAAGGGGAAAGTATTGACGTGGATAGAGAACTGGCTGTCAGATAGAAAACAGAGAGTTGGAATAAACGGCTCATTTTCTGAATGGCAGGCAGTAACAAGTGGGGTACCACAGGGATCTGTCCTGGGTCCCCAGCTGTTCACAATTTACATTAATGACCTGGATCAGGGAGTTGGATGCAGCATTTCCAAATTTGCAGACGACACTAAACTAGGAGGGGGGGTGGGCTCAGAGGAGGAGACCAGGAAGCTCCAGAGCGATTTGGACAGACTGGGTGATTGGGCGGATAAATGGCAGATGCACTATAATGTGGACAAGTGCGAAGTTATCCACCTTGGGTGCAGGAATGGGAGGGCAAATTATTATTTAAATGGCAATAAATTGGGAGAGGGGGAAGTACAGAGAGACCTGGGTGTTCTTGTACACCAGTCACTGAAGGCGAGCATGCAGGTGCAACAGGCGGTCAAGAAGGCAAACGGTATGCTGGCCTTCATAGCAAAAGGGTTGGAATACAGGAACAGGGATACCTTGCTGCAGCTGTACAGGGCACTGGTGAGACAACACCTCGAGTACTGTGTACAGTTTTGGTCGCCTCATCTGAGGAAAGATGTTCTTGCCATGGAGGGGGTGCAGTGGCGATTCACCAGGCTGATACCAGGAATGGCGGGATTGACCTATGAGGAGAGACTATGTAGTTTAGGGATGTACACACTGGAGTTTAGAAGATTGAGAGGGGACCTCATAGAAGTGTATAAAATTCTGACAGGTCTAGACAGACTAGATGCAGAAGGAATGTTTCCCTTGGCGGGTGAGAACAGAACTAGAGGACATAATTTAAGGATAAGGGCTAAACCATTTAGGACAGAAATGAGGGGGAATTTCTTCACTCAGAGGGTGGTGAACCTGTGGAACTCATTGCCACAGAGGGCAGTGTACGCCAGCTCATTAAATATATTTAAGAGGGAATTAGATATATTTCTACAGGCAAAAGGGGTTAAGGGTTACGGAGAGAAGGCGGGGACGAGGTACTGAATTGCAGGATCAGCCATGATCTCATTAAATGGCGGAGCAGGCTCGAAGGGCCGGATGGCCTACTCCTGCTCCTATCTTCTATGTATCTATGTATCTATGTATCTAATTTCACATTTTGAATTTATAGATCTTTATGATTGAACTCCTTGCTGCCGTGAAGAAGTTGGGTAATTTGTGCATTCTCCTCGTTACATTAAAACTGACATTAGATCAGCTGGAGGTTTCTTCTTTTCTAAAGATGGAAAGCAGGATTTTGTATAATTTCTTCAAAACTGGAATTGTGAATTCCTGCAATCTCTGGTACAGAGCTGTCTGACCTATAAAGTGCAGAAATATACCTTCCATGATTAGCTTACCAGAACTGCCCACACAGCCCAAATGATGTAAACTGAACACGTATTGTGTCAACAACAACAGATTTCATCCGAACTCTATTCCTCTGATATTCGAGGGGCCATTCTAGAAAAAGGGGGAGATCTAGAACTATCATAGTGTGGGAACCCGTGGGACTGTGATCTGGCAGAGTGCGGGAACCCGTGGGAATGGGAACTGTCAGAGTGTGGGGACCCGTGAGACTGCAAACTGGCAGAGTGTGGGAACCCGTGGGACTGGAATCTGGTAGAGCGTGGGTAACCGTGGGACTGGGAACTGGCAGAGTGCGGGAACCCGTGGGACTGGAATCTGGTAGAGTGTGGGTAACCGTGGGACTGGTAACTGGCAGAGTGCGGGAACCCGTGAGACTGGGATCTGGCAGAGTGTGGGTAACCGTGGGACTGGGAACTGGCAGAGTGCGGGAACCCGTGAGACTGGGATCTGGCAGAGTGTGGGAACCGGTGAGATTGTAATCTGGCAGAGTGCGGCAACCCATGGGACGGTAAACTGGCAGAGTGCGGCAACCCTTGGGACTGGGATCTGGCAGAGTGTGGGAACCCGTGAGACTGGAAACTGGCAGAGTGTGGGAACCCGGGAGACTGGGATCTGGCAGAGTGTGGGAACCCGGGAGACTGGGATCTCGCAGGGTGCGGAATAACCTTGGGACTGTGATCTGGCAGAGTGCGGGAAACCATGGGACTGGGATCTGGAAATATGCGGGAACCCGTGGGACTGGAAACTGGCAGAGTGCGGGAACACGTGAGACTGGAAACTGGCAGAGTGCAGGAACCCGTGTGACTGGGATCTGGCAGAGTTCGGGAACCCGTGAGACTGGGATCTGGCAGAGTGTGGGAACCCGTGGGACTGGGATCTGGCAGAGTGTGGGAACCCGTGGGACTGGGATCTGGCTGAGTGCGGGGAACCGTGGGACTGGGAAATGGCAGAGTGCGGGAACACGTGAGACTGGAAACTGGTAGATTGCGGGAACCCGTGGGACTGGGATCTGGCAGAGTGCGGGGACCCGTGGGACTGGGATCTGGCAGAGTGTGGGAACTCGTGCGACTCGGATCAGGCAGATTGTGGGTACTTGTGCGACTGGAAACTGGCAGAGTGCGGGAACGCGTGGTACTGGAAACTGGCAGAGTGCGGGAACCCGTGAGACTGGGACCTGGCAGAGTGGGGGAACCCGTGGGACTGGAAACTGGCAGAGTGTGGGAACCCGAGGGACTGGGGTCTGGCAGAGTGCGGGAACCCGAGGGACTGGGGTCTGGCAGAGTGCGGGAACCCGTGGGACTGGGATCTGGCAGAGTGTGGGAACCCGATGGAATGGGGTCTGGCAGAGTGCGGGAACCCGTGGGACTGGAAACTGGCAGAGTGTGGGAACCGGTGGGTCTGGGATCTGGCAGAGTGCGGGAGGATTTAAACTAATTTGGCAGGGGAATGGGAACCTATGTAGCGAAACAGGGGGAAGTAATATGCAGTCAGAAACAAATGTTAGAAGGGTGAGAAACAATAAGGGAAATCCGAGTAAACAAAGTCAAGAAACACAAAGGGCCATACTAAATCATAAGTCTAAAAGGACAAAGGGTATTAATAAAACAAGCCTAAAGGCTCTGTGTCTTAATGCAAGGAGTATCCATAATAAGGTGGATGAATTGACTGTGCAAATTGATGTTAACGGATATGATGTGATTGGGATTACAGAGACGTGGCTCCAGAACAATCAAGGCTGGGAACTGAATATCCAGGGGTATTCAACATTCAGGAAGGATAGAATAAAAGGAAAAGTGGGTGGGGTAGCATTGCTGATTAAAAAGGAGATTAATGCAATAGCTAGGAAGGACATTAGCTTGGAGGATGTGGAATCAATATGGGTAGAGCTGCAGAACACCAAAGGGCAGAAAACGTTAGTGGGGGTTGTGTACAGACCTCCAAACAGTAGTAGTGAGGTGGGGGAGGGTATGAAACAGGAAATCAGAGGTGCATGCAAAAAAGGCGCAGCAGTTATCATGGGTGACTTTGATATGCATATAGATTGGGCTACTCAAACTGGAAGCAATACGGTGGAGGAGGATTTCCTGGAGTGTTTAAGGGATGGTTTCCTAAACCAGTATGTTGAGGAACCAACTAGAGGGGAGGCCATCCTGGACTGGGTGTTGTGTAATGAGGAAGGACTAATCAGCAATCTTGTGGTGCGAGGCCCCTTGGGGAAGAGTGACCATAGTATGGTGGAGTTCTACATTAAGATGGAGAAGGAAACAGTTAATTCAGAGACCATGGTCCAGAACTTAAATAAGGGCAACTTTGAGGGTATGAGGCGTGAATTGGCGAGGTTAGATTGGCAAGCGATATTTAAGGGGTTATCAGTGGACGGGCAATGGCAGACATTTAGTGATCGCATGGATGAACTACAGCAATTGTACATCCCTGTCTGGCGTAAAAATAAAAAAGGGAAGGTGGCTCAACCACGGTTAACAAGGGAAATCAGGGATAGTATTAAAAGCAAGGAAGTGGCATACAAATTGGCCAGAAGTAACAGCAAACCCGGGGACTGGGAGAACTTTAAAACTCAGCAGAGGAGGACGAAGGGTTTGATTAGGACAGGGAAAATAAAATATGAAATGAAGCTTGCGGAGAACATTAAAACGGACTGCAAAAGCTTCTATAAATATGTAAAAAGAAAGAGGTTAGTAAAAACAAACGTAGGTCCCCTGCAGTCCAAAACAGGGGAATCATAATGAGGAACAAAGAAATGGCAGATGAATTGAACAAGTACTTTGGTTCGGTGTTTACTGTGGAGGGCACAAACAACCTTCCGGAAATAAAAGAGATCAAAGGATCTGGTAAGAGGGAGGAGCTGAGGGAAATCCTTATCAGTCGGGAAAAGGTGTTGGGGAAATTGATGGGACTGAAGGCTGATAAATCCCCAGGGCCTAATTGGTCTGCTTCCCAGAGTACTTAAGGAGGTGGCCTTGGAAATAGTGGATGCATTGACGATCATTTTCCAACATTCCTTAGATTCTGGATCAGTTCCGAAGGAGTGGAGGGTGGCTAATGTAACCCCTCTTTTTAAAAAAGGAGGGAGGGAGAAAGCAGGGAATTATAGACCGGTCAGCCTGACATCGGTGGTGGGTAAAATGACGGAATCAATTATTGAAGATGTCATAACAGAACATATGGAAAGTGGCGACATGATAGGTCCAAGTCAGCATGGATTTGTGATAGGGAAATCATGCTTGACAAATCTTCTGGAATTTTTTGAGGATGTTTCCAATAGGGTGGATTGGGGGGAACCAGTAGATGTGGTGTATTTGGACTTTCAGAAGGCCTTCGACAAGGTCCCACACAAGAGATTGGCGTGCAAAGTTAAAGCACATGGGATTGGGGGTAATGTGTTGACGTGGATTGAGAACTGGTTGGCACACAGGATACAAAGAGTAGGAGTAAATGGGTACTTTTCAGAATGGCAGGCAGTGACCAGCGGGGTACCGCAGGGTTCGGTGCTGGGGCCCCAGCTGTTTACATTATATATTAATGATTTGGACGAAGGCATTAATTGTAATATCTCCAAATCTGAGGATGACACTAAATTGGGAGGCAGTGTGAACAATTAGGAGGATGCTAGGAGGCTACAGAGTGACTTGGACAGGTTGGGTAAATGGGCAAATGTATGGCAGATGAAGTACAATGTGGATAAATGTGAGGTTATCCAATTTGGCGGTAAAAATAGGGAGGCAGACTATTACCTGATTGGTGGCAGATTAGGGAAAGGGGAGGTGCAACGAGACCTGGGCGTCATGGTACATCAGTCACTGAAGGTGGGAAGACAAGTGCAGCAGGCAGTCAAGAAAGCAAATGGCATGATGGCCTTCATAGCAAGGGGATTTGAGTACAGGAGTAGGGAGGTGATGCTACAGTTGTACAGGGCCTTGGTGAGGCCACACCTGGAGTATTGTGTGCAGTTTTGGACTCCTAACTTGAGGAAGGACATTCTTGCTATTGAGGGAGTGCAACGAAGGTTCACTAGATTGGTTCCTGGGATGGTCAGACTAACATATCAAGAAAGACTGGATCAACTGAACTTTTATCCTCTGGAGTTCAGAAGAATGAGGGGGGATATTATAGAGACGTTTAAAATCCTGACTGGTTTAGACAAATTAGATGCGGGCAGAATGTTTCCAATGTTAGGGAAAACTATAACCAGGGGTCACAGTCTAAGGATAAAGGGGAAGGCAATTAAGACTGAGATGAGGAGGAACTTCTTCACCCAGAGAGTGGTGAATATGTGGAATTCTCTACCACAGAAGGTTGTTGAGGCCAGTTCGCTAAATATATTCAAAAGGGAGTTAGATATAATACTCACAACTAGGGGGATCAAGGGGTATGGCGAGAAAGCAGGTATGGGGTACTGAGGTAGCATGTTCAGCCATGAACGCATTGAATGGCGGTGCAGGCTCGAAGGACCGAATGGTCTACTCCTGCACCTATTTTCTATGTCTATGTTTCTATAAGCTTGGGACTGTGAACTGGCAGAGTGTGGGAACCCGTGAGACTGGCATCTAGCAGAGTGCGGGAACCCGTGGGACTGTGATCTGGAAATGTGCGGGAACCCATGGGACTGGAAACTGGCAGAGTGTGGGAACCCGTGTGAATGGAATCCGACAGAGTGTGGGAACCCGTGAGACTGGCATCTGGCAGAGTGCGGGAACCCGTGGGACTGTGATCTGGAAATGTGCGGGAACCCGTGGGACTGGAAACTGGCAGAGTGTGGGAACCCGTGTGAATGGAATCCGACAGAGTGTGGGAACACGTGAGACTGGAAACTGGCAGACTGCGGGAACCCGTGTGACTGGGATACGACAGATGTGGCAACCCGTGGGACTGGAAACTGGCAGAGTGCGGGATCTCGTGAGACTGGGATCTGGCAGAGTGCGGTGACCCGTGAGACTGGAAACTGGTAGATTGTGGGTACTCGTGCGACTGGAATCTAGCAGAGTGCGGGAACCCGTGGGACTGGAAAAAGGCAGAGTGCGGGTACCTGTGGGACTGGGAACTGGCAGAGTCTGGGAAACCGCGGGAATGGGAACTGGCAGAGTGCGGGAAGCGGTGGGACTGGGAACTGGCAGAGTGCGGGAACCCGTGGGCCTGGGATCTGGCTGAGTGTTGGAAACCGAGGGAATGGGTTCTGGATTAGTGTGGGAACACGTGAGACTGGAAACTGGCAGAGTGTGGGAAAACGTGAGACTGGAAACTGGCAGAATGTGGGAACCCGTGGGCCTGGAATCTGGCAGAATGCGGGAACCCGTGGGCCTGGGATCTGGCAGAGTGCGGGAACCCGTGAGACTGGGAACTGCCAGAGTGCGGAAACCTGTGGGACTGGAAACTGGCAGAGTGCGGGAATGCGTGGGATTGGGATCTGGCAATGTGCGGGAACACATGAGACTGGAAACTGGCAGAGTGCGGGAATCCGTGGGACTGGGAACTGGCAGAGTGCGGGAATCCGTGGGACTGGGAACTGGCAGAGTGTGGGAATCCGTGAGACTGGGATCTGGCAGAGTGTGGGAATCCGTGAGACTGGGATCTGGCAGAGTGCGGGAACCCGTGGTACTGGGATCTGGCAGAGTGTGGGAACCCCTGGGAATGGGATCTGGCAGAGTGCGGGAAAACCTTGGGATTGGGATCTGGCAGAGTGCGGGAATCCGTGGGACTGGGAACTGGCAGAGTGCGGATCCCGTGGGACTGGGAACTGGCAGAGTGCGGGAATCCGTGGGACTGGGAACTGGCAGAGTGTGGGAATCCGTGAGACTGGGATCTGGCAGAGTGTGGGAATCCGTGAGACTGGGATCTGGCAGAGTGCGGGAACCCGTGGTACTGGGATCTGGCAGAGTGTGGGAACCCCTGGGAATGGGATCTGGCAGAGTGCGGGAAAACCTTGGGATTGGGATCTGGCAGAGTGCGGGAATCCGTGGGACTGGGAACTGGCAGAGTGCGGATCCCGTGGGACTGGGATCTGACAGAGTGCGGGAACCCGTGGGACTGGGAACTGGCAGAGTGCGGATCCCGTGGGACTGGGATCTGACAGAGTGCGGAAACCCGTGGAACTGGGAACTGGCAGACTGTGGGAACCCGTGGGATTCTGATCTGGCAGAGTGTGGGAACCCATGGGACTAGAAACTGGCAGAGAGTGGGATCCCGTGAGACTGGGATCTGGCAGAGTGCGGGAACCCGTGGGAATGGGATCTGGCAGAGTGCGGGAAAACCTTGGGAATGGGATCTGGTAGAGTGCGGGAATCCGTGGGACTGGGAACTGGCAGAGTGCGGATCCCGTTTAACTGGGATCTGACAGAGTGCGGGAACCCGTGGGACTGGGAACTGGAAGAGTGCGGATCCCGTGGGACTGGGATCTGACAGAGTGCGGGAACCCGTGGGACTGGGAACTGGCAGACTGTGGGAAACCGTGGGATTCTGATCTGGCAGAGTGTGGGAACCCATGGGACTGGAAACTGGCAGAGAGTGGGAACACGTGAGACTGGGATCTGGTAGAGTGCGGGAACCCGTGGGACTGGGAACTGGCAGGGTGAGGGAACCCGTGGGACTGGAATCTGACAGATTGTGGGAAACCTTGAGACTGGAATCTGTCAGAATGCGTGTACCAGTGGGACTGGGAACTGGGACAGTGCGGGAACCCGTGGGACTGGGATCTGGCAGAGTGCGGGTACACGTGGGACTGGAAAATGGCAGAGTGTGGGAACCCGTGGGACTGGGAACTGGCAGAGTGCGGGAACCCGTGAGACTGGAATCTGGCAGAGTGCGGGTACACGTGGGACTGGAAAATGGCAGAGTGTGGGAACCCGTGGGACTGTAAACTGGCAGAGTGCTGGAACTCGTGGGACAGGGATCTGGCAGAGAGTGGGAACCCGTGAGACTGGGATCTGGAAGAGTCCGGGAACCCGTGGGACTGGGATCAGACAGATTGTGGGAACCCGTGAGACTGGGATTTGACAGATTGTGGGAACCCGTGGGACTGGGATCAGACAGATTGTGGGAACCCGTGAGAGTGGGATTTGACAGATTGTGGGAACCCGTGGGACTGGGAACTGGCAGAGAGGGGGAAACCGTGGGACTGGAAACTGGCAGAGTGCAGCTAACCGTGAGACTGGGAACTGGCAGAGTGCGGATCCCATGGGACTGGGATCTGGCAGAGTGCGGGAACCCGTGGTACTGGGATCTGGCAGAGTGTGGGAACCCGTGGGACTGTGAACTGGCAGAGTGCGGGAACCCGTTGGACTGGGAAGTGCCAGAGTTTGGGAACCCGGGGGACGGGGAACTGGCAGAGTGGGGGAACCCGTGGGACTGGGAACTGGCAGAGTGCGGATCCCGTGGGACTGAGATCTGACAGAGTGTGGGTACACGTAGGACTGGAAACTGGCAGAGTGCAGCTACCCGTGAGACTGGGATCTGACAGAGTGCTGGAACCCGTGGGAATGGCAACTGGCAGGGAGCGGGAACCCGTGGGACTGGGATTTACAGAGTGTGGGTACACGTGGGACTGGGATCTTGCAGAGTGCGGGAACTCGTGGGACTGGAATCTGACAGATTGTGGGAAACCTTGAGACTGGAATCTGTCAGAATGCGTGTACCAGTGGGACTGGGAACTGGCAGAGTGTGGGAACCCGTGGGATTCTGAGCTGGCAGAGTGTGGGAACCCGTGGGACTGGGAAGTGCCAGAGTGTGGGAACCCGTGGGACTGGAAACTGGCAGAGTGGGGGAACCCGTGGGACTGGAAACTGGCAGAGAGTGGGAACCCGTGAGACTGGGATCTGGCAGAGTGCGGGAACCCGTGGGACTAAGATCAGACAGATTGTGGGAACCCGTGAGACCGGGATTTGACAGATTGTGGGAACCCGTGGGACTGGGAACTGGCAGGGTGAGGGAACCCGTGGGACTGGGATCTGACAGTGTATGGGTACACGTGGGACTTGGAACTGGCAGGGTGCGGAAATCCGTGGACTGTGATCTGACAGAGTGTGGGTACACGTGGGACTGGGATCTGGCAGAGTGCAGGAACCCGTGCGACTGGAATCTGACAGATTGTGGGAAACATTGAGACAGGAACCTGTCAGAATGCGTGTACCAGTGGAACTTGGAACTGGCAGAGTGTGGGAACCCGTGGGATTCTGCGCTGGCAGAGTGGGGGAACCCGTGGGACTGGGAACTGGCAGAGTGCGGGAACCCGTGAGACTGGAATCTGGCAGAGTGCGGGTACACGTGGGACTTGAAAATGACAGAGTGTGGTAACCCGTGGGACTGGGAACTGGCAGAGTGCTGGAACCCGTGAGACTCGCATCTGACAGAGTGCGGGAATCCGTGGGACTGTAAACTGGCAGAGTGCTGGAACTCGTGGGACAGGGATCTGGCAGAGAGTGGCAACCCGTGAGACTGGGATCTGGAAGAGTCCGGGAACCCGTGGGACTGGGATCAGACAGATTGTGGGAACCCGTGGGACTGGAAACTGGCAGAGAGTGGGATCCCATGAGACTGGGATCTGACAGAGTGCGGGTACCCTTGGGACTGGGAACTAGCAGGGTGCGGGAACCCGTGGGACTGGAAACTGGCAGAGAATGGGAACCCGTGAGACTGGGATCTGGCAGAGTGCGGGAACCCGTGGGACTGGGATCAGACAGATTGTGGGAACCCGTGAGACTGGGATTTGACAGATTGTTTGAACCCGTGGGTGGAAACTGGCAGAGTGCAGCTATCCGTGAGACTGGGATCTGACAGAGTGCGGGAGCCCGTGGGACTGGGAACTGGCAGGGTGCGGGAACCCGTGGGACTGGGATCTGGCAGAGTCCGGGAACCCGTGACACTGGGATCAGACAGATGGTGGGAACCCGTGAGACTGGAATCTGACAGATTGTGGGAACCCGTGGGACTTTGAACTGGCAGAGTGCAGGAATCCGTTGGACTGGGAAGTGCCAGAGTTTGGGAACCCGTGGGACTGGGATCTGGCAGAGTGTGGGAACCCGTGAGACTGGGATCTGGCAGAGTGCGGGAACCCGTGGGACTGGGAACTGGCAGAGTGTGGGAACCCATGGGACTGGGAACTGGCAGAGTGCTGGAACCCGTGAGACTGGCATCTGACAGAGTGCGGGAACCCGTGGGACTGGGATCTGGTAGAGAGTGGGAACCCGTGAGACTGGGATCTGGCAGAGTGTGGGAACCCGTGGGACTGGGATCAGACAGATTGTGGGAACCCGTGAGACTGGGAACTGGCAGATTGTGGGAACCCGTGGGACTGGGATCTGGCAGAGTGCGGGAACCTGTGGACTGTGATCTGACAGATTGTGGGAACCCGTGGGACTGGGATCAGACAGATTGTGGGAACCCGTGAGACTGGGAAGTGCCAGAGTTTGGGAACCCGTGGGACTGGGAACTGGCAGAGTGGGGGAACCTGTGGACTGTGATCTGACAGATTGTGGGAAACCTTGCGACTGGAATCTGTCAGAATGCGTGTACCAGTGGGACTGGGATCTGACAGAGTGCGGAAACCCGTGGGACTGGGATCTGGCAGAGAGTGGGAACCCGTGAGACTGGGATTTGACAGATTGTGGGAACCCGTGGGACTGGAAGCTGGCAAAGTGCAGCTTCCCGTGAGACTGGGATCTGACAGAGAGCGGGAACCCGTGGGATTCTGATCTGGCAGAGTGCGGGGACCCGGGGGACTGTAAACTGGCAGAGTGCGGGAACCCGTGGGATTGGGATCTGGCAGAGTGTGGGAACTCGTGGGACTGGGATCTAGCAGAGTGTGGGAACCCGTGCGACTGGGAACTGGCAGAGTGTGGGAACCCGTGCGACTGGGAACTGGCAGAGTGGGGGAACCCGTGGGACTGGGATCTGGCAGAGTGCGGGAACCCGTGGGACTGGGAACTGGCAGAATGTGGGTACACGTGGGACTGGGAACTGGCAGGGTGCTGGAATCCGTGGACTGCGATTTGACAGAATGTGGGTACACGTGTGACTGGGATGTGGCAGAGTGCGGAAAACCTTGAGGCTGGAATCTGTCAGAATGCATGTACCAGTGGGACTGGGAACTGGCAGAGTGTGGGAACCCGTGGGACTGGGAACTGGCAGAGTGCGGGAACCCGTGGGATTGGGAACTGGCAGAGTGCGGGAACCCGTGAGACTGGGCTCTGACAGAGTGCGGGAACCCGTGGGACTGGGATCAGACAGATTGTGGGAACCCGTGAGTCTGGGATCTGACAGATTGTGGGAACCCGTGGGACTGGAAACTGGCAGGGTGCGGGAACCCGTGGGACTGGGAACTGGCAGAGTGTGGATACACGTGGGAATGGGAACTGGCAGGGTGCGGGTACCCGTGGGACTGGGATCAGACAGAGTGTGGGTACACGTGGGACTAGGATCTTGCAGAGTGTGGGAACACGTGGGACTGGAATCTGACAGATTGTGGGAACCCGTGGGACTGGGAACTGGCAGAGTGTGGGTACCCGTGGGACTGGGAACTGGCAGAGTGTGGGTACCCGTGGGACTGGGATCAGGCAGAGTGTGGGAACCCGTGGGACTGCGATCTGGCAGAGTGTGGGTACCCGTGGGACTGGGATCAGGCAGAGTGCGGGAACCCGTGGGACTGGGATCTGGCAGAGTGCGGGAACCCGTGGGACTGGGAACTGGCAGAGTGCGGGGACCCGTGGGACTGGGAACTGGCATAGTGCAGGAATCCGTTGGACTGGGAAATGCCAGAGTTTGGGACCCGTGGGACTGGGAACTGGCAGAGTGGGGGTAAACGTGGGACTGGGAACTGGCAGAGTGCAGGAATCCCTGGGACTGGGAACTGGCAGAGTGCTGGAACCCGTGAGACTGGGATCTGACAGAGTGTGGGAACCCGTGGGACTGGAACCTGGCAGAGTGCGGGAATCCGTGGGACTGGGATCTGGCAGAGTGCGGGAAGCCGTGAGACTGTGATCTGGCAGAGTGCGGGAACCCGTGGGACTGGGATCTGGCAGAGAGTGGGAACCCGTGAGACTGGGATCTGGCAGAGTACGGGAACCCGTGGGACTGGGATTAACAGAGTGTGGGAACACTTGAGACTTGAATCTGTCAGAATGCGTGTACCAGTGGAACTGGGAACTGGCAGAGTGTGGGAACCCGTGGGACTGGGAACTGGCGGAGTGTTGGAACCCGTGGGACTGGGATCAGACAGAGTGCGGGAACCCGTGGGACTGGAATCTGTCAGAATGCGTGTACCAGTGGGACTGGGAACTGGCAGAGTGTGGGAAACCGTGGGAATGGGAACTGGCAGAGTGTTGGATCCCGTGGGACTGGGATCAGACAGAGTGCGGGGACCCGTGGGACTGGGAACTGGCAGAGCGCGGGTCCCGTGGGACTGTGAACTGGCAGAGTGCAGGAATCCGTTGAACTGGGAAGTGCCAGAGTTTGGGAAACCGTGGGACTGGGAACTGGCAGAGTTGGGGAACCCGTGGGACTGAGAACTGGCAGAGTGCGGGAAGCCGTGAGACTCGCATTTGGCAGAGAGTGGGAACCCGTGGGACTGGGAACTTGCAGGGTGCGGGAACCCATCGGACTGTGAACTGGCAGAGTGGGGGAACCCGTGAGACTGGGATCTGACAGAGTGTGGGAACCCGTGGGACTGGAAACTGGCAGACTGCTGGAACCCGTGAGACTGGGATCTGACAGAGTGTGGGAACCCGTGGGACTGGAAACTGGCAGAGTACAGGAACCCGTGGGACTGGGATTTGACAGAGTCCGGGAACCCGTGACACTGGGATCAGACAGATTGTGGGAACCCGTGAGACTGGAATCTGACAGATTTGGGAACCCGTGGGACTTTGAACTGGCAGAGTGCAGGAATCCGTTGGACTGGGAAGTGCCAGAGTTTGGGAACCCGTGGGACTGGGATCTGGCAGAGTGTGGGAACCCGTGAGACTGGGATCTGGCAGAGTGCGGGAACCCGTGGGACTGGGAACTGGCAGAGTGTGGGAACCCATGGGACTGGGAACTGGCAGAGTGCTGGAACCCGTGAGACTGGCATCTGACAGAGTGCGGGAACCCGTGGGACTGGGATCTGGTAGAGAGTGGGAACCCGTGAGACTGGGATCTGGCAGAGTGTGGGAACCCGTGGGACTGGGATCAGACAGATTGTGGGAACCCGTGAGACTGGGAACTGGCAGATTGTGGGAACCCGTGGGACTGGGATCTGGCAGAGTGCGGGAACCTGTGGACTGTGATCTGACAGATTGTGGGAACCCGTGGGACTGGGATCAGACAGATTGTGGGAACCCGTGAGACTGGGAAGTGCCAGAGTTTGGGAACCCGTGGGACTGGGAACTGGCAGAGTGGGGGAACCTGTGGACTGTGATCTGACAGATTGTGGGAAACCTTGCGACTGGAATCTGTCAGAATGCGTGTACCAGTGGGACTGGGATCTGACAGAGTGCGGAAACCCGTGGGACTGGGATCTGGCAGAGAGTGGGAACCCGTGAGACTGGGATTTGACAGATTGTGGGAACCCGTGGGACTGGAAGCTGGCAAAGTGCAGCTTCCCGTGAGACTGGGATCTGACAGAGAGCGGGAACCCGTGGGATTCTGATCTGGCAGAGTGCGGGGACCCGGGGGACTGTAAACTGGCAGAGTGCGGGAACCCGTGGGATTGGGATCTGGCAGAGTGTGGGAACTCGTGGGACTGGGATCTAGCAGAGTGTGGGAACCCGTGGGACTGGGATCAGGCAGAGTGTGGGAACCCGTGCGACTGGGAACTGGCAGAGTGGGGGAACCCGTGGGACTGGGATCTGGCAGAGTGCGGGAACCCGTGGGACTGGGAACTGGCAGAATGTGGGTACACGTGGGACTGGGAACTGGCAGGGTGCTGGAATCCGTGGACTGCGATTTGACAGAATGTGGGTACACGTGTGACTGGGATGTGGCAGAGTGCGGAAAACCTTGAGGCTGGAATCTGTCAGAATGCGTGTACCAGTGGGACTGGGAACTGGCAGAGTGTGGGAACCCGTGGGACTGGGAACTGGCAGAGTGCGGGAACCCGTGGGATTGGGAACTGGCAGAGTGCGGGAACCCGTGAGACTGGGCTCTGACAGAGTGCGGGAACCCGTGGGACTGGGATCAGACAGATTGTGGGAACCCGTGAGTCTGGGATCTGACAGATTGTGGGAACCCGTGGGACTGGAAACTGGCAGGGTGCGGGAACCCGTGGGACTGGGAACTGGCAGAGTGTGGATACACGTGGGAATGGGAACTGGCAGGGTGCGGGTACCCGTGGGACTGGGATCAGACAGAGTGTGGGTACACGTGGGACTAGGATCTTGCAGAGTGTGGGAACACGTGGGACTGGAATCTGACAGATTGTGGGAACCCGTGGGACTGGGAACTGGCAGAGTGTGGGTACCCGTGGGACTGGGAACTGGCAGAGTGTGGGTACCCGTGGGACTGGGATCAGGCAGAGTGTGGGAACCCGTGGGACTGCGATCTGGCAGAGTGTGGGTACCCGTGGGACTGGGATCAGGCAGAGTGCGGGAACCCGTGGGACTGGGATCTGGCAGAGTGCGGGAACCCGTGGGACTGGGAACTGGCAGAGTGCGGGGACCCGTGGGACTGGGAACTGGCATAGTGCAGGAATCCGTTGGACTGGGAAATGCCAGAGTTATGGACCCGTGGGACTGGGAACTGGCAGAGTGGGGGTAAACGTGGGACTGGGATCTGGCAGAGTGCGGGAACCCGTGGGACTGGGATCTGGCAGAGTGCGGGAAACCGTGAGACTGGGATCTGGCAGAGTGCAGGAATCCGTGGGTCTGGGAACTGGCAGGGTGCGGGAACCCGTGAGACTGGGATCTGACAGAGTGCGGGAACCCGTGGGACTGGAAACTGGCAGGGTGCGGGAACCCGTGAGACTGGGATCTGGCAGAGTGGGGGAACCCGTTGGACTGGGAAATTACAGAAATTGTGAACCCGTGGGACTGGGAAATGGCAGACTGCAGGAATCCGTGGGACTGGGTTCAGGCAGAGTGCGGGAACCCGTGGGACTAGGATTTAGCAGAGTGCGGGAACCCATGGGACTGGGATGTGGCAGAGTGCGGAAAACCTTGAGGCTGGAATCTGTCAGAATGCGTGTACCAGTGGGACTGGAAACTGGCAGAGTGTGGGAACCCGTGGGACTGGGAACTGGCAGAGTGCGGGAACCCGTGGGATTGGGAACTGGCAGAGTGCGGGAACCCGTGAGACTGGGCTCTGACAGAGTGCGGGAACCCGTGGGACTGGGATCAGACAGATTGTGGGAACCCGTGAGTCTGGGATCTGACAGATTGTGGGAACCCGTGGGACTGGAAACTGGCAGGGTGCGGGAACCCGTGGGACTGGGAACTGGCAGAGTGTGGATACACGTGGGAATGGGAACTGGCAGGGTGCGGGTACCCGTGGGACTGGGATCAGACAGAGTGTGGGTACACGTGGGACTAGGATCTTGCAGAGTGTGGGAACACGTGGGACTGGAATCTGACAGATTGTGGGAACCCGTGGGACTGGGAACTGGCAGAGTGTGGGTACCCGTGGGACTGGGAACTGGCAGAGTGTGGGTACCCGTGGGACTGGGATCAGGCAGAGTGTGGGAACCCGTGGGACTGCGATCTGGCAGACTGTGGGTACCCGTGGGACTGGGATCAGGCAGAGTGCGGGAACCCGTGGGACTGGGATCTGGCAGAGTGCAGGAATCCGTTGGACTGGGAAATGCCAGAGTTTGGGACCCGTGGGACTGGGAACTGGCAGAGTGGGGGTAAACGTGGGACTGGGAACTGGCAGAGTGTGGGAACCCTTGGGACTGGGAACTGGCAGAGTGCAGGAATCCGTTGGACTGGGAAGTGCCAGAGTTTGGGAACCCGTGGGACAGGGAACTGGCAGAGTGCGGGAAGCCGTGGAACTGGGAACTTGCAGGGTGCGGGAACCCATCGGACTGTGAACTGGCAGAGTGGGGGAACCCGTGAGACTGGGATCTGACAGAGTGTGGGAACCCGTGGGACTGGAAACTGGCAGACTGCTGGAACCCGTGAGACTGGGATCTGACAGAGTGTGGGAACCCGTGGGACTGGAAACTGGCAGAGTACAGGAACCCGTGGGACTGGGATTTGACAGAGTGTGTGAACCCTTGAGACTGGAATCTGTCAGAATGCGTGTACCAGTGGGACTGGGAACTGGCAGAGTGTGGGAACCCGTGGGACTGGGAACTGGCAGAGTGTGGGTACCCGTGGGACTGGGATCAGGCAGAGTGTGGGAACCCGTGGGACTGCGATCTGGCAGAGTGCGGGAACCTGTGGGACTGGGATCTGGCAGAGTGCGGGAACCCGTGGGACTGCGATCTGGCAGACTGTGGGTACCCGTGGGACTGGGATCAGGCAGAGTGCGGGAACCCGTGGGACTGGGATCTGGCAGAGTGCGGGAACCCGTGGGACTGGGAACTGGCAGAGTGCGGGGACCCGTGGGACTGGGAACTGGCATAGTGCAGGAATCCGTTGGACTGGGAAATGCCAGAGTTTGGGACCCGTGGGACTGGGAACTGGCAGAGTGGGGGTAAACGTGGGACTGGGAACTGGCAGAGTGCAGGAATCCCTGGGACTGGGAACTGGCAGAGTGCTGGAACCCGTGAGACTGGGATCTGACAGAGTGTGGGAACCCGTGGGACTGGAACCTGGCAGAGTGCGGGAATCCGTGGGACTGGGATCTGGCAGAGTGCGGGAAGCCGTGAGACTGTGATCTGGCAGAGTGCGGGAACCCGTGGGACTGGGATCTGGCAGAGAGTGGGAACCCGTGAGACTGGGATCTGGCAGAGTACGGGAACCCGTGGGACTGGGATTAACAGAGTGTGGGAACACTTGAGACTTGAATCTGTCAGAATGCGTGTACCAGTGGAACTGGGAACTGGCAGAGTGTGGGAACCCGTGGGACTGGGAACTGGCGGAGTGTTGGAACCCGTGGGACTGGGATCAGACAGAGTGCGGGAACCCGTGGGACTGGAATCTGTCAGAATGCGTGTACCAGTGGGACTGGGAACTGGCAGAGTGTGGGAAACCGTGGGAATGGGAACTGGCAGAGTGTTGGATCCCGTGGGACTGGGATCAGACAGAGTGCGGGGACCCGTGGGACTGGGAACTGGCAGAGCGCGGGTCCCGTGGGACTGTGAACTGGCAGAGTGCAGGAATCCGTTGAACTGGGAAGTGCCAGAGTTTGGGAAACCGTGGGACTGGGAACTGGCAGAGTTGGGGAACCCGTGGGACTGAGAACTGGCAGAGTGCGGGAAGCCGTGAGACTCGCATTTGGCAGAGAGTGGGAACCCGTGGGACTGGGAACTTGCAGGGTGCGGGAACCCATCGGACTGTGAACTGGCAGAGTGGGGGAACCCGTGAGACTGGGATCTGACAGAGTGTGGGAACCCGTGGGACTGGAAACTGGCAGACTGCTGGAACCCGTGAGACTGGGATCTGACAGAGTGTGGGAACCCGTGGGACTGGAAACTGGCAGAGTACAGGAACCCGTGGGACTGGGATTTGACAGAGTGTGTGAACCCTTGAGACTGGAATCTGTCAGAATGCGTGTACCAGTGGGACTGGGAACTGGCAGAGTGTGGGAACCCGTGGGACTGGGAACTGGCAGAGTGTGGGAACCCTTGGGACTGGGAACTGGCAGAGTGCAGGAATCCGTTGGACTGGGAAGTGCCAGAGTTTGGGAACCCGTGGGACAGGGAACTGGCAGAGTGCGGGAAGCCGTGAGACTCGGATTTGGCAGAGTGCTGGAACCCGTGGGACTGGGAACTTGCAGGGTGCGGGAACCCATCGGACTGTGAACTGGCAGAGTGGGGGAACCCGTGAGACTGGGATCTGACAGAGTGTGGGAACCCGTGGGACTGGAAACTGGCAGACTGCTGGAACCCGTGAGACTGGGATCTGACAGAGTGTGGGAACCCGTGGGACTGGAAACTGGCAGAGTACAGGAACCCGTGGGACTGGGATTTGACAGAGTGTGTGAACCCTTGAGACTGGAATCTGTCAGAATGCGTGTACCAGTGGGACTGGGAACTGGCAGAGTGTGGGAACCCGTGGGACTGGGAACTGGCAGAGTGTGGGAACCCTTGGGACTGTGAACTGGCAGAGTGCAGGAATCCGTTGGACTGGGAAGTGCCAGAGTTTGGGAACCCGTGGGACAGGGAACTGGCAGAGTGCGGGAAGCCGTGAGACTCGGATTTGGCAGAGTGCTGGAACCCGTGGGACTGGGATCTGGCAGAGTGCGGGAACCCGTGGGACTGGGATCTGGCAGAGTGCGGGAAACCGTGAGACTGGGATCTGGCAGAGTGCAGGAATCCGTGGGTCTGGGAACTGGCAGGGTGCGGGAACCCGTGAGACTGGGATCTGACAGAGTGCGGGAACCCGTGGGACTGGAAACTGGCAGGGTGCGGGAACCCGTGAGACTGGGATCTGGCAGAGTGGGGGAACACGTTGGACTGGGAAATTACAGAATTGTGAACCCGTGGGACTGGGAAATGGCAGACTGCAGGAATCCGTGGGACTGGGTTCAGGCAGAGTGCGGGAACCCGTGGGACTAGGATTTAGCAGAGTGCGGGAACCCATGGGACTGGGAACTGGCAGGGTGCGGGAACCCGTGAGACTGGGATCTGGCAGAGTGGGGAACCCGTTGGACTGGGAAATTACAGAGTTGGTGAACCCGTGGGACTGGGAACTGGCAGACTGCAGGAATCCGTGGGACTGGGTTCAGGCAGAGTGCGGGAACCCGTGGGACTAGGATTTAGCAGAGTGCGGGAACCCGTGGGACTGGGAACTGGCAGGGTGCGGGAACCCGTGAGACTGGGATCTGACAGAGTGGGGGAACCCGTTGGACTGGGAAATTACAGAGTTTGTGAACCCGTGGGACTGGGAAATGGCAGACTGCAGGAATCCGTGGGACTGGGTTCAGGCAGAGTGCGGGAACCCGTGGGACTAGGATTTAGCAGAGTGCGGGAACCCATGGGACTGGGAACTGGCAGGGTGCGGGAACCCGTGAGACTGGGATCTGACAGAGTGCGGGAACCCGTGGGACTGGAAACTGGCAGAGTGCGGGAACCCGTGGGATTGGGATCTGGCAGAGTGTGGGAACTCGTGGGACTGGGATCTAGCAGAGTGTGGGAACCCGTGGGACTGGGATCAGGCAGAGTGTGGGAACCCGTGCGACTGGGAACTGGCAGAGTGGGGGAACCCGTGGGACTGGGATCTGGCAGAGTGCGGGAACCCGTGGGACTGGGAACTGGCAGAATGTGGGTACACGTGGGACTGGGAACTGGCAGGGTGCTGGAATCCGTGGACTGCGATTTGACAGAATGTGGGTACACGTGTGACTGGGATGTGGCAGAGTGCGGAAAACCTTGAGGCTGGAATCTGTCAGAATGCGTGTACCAGTGGGACTGGGAACTGGCAGAGTGTGGGAACCCGTGGGACTGGGAACTGGCAGAGTGCGGGAACCCGTGGGATTGGGAACTGGCAGAGTGCGGGAACCCGTGAGACTGGGCTCTGACAGAGTGCGGGAACCCGTGGGACTGGGATCAGACAGATTGTGGGAACCCGTGAGTCTGGGATCTGACAGATTGTGGGAACCCGTGGGACTGGAAACTGGCAGGGTGCGGGAACCCGTGGGACTGGGAACTGGCAGAGTGTGGATACACGTGGGAATGGGAACTGGCAGGGTGCGGGTACCCGTGGGACTGGGATCAGACAGAGTGTGGGTACACGTGGGACTAGGATCTTGCAGAGTGTGGGAACACGTGGGACTGGAATCTGACAGATTGTGGGAACCCGTGGGACTGGGAACTGGCAGAGTGTGGGTACCCGTGGGACTGGGAACTGGCAGAGTGTGGGTACCCGTGGGACTGGGATCAGGCAGAGTGTGGGAACCCGTGGGACTGCGATCTGGCAGACTGTGGGTACCCGTGGGACTGGGATCAGGCAGAGTGCGGGAACCCGTGGGACTGGGATCTGGCAGAGTGCGGGAACCCGTGGGACTGGGAACTGGCAGAGTGCGGGGACCCGTGGGACTGGGAACTGGCATAGTGCAGGAATCCGTTGGACTGGGAAATGCCAGAGTTTGGGACCCGTGGGACTGGGAACTGGCAGAGTGGGGGTAAACGTGGGACTGGGAACTGGCAGAGTGTGGGAACCCTTGGGACTGGGAACTGGCAGAGTGCAGGAATCCGTTGGACTGGGAAGTGCCAGAGTTTGGGAACCCGTGGGACAGGGAACTGGCAGAGTGCGGGAAGCCGTGAGACTCGGATTTGGCAGAGTGCTGGAACCCGTGGGACTGGGAACTTGCAGGGTGCGGGAACCCATCGGACTGTGAACTGGCAGAGTGGGGGAACCCGTGAGACTGGGATCTGACAGAGTGTGGGAACCCGTGGGACTGGAAACTGGCAGACTGCTGGAACCCGTGAGACTGGGATCTGACAGAGTGTGGGAACCCGTGGGACTGGAAACTGGCAGAGTACAGGAACCCGTGGGACTGGGATTTGACAGAGTGTGTGAACCCTTGAGACTGGAATCTGTCAGAATGCGTGTACCAGTGGGACTGGGAA